>OY725489.1:201672-801672 GCA_963281255.1 Aphrocallistes beatrix
AACAGAGCTGTGTTTTTTCTCTACGGTTTGAGTGGTTCTGGTAAAACCGCTACCCTCCAGCATCTATTTAATGGTGCAAAGGAATTACAAATATCTTCGAAGGAATCTACTACTCGTTGTGTCATGGAGCATATTTACTCGCTTAAAAGTGATCATTGGGGTGTTAGCAACTTGCAAATTAGTTTCATAGATTCTCCAGGATTTGGAGATACTGACAGTCTGAATCAGGACGCAATTAATCTGGCTCTAATTGAAGAATTTATCAAACAGCATCCGCAGTTAGGTGCTCAGGAAATAAAATGGCTTGGATGGTCATACCACTACACTGTATACCCTAATATAGTCATGATAGTGATAGACGTGACTGACGAGAGAATGCTTGGTTACAAGTCAAGAGTTGCGAGCATGTTTAGAATTCTAATGAAAAAGAAACTCAAATTAATTGACCGGAAACATCCAAATGTTGTTATTGTACTGACTCACGTTTGTAGTTATCCGAAAAAAGTTTGGGAAACCGAGCTCGAGTCTAAAGCCTACTTTGTCCAACTCCTAGCACGGAGATTTTTAAAAATACAGGTACCTGTTGTTTATATTGAAAATAAAACTAATAATTTTGATCTTGAGGAGAAGGGAGATTTCTCAATCCTCTACAACGGAGAATATCAACCAAAGAACTTGTTCGATGCTTGCATTGATATTATGAAGAGTAGTCAAGATGAAGTCGGAATCGAAGCAGTTAGGTTATTCTTTCAAACAACAATTTCTGAAGTATCAAACAATTTACCTTCTAACATTGTCTCTCTCGAATCTATATCAGATCAGACACTCTTCGATAAAAGTAAAGAATATTTTCTTTCTAAATTGAAAGAATCGCAATCTTCCTTGGAGAAGACTAAAGTAAATATAATGATAAATGAATATATTCAGAAGAACAGTTCAGATCGAAGGAATGAGGGAATGAGATTAGAGGATGAACTCTATCCTCTAAAGTTTGTATTGATGAAGCGTTTCAAAGCACCTGAAGATTTGGAGTCTAAGACACTCGGCGAAATAGAAATAACTCTCCATCCTTACAAATTTAATGAATTAGAATCTCGGGTTCTTTCTGAAGTTTTTAAAATTAAGCCTCCAGTTGTTCAACAAATACGTACGAATTTAGGACACGGATACGATCTCTTGACTGAAACAGTGAAAGATAAGCTCGTGATACACTTAGAGTCTGAAGTTGCAGTTCCTCCTTATGGATTTCTGATTCCTGCTAACTGTCAATCCCATTTCGCATCTCTTGATGATATCAATTTCATTTGCGATTTTTTTTGTAATTTGGATGAGTATAACGTAACCAGACTGGCAGATTTAGATCTTATGGATTATAAAGGTGACATAAGATTCAACCCCCTTCATGGTCATAATATTTATGATCCTAATTCAACTTCAACATCGAGAAAAGTTGAAATAACTTTCGTTGTTGAAAAGGTCTTAAGTTCCATTAATATTAGACTTAATTCGTACCAACTTGCGGACAATTTCCAAGATATTTTGAAGGATCTTCCCAAATCCTTTGACAAAAACGATGAAGCGAATGCTCAGAAATTTGACGACTTTTTTACTCAACACGGGTGTTTTTTCTTGTCTGGAGTATCCATTGGAGGATATGTTTGTGGAAAGTTTCGTGTCAACTGTGAGCGATTAACTCCAGACTATTTTGATTATCTGAGACAACGGCTTGTTAATATAATTCTCAATATTAAATATGGTGTTTCGAAAGAAGAATTCTTAAAACAAACAAAAGAAATAGAAAAAGAAATGTTAAATCCATTCTACGATCTCCTAAGTGCCGAGTTGGAATGGTTTGGTGGAGATCCCAAATATTATCAGAAAACATTCAAAGACTTATCTCAGGTGGAATGGCGTTCTTGGGAAAGATCTGTGAATTCCAGACCAGTTATCCTCCCCCATCATCTCTGCCTGCAGCCGATATTCCATGTAACAAAGAGTCATGACAACGCTATCCTGGAAGCATTCAAAGAGCACCTCCTTAAGTTAAAGAAACTGCATGAACAGAGTCCTCATAGATCTCTCAGGTTGGTAGAAAAGAGTCTGATGACACAGAGGTCGGCCAACAGAGCTGTGTTTTTTCTCTACGGTTTGAGTGGTTCTGGTAAAACTGCTACCCTCATGCATCTATTTAATGGTGCAAAGGAACTGCAGATATCTTCAAAGGAATCTGCAACTCGTAGTGTCATTGAGCATATTTATCCACTTAAAAGTGATCATTGGGGTATTAGCAACTTACAAATTAGTTTTGTTGATTGTCCAGGATTTGGAAATACTGATGGTCTGAATCAGGACGCAATTAATCTGGCTCTAATTGAAGAATTTATCAAACAGCATCCGCAGTTAGGTGCTCAAGGAATAAAATGGCTTGGGTGTCCATACCACTACCCCGTATACCCTAATATAGTCATGATAGTGATAGACGTGAATGACGAGAGAATGCTTGGTTACCAGTCAAGAGTTGCTAGCATGTTTAAGGTTCTGAAGAAAAAGAAACTCCACTTAATTGATCGGAAACGAGCAAATGTTGTTATTGTGCTAACTCATGTTTGTTGTCTTCTCAAAAAGAATTGGGCAGCTCGGCTTGACTCTAAAGCCCACTTTGTCCAACTCATCGCACGGAAATTTTTAAAAATGCAAGTACCTGTTGTTTATATTGAAAATGATTTTGATAGTTTTGATCTTGAGGAGAAGGGAGATTTCTCAATCCTCTACAACGGAGAATATCAACCAAAGAACTTGTTCGATGCTTGCATTGATATTATGAAGAGTAGTCAAGATGAAGTCGGAATCGAAGCAGTTAGGTTATTCTTTCAAACAACAATTTCTGAAGTATCAAACAATTTACCTTCTAACATTGTCTCTCTCGAATCTATATCAGATCAGACACTCTTCGATAAAAGTAAAGAATATTTTCTTTCTAAATTGAAAGAATCGCAATCTTCCTTGGAGAAGACTAAAGTAAATATAATGATAAATGAATATATTCAGAAGAACAGTTCAGATCGAAGGAATGAGGGAATGAGATTAGAGGATGAACTCTATCCTCTTCAGTATGTACTAATGAAGCGTTTCAAAAGGCCTGAAGATTTGGAGTCTAAGACACTAGGCGAAATAGAAATAGGTCTCCATCCTTACAAATTGAATGAGTTAGAATCTCGGGTTCTTTCTGAAGTTTTTAAAATTAAGCCTCCAGTTGTTCAACAAATACGTACGAATTTAGGACACGGATACGATCTCTTGACTGAAACAGTGAAAGATAAGCTCGTGATACACTTAGAGTCTTGCGGAACTTGCGGACAATTTCCAAGATATTTTGTCGGAAATATGTTGAAAGGAATGTCTGAAGGGTTTAAAAATAGATCATCAATAAAATTTCATAAATCGAAAGTATAACAATTCACGGATAGCGAAGAGGTAACTTATGTCTGTCCTGTAAACACTTTCCATATAAAGCCATCTTAGAATCCATCTACAGCCGACTCCGCTTAATAGGGTCAACCACTTAATCGGCCACTTTTGGCAGGACTGAAATAGCTCCCACACACAGAGCTAATACAGGTTTAGCTAACCACTACGCTCAGAAATTCATTGGAATCCATCCAGAATCCCAAATCTAAGATAAATTCATAATTGGCAATTATCCCGTGTTGCTAATATTCTCAGTGCTATATTATAATAGATTCTCATTGTGTCGCTTCTATCATGGCACAGGTTGGAATGTATGCAAACTGTTGCTAGCTTCCAGGAACAAAACCCCTGAACTCCACAAGACACAATCAATATTGTATATAATATGAGAATACTAGTGTACGTCAATGGTTGCTATGGAAACTACTGTAAAGTGAGGGAATTTACTGATTGGTGTATGGAAATATGTTGATTATTCTAATTTATTGATTGTGGTTAAATCCATTCTTTCAGACAAAATACCTAAGCACGGCTGTTTGAAAATATAATTGGTAATATTTGTTAATCTAAGTCAGTGCTTCTTATATTTCTCAGACCTCGATACTCTCCCAAAGAATTAATTTTTCAAAACTAATTATTATAAGACGGAGTTACTATTATGAATAATCAAGTAATTACACTGAATGTCAGCGGTGGACAACCTGGGGCCCGCGGGACATTTGTGCCCCAAGAGACTAGATTTGATGTCAGCGCTTCTTCCAAAACACTCTATTATGGCGCCTGCGTGTTGGTGATTGCAATATATAATGGGTCCGCCTAATTTTGGAATGGAATTGATGCTGAATAGAAATATATTTTCTACAATCATTATAGATGTTTCGATGTATTTTACATATTTTCCCTTATATAAGTATAATTTTAGTTTAACATTGCTTCCATATAGGTTTTAATGTCAGTTCTTGCTAAGGCCATGGTAGTGTGACCGTAACAAGAGGTCAGTGTCTATCGACAGTGTATATCGTCGGTCCCTATGGGTAGCCTCTATGATCAGTGTCAATGGTCGGTGTCTATTGTCAGTTTATATCGTATAGTGAGTACAACTGGTCTGTTGTGGAATCGGTCATCCAAAGGAACAGAGAGGATGTCCACCATGGCATCGTCATAAAATAAAAACGATAGTAACAAAAAAACAGTGTTCTGCATTCCACAACGTAGAACATTAGTTTAGCTATCATAGTATGCAATATCAAGTCAGTAAGCATTACACAAAGTATGAAGCACGTAGGAGATCTCAGTGGTCAGTGGTTTGAGAGAATAAACCAATGATCACAGTCTGCTTGTGAGGTCTCCACAAGAGTTCCTCGAGTTTGGTAGTCTCCATGGGAGGTCCAAGCAGAAGCGATGAATCGGTTGTTTGTGCTTGAGGTATTTGAGGTTCGTCAGTGGACTTGACCTCATTGACTTCCTCCTGTTTCTCAGGTTCTCCATTCTCTCCCTCCTTCATCATCATCGTTTCTACCTCCATCAGACGGTAGATGTCAGTATCTCCGGAGGGAACAGAGAGGTTGTTCTCCATGGTATCGGTCTCATCATTATAGTCGTCATCATCATCATCCATGGTATCTACCTTCCTCTCCTCGTCTTAGACATATGTAGCCTGGCAATGACTCCTTACTTCTTCCAAGAATTGATGAAGTCTCCTCCTCCACGTCAGCTCAGGAGACTTGCAGCATTTCAGAGCGTTGAACAGATCCACTTCCTTTGTCTTGTCGAGGCAGATCATGAGCATACACAGTCTGCCGAGATATTAGCCTTCATGCTGTGAGTTATGTCCTGGTCGCATGGCTGGAGTTAGCTTGAGGAGTTCGGCGGTATAAATTCAATCCTAACGCCGGACAGAGACCCGTTGAACCAGTGCGGGGAACAGTTGTCCACGAAGATCAGAATCTTCCTCTCAAGGTCTTGTCGAGATTCTTCAGCTACGCTCCAGATGGTCCATCATCCACTCTTCTCCGACGAGTCATACGAGATTGGAGTCTGAGCCCGCTTGTCCATAGACACAGCCAACGGGGCTGCTCAGACTTAGCGACACACAAGAGGGGAAGCTCTTCGCCTCTGGAACTGGCGCCCAAAGAATGGTCACTTTGTCCTTGTCGCATTTGCCTCCCTTCACACCTGCTCTCCTGGCAAGCGAACGTCTTTCCTGACTGAGTTCGGTGGAACAGCGCAGTTCGTAGCTTTGAACAGTTCGGGGAGCAGACTGGGTGACCACTGCCTGGATGCTCTTCAGTCACTCAGAGTGTCCGGACAGTCAAGCCCCTCATTAATTGTGCCAGGGGGTTTGTCAAATTTCACACCTTTTAATAATAAATAAAATATCTCTAACCACTGTGTCAGATCTTGTAGGACACTGACAACAACATTTTAAATATTTTAAAAATCAAATAAATATTTTTTACAATCAAATAAATCGAATTAACTCCACAGTTCTATAATTAGACAAAAATAGAAAACAAACAACAACTAAATAAACATTTTAGAACAATTGTAAACAATAATTAGGATTACCAGACAATACAAACAAAATGCCAGAATTAGAAATGGCAATACCACGTGGAGCAATGAATTCTCCTTTCCCGTTCCCTTTCCTTCCAATGGTGTGGAGGAGCTCCCCGGAGTTTGAGAGTATCTTGATGGCATGGTGGTCCCTGTCACTAACGAGGATATTCTGTTCAGAGTCCAGACAGAAGAAATCAGGATACCATACCAAACATCCCTGATCTCCTCCCCGAGACACGCAGGAAGTAAGGAGGTCTCCACTTCTGGAGAAGAAGTGGATGCAGTTGGGACTCCTGTCTAGTACCACCACTTTATCTGTCGTTAGTTTCACGTCTAGAGGTAAAGATAGCAATCCTTGTCCGATAGTCTGTTTGTATTGTAGGAGGTTAGAGAACACGGATACTCTGTTGTTCCATTGGTCAGCTACAAACACGTCTCCATTACAGTCCACACTTAATCCCCGTGGATAAGACAGCTGTCCTTCATTACTCCCCTTACCACCAGCTCTGTTGAGTAGTTGGTGGCTGTTCTTACAGAACTGTAGTAGCGTGTTATTACCAAAGTCTGTTACGAGGATGTGATTATCAGTGACTGATATTCCCCAAGGTCCGAATAGTACTTCCTCTCCAAAGTGAGATAGGAATTCTCCTTGGAAGGACAGTACCTGTACGCGACTGTTCTCATAATCCGCTATATAAACCCTCTCATTCACTTCGTCTAGAGACAGTCCTTTACCAACATCAAGCTGCTTATCTCCATTCCCTCTCGTCCCAGCGGTTAGGATGGGTTGTGTCTTTTGAGAGTAATGCGGTGCTTCCAGCTGGACTACCTCCCCGAACTGTTCTATCTGGGTCTGAAGGAGGGAGAGGGTGGGACAGGAGAAGGAGAGGTTGGGGAGTGGGGTGGGAACACACAGCTGCTGCTTGTACTGTTCGTACACGAGTCCTGCTTGCTCGTGAGCGGGGAGGTTAATGTTCACTTTACTCATTTGATTCAGATGCAGCTGAGTTTGATCCAACTCTTCGATGGCTGCGACACGAGTGGACTCTTTGTTGTGGAAGTCATCGCGAAGATGTGCCACTACTTGGCAGAGAGTGTCTCTCCTCTCGATCAGGCCATTCAATGTGTCCGTGATTCGCGCGGCGATGCGATCGAAATGCGCAATTGTGTCGTAAGGGACAATTTCTTGAATATTTTCTTGAATATTCTCTTGAATATTTTCTTGAATATTTTCTTGAATATTTGTTGCCATTGCTTCACTTTTGAATCGTTTGTGTTGAATAGAAATATTATACTCTAAGACACAATCTGTATTATAAGTAATATGAGAATACTAGTGTACGTCAATGGTTGCTATGGAAACTTAGGGAATTTATAATATTGGATAAGTTGTTGGAAATATGTTGAAAGTTATAATTTACTGATTTTAATTGATATCTAATTTCACGAGTCTACAAGAATGGATAAAATATTCTAAATTTAGTTGTACAACTAAGAAACTGTCACAGAAGCCAATCGGAACTAAGAATCCCTTGGTTCTAGTTTGCTATGGACCAATCAATGACAAGTGTCTCAATCCGATAAGAGTGGATTTCTGGAATTCTTTTCAATCTCAATCGTCACCATTTCAATCATTTCATTGGTCAAACAGAAATCTATATTCAATTGGCTCTGTTTGTAAGAAATGGATAGATGTGTCTTAAAGTGGCAGTCATGCTACATTCCAGAGTTCACAGCGACACTTTTTCAAACATTTCTCACTTCTATGTTACAGGGTGGGGTTCAAGTACTTCTGTACTTAAAACCGTAGAAAGCCCAGAGGGGACACAGTGTCCCCGATATCGCGGATGTCTCCCAGCCATTTTCTATGGCACTGAAGCCATATAAATGCTGGGCATTCTACAGTTATGTACAGATTATTAATTATTAGCAAAAAATAATTCCCAATTTCTAATCGAATCTTATCACTTGCCAATATAGTCCCGGTTTTATCATGGTTCAAGCTGGTATGTATGCAAATATTACAGCAAATTTGAAAAAAAACATGACGACAATACATTGAGAAATGCTTACATCATGTAACTATCTATAATGAGCACATACGAGTCTAGACGAATCAAGTTTCAATTGTATAAAGATAGTGACCGTGAGTAAGTGTTTAGAAAATCTATACAAGAACAGTTCAAATAAGACATACGACTACTAATTTCAGATTTTTAAAGAGCTATTCCATTTGAAAAATCTTCAATTCTATTGCTACACTCTCCAGTGCAAGGAGAGTTTGCTCATTTGAGAAAATTCTCACTTGGAAGGACATAAAGTAGCTAAAATTAAATTATTATTTGAGTTCAAACATAAAAATCAAGAGTACATTATTTTTATAGTATAAATATTGTGTCTAGGATATCATAAATGGATGAACAAGAAATTAACCAAAGTTGCAATATAATATCATTGGCACTATAGGCTATCTATCTCGCCATAGTAGATACAGATATGATCATTTTAACGAAGTTAATTACCATTCAATAATACGTTTAAGTTTCAATAGTCTTCAAACAGTCAATTAAATTCGTTCTGAATTCGTTCTGAATTCGAGTACCAGAAGGTAAGTGTATAAATGTACATATGTGTTATGTGTAATCAAGGCGTAATTACAGCAGTATATGCACCTGCTATCTAACAATGAATATTCCCTTCATGTACCTTCTATATTTACATCACTTCATATCTGCCCCTATTCTCCTCGTTTTGCTTTTAAGTATTGAACATTTTAGATAATATTCTTAATAAAGCAATGAGGTTGATCGCAATATTATTGTTTGAATCATTCCTAATACTGGCCAATCCACTTGACGAGAAAAAAGAGTGGATGGACTCCGACAAAATGAATAGCGAAGAGAAGGGAATGTGGAACAAGTCGAAAGAGGTGTTGGTGGATAATTGTCCTATGGTGTGTGAAGATTCGAGTGGTACTAAGTTTTGTTGCATGGAAGATAGTGCCAAAGCATGTTGCACTGAAAATAAGCAATGCTGTAGAAGACTCAACCCAGACGAACAACTGACTGAAGATGTTAATGGGAATAAAGCAGATAGTAAAAAGCCTCAAGAGGAAATTATACTAGACCAAGTAATTGTCTGGGCACTAGGTGTTGGTGGACTGGGGGATAGTACATACATAATGTGTCCTAATAATGACATAGTAATAATAGATATGGGATCATCAAACAAAAGTCCGTATGGATTTAATAAATCACAAATTCAGGACTCATTAGTTAGTTATCTCAAAACTTATCCGTTTTCCAAGTTCCGGATAATTATAACGTATCCAGATAAATACCATTATAACTACTTTCAGGATGTCTTGACAGGTTTGGAGTCTTGTGTTGAATATTTCATTCTAGGGGGAGATTTTGAAAAATACACCGATGGAGACTTCAACAGTTGGCTGTCAAAAAATTTTCCGAACAGAATATATTCAATTGAAGGAGGATCACCTTGTTATGGGAATGAAGACTGCAAAATTGTGCCATTTGGGAAAAGTAGTCCAGTTATCACTCCAGATTTTTGCAATAACGATTTCGTGAAATTCACCATACTTGCTGCCAACTTAGAAATTACGAAAACTTCTAAAATGTCAGCAGTTATAAAGGTGCAGTATGGGTCTATAAGCATTCTATTTCCCGGAGATTTCACATCTAATATTGCTCAGCGTGCGATAATCTCCCGCTATAGTAAGACAGGAGAATTACAAGCTACTATGTATAAAATGGTACATCATGGTACTGATGGAAACGATTTATTTTTTTTGAATGAAATAAAACCAAAAGCTGCGTTCGTAAGTCAGGAATCCCCTACCAGTTCAAACGATGCAGCTCCCAGATGTACAGTGATTAGAGATCTAATTAATGTAGGAATTCAAAACCATTCAGATACGGGTGAACAAATCATTTGTGGAACTATTGGTCAAAAGCCAACCCAACACTTTGATTGGAATTATCAAATTTATGAAACATGTCGATCACAGTGCCAGAGTATAAGAATTGAATTAAATCGTAGTAATTACGAAATTGATTATCGCTTTGGACCCCCCCCATACCTCCCGATGAAGCCAGTAGTGAAGAGTGATGAAAGAATAGAAGTCTGAGGCTTATAATTCTCGTTGAAGTAGGATCAACGAATGATTTTAGTCGGTGTCTCTATAGTTTCAGGATTAGTAGATAGCTTTTTTTTAGTTTTCGTTTCAGGGATATACTGTTTTGGATTTTTTTGTATATAAGTGTGCTTTCTAAACTTGCAGGTAATTTAGTGCAATTTTTTTCACTAAATACTAAGGTAATGGTGACGAAAAATTGGTAAAATAAGTGTCACTCAAAATCCGTAGATGTGTGCTAAATCCTTATCAGGACACTTTCCTGGGCTCAAATATAACTTACGGATTAAGTATACATATATACACATTTAGTACAGTTTTAGTGCAGTCCTATTGGAAGAGATGCACTATTTGCACGAATGGTGCAAGGCTGTATGTGTCAGGTCTAAGTGATTAGATTGAAACCGGACCAAGCATACCAGTACCGTTAAAATCTTAAACTCTATTGCTACACTCTCCGAGAGTGCAAGGAAAGTTCGTTCATTTGAGAATAGTAGTCACTTAATGGCGCGGCACTTTCAGTCGGTCAACCGATTTCTTTCAACACTTAGGGGGCACAATTTATCTACAATACTTTGGTACACTCAGATACTATTTTAGCAGAAATATCCCTTCCTTAACCGTCATATATTTCACTCTACCTCATACTCATCCCTTATTCCTTTTGATGTTGCGCGTTTAAGTATGCATAGCAAAAAATATTTATTAATAAACATTTTAGATAATATTCTTGAGAACGCAATGAGGTTGATCGCAATATTATTGCTTGAATCATTCCTAATACTGGCCAATCCACTTAACGAGAAAAAAGAGTGGATGGACTCCGACAAAATGAATAGCAAAAAGATAAGAATGTGGAACAAGTCGAGAGAGGTGTTGGTGGATAATTGTCCTGTGGTGTGTGAAGATTCGAGTGGCACTAAGTTTTGTTGCATGGAAGATAGTGCCAAAGCATGTTGCACTGAAAATAAGCAATGCTGTAGAAGACTCAACCCAGACGAACAACTGACTGAAGATGTTAATGGGAATAAAGCAGATAGTAAAAAGCCTCAAGAGGAAATTGTTTTAGAACAGATAACTGTCTTGGCACTAGCTGTTGGAGAGGGAGATTGTACTTTAATAAAATGTCCTAACAACAAACTGGTAATAATAGATATGGGATCATCAAGCGGAGACAGTGTACAAATATTGCATGATAAAGATGTTAATAAGATATTGATTTTTTATCTCGATTCTTATCCTTCTTCCAAATTCAGGATAATTATAACACATCCAGATGAAGACCATTATAACTACTTAATAGGTGCTTTATATGGCTTGGAGTCCTCTGTTGAATATTTCATACTAGCGGGAGACCTTGACCAATACGATAGCATATACGCTAATTGGTTTTCAAAGGATTTTCCTAACAGGATATTTTCAATCAATGGAGGGTCACCTTGCTATGGGAGTGAAGACTGCAAAATAGTGCCATTTGGAAAAAGTAGTCCAGTTATTACTCCTAATTTTTGCAATGACGATCTCGTAAAATTCACCATACTTGCTGCCAACCTAGGAAGTATAAAGAATTCCAAAAGTGTAGCTATGAAGATGCAGTATGGCACTATAAGCTTGCTATTTCCTGGAGATTTCGCATCCAATGTTTCACAGAATTTGTTAATCAACCACTACAACAGCACAGGAGAGTTAAGCGCTACTATATATAAAATGGCACACCATGGCTCCGCCACTCAAGCAAACAACTTTGACTTTTTGAATCAAATAAAGCCAAAAGCTGCGTTTGCGAGTCAAGCATACCCTACCAATACAAACTCTGCATTTCCCAGATGTACTGTGGTTGATGATCTAGTTAAACTCGGAATTGAAAAAAATGTAAGGTCATATCCATTCGCTTGCGGAAATTCGGGTCAACAGCCAAAGGTTTACCCTCAATGGAATTATCAAATTTATGAAACATGTCGACAGCAACCATACAACATGTGCTACAATATAAAAATTCTACTCAATCAAACTGATTACGTAATTGGTTACCTGCCTGAGACGACAGTGAAGAGTTCTGATGAAGGAATGAACGTCTGAGGTATTGTAGTATTAATTAATGAGTGATTTTATTTGATATCTGATAGTTTCCGGATTAGTAGATTGCTTCTTTAGTTATATTTCTAGATATGCTTTGTATATTTGTTTGTTTATAAGTGTGCTTTCTAAACCTGCGGTAAACTAATGCAAAGGGAATTTTCCACACGAAGGTAATAGCGACCATTTTGGTAGGCCACACCTTGGGTATACATTCAGGCAATTTCGCCCATTAACAACCAATTTTAAGTCCAAAATGTAAATTCTATAATAATTATCTTCTTTTTTCGGCAACTTTGCGTGTTAGCAACCGCTTTTTGAACAAGGTCGAGTTGCTAATAATCAAATTTCACTTTAGTTGGAATATTAATAATGTCGGTCTAGATCAATAGTACAGCTCCATTATGTGACTAGAGGGATGGAATATATAATTAACTTCATTAGTACTGTCAGTGCCATTGACTCTAAATCATAATCTGAGGAGATCGAGTCAAATTAGAATAAAAGAAAACATAGCGAGCGAATAACCAATTTTTCTACATACTTTGGTGCACTCAGATACTATTTTGGCAGAGATACTTCTTCCGGTACCTCCATTATTACACCACACCTTATTTCCTTCCCTTATTCTTTTTTGATGTTGTGCGCTTAAGTATACATAGCTAAACATTTATAAATAAACATTTTAGATAATATTCTTACTAAAGCAATGAGGTTGATAGCAATACTATTGTTTGAATCATTACTACTAATACTGGCCAATCCGCTTGAAGAGAAAGAAGAGTGGATGGACTCCAACAAAATTAGATTCAACCCAGCTAAACAACTGACTGGAGATGTTAATGGGAAAGAAGTACACATTAAAAAGTCTCACGAGGAAATTGTTCCGAACCTGATAACCGTCTGGGCACTAGCAGTTGGACAGGGAGATAGTACACTCATAATATGTCCTAATAACGACCTCGTCATAATAGATATGGGATCATCAAACAATAACAGTCCGTATGTATTGAATGATAAAAGTGTCCATAACATATTGGATGATCATCTCACATCTTATCCTTCATCCAAGATCCTATAATTATAACACATCCAGATAAAGACCATTATAACTACTTTCAAGTTGCATTGGAAGGCTTGGAGTCCTCTGTTGAATATTTCATCCTAGGAGGAGACCTAAGCCAATACACATACGGAGATTTCAACAGTTGGTTGTCAGAGAATTTTCCTAACAAAATATATTCAATCAATAGAGGGTCATCTTGTTTTGGAAATAAAGACTGCACATTTGTGCCATTGGGAAAGAGTCCAGTTATTACTCCAAATTTTTGCAGCAACGATCTCGTGAACTTCACCGTCCTTGGTGCCAACCTAGGATATTTTACAAACAAACCACCCCAAAGTACAGTTACACTAAAGATGCAGTATGGTAATATAAGCGTGCTCTTTCCCGGAGATTTCGCATCCAATGAGGGACAGAATATGATAATCAACCACTATGAGAACACAAAAGAGTTAAACACTACTATATATAAGATGGCACATCATGGCTCTGCCACCCATGCAAACATCCTTCACTATTTGTATCGAATACAACCAAAAGCTGCGTTCGCAAGTCAGGCATACCCTACCAATACAAACTCTGCATTTCCCAGATGCTCTATGGTTGACGATCTAGTTTACCTCTCAATTCTACGCGATTCAAGATCTTATCCATTCGCTTGTGGAAATTCTGGTCAACAGCCAAGAGTTTACACTCAATGGAATTATCAAATTTATGAAACATGTCGAAACCCAAATGCTCCGTGCTACAATATTAGAATTCAACTCGATCAGAACAATTACAAAATAGATTACGTCTCCCTCGATAAGTCAGTAGTGAAGTATTCTGATGAAGGAATGGAAGTCTGAGCTATCTAATGCTCGTAGTAGCATCAGTGAGTGATATCTCCATAGTTTCAGGATTAGTAGATAGCTTTTAGTTTTAGAGATATTCTGTTTTCAATATTTGTTTGTTTATGAGTGTGCTGCTAAACTTGTGGTAAACTAGTGCAAAGGGATTTCTTCCACTAAGTACTAAGGTAATGATTTGAGAAATCAAGTTTCAATTGTTTTCCTTACAAATATATTCTTAATAACACACTTACTCAATGTCACTATTTGGATTAAGTTAGTTAATCAAATACAGTGAAGAGAACATATTTGTAAGGAAAACTTCATTAAAACCCGCGCTTTGCGAGATGTTTTGTTGCGTCATTTCCGGTTTAAGCCATTTTGGGCGGGGAAGCCATACAAGCTTGGGGTCTTACTATAAATAGAAAAAAACACTAAGCCAACCGAATTAAGACACATGACTATTAATTTTAGACTGTTAAAGAGAGCTATTCTGTTAAAATCTTAAACTCTATTACTACAGTCTCCGAGAGTACAAGATAAAGGTGCTCATTTGAGAATGTTTTCACTTGGCAAGACATGAAGTAGCTAGTAATTAAATTCTTGTTGGAGTCCAAAACAGAAAAAGTAATGGTACACTCCATTTAGAGTGCAAATATTGAGTCAAGGATATTATAAAAAGCTGATATATGAGCAAGTGTTATCCAAAGTTGGAATATAATATCATTGGCACTATACACTATCTATCTGCCAAACATAAAATAGGTTTATTTTAACGAAGTTAACTAATATTCAATAATAATACGTGAAAGTTTCAATATTCCTCAAACAATCTTTTTAATTTTGTTCTCAAGTCGAGTTATGTATAATCAAGACGTAGTTACAGTGTATACATACTAGCAGTACATACAATGGAGTTTCCTATTAGCATCATTGCTATATCAGCAACCTTTTTCTCCAAATGATATATTTTTATTAATACTGTTCCCATATTAATAAATTCGGTAATTCAAAATCAGAATTTTCTTAATGCTAACTAGTATCTATGAAGTTCACTCGCTACATTTTTTTGCAGCCATCTAGAAAATTTCATACTTTTTTTCCTTCAAAAAGGAAAATGGTAGTAAGTAGCAACTAAATCCTTTACGGAGGAATGGGATTGTAATTAACTTCATTTGAATTGTCAATATTATCCATCAATATTAGAGTAGACAGAGTCAACTTAGGATATAAGGGAGCATAGCGAGCGACAATGGAGTATGTGGGAGCATGAACCGTTTTTACATAGCTAGTAACATTTATTAATTATTAAGCAATATTTTAGGCAAAAACAAACGCAATGAAGTTGATAGCAATATTATTGTTTGAATCATTGCTAATACTGGCCAATCCAATTGACGAGAAAGAAGAGTGGATGGACTCCAACAAAATTAGACTCAACTCAGCGGAACAACTTAGTGAAGACATTCATGGGAATGAAGTGCACATTAAAAAGTCTCACGAGGAAATTATTCCGAACCAGATAACTGTCTTGGCACTAGCAGTCGGCCAGGGAGATAGTACACTCATAATATGTCCTAATAACGACCTCGTCATAATAGATATGGGATCATCAAACAGCAACAGTCCGTATGTATTGAATAGAACAGGTGTTCATAACATATTGGTTAGTTATCACACTGCTTATCCGTCTTCCAAGTTCAGGATAATTATAACACATCCAGATAAAGACCATTATAACTACTTTATAGCTGCTTTGCAAGGCTTGGAGTCCTCTGTTGAATATTTCATTCTAGGAGGAGACCTAAGCCACTACACAGACGGAAACTTCAGCAGTTGGTTGACAAACAATTTTCCTAACAAAACATTTTCATTCAATGGAGGATCACCTTGCTATGGGAATACAGACTGCAAAATTGTGCCATTTGGAGGAAGCACTCCAGTTATTACTCCAAATTTTTGCAATAACAATATCGTAAAATTCACCATACTTGCTGCCAACCTAGGAAATTCAAAGAATTCTAAAAGTACAGTCATGAAGATGCAGTATGGCACTATAAGCTTGCTATTTCCTGGAGATTTCGCATCCAATGTTTCACAGAATTTGTTAATCAGCCACTACAACAGCACAGGAGAGTTAAGCGCTACTATATATAAAATGGCACATCATGGCTCCGCCACTCATGCAAACAACGTTGCTTTTTTGGAGCAAATAAAGCCAAAAGCAGCGTTCGCTAGTCAGGCATACCCTACCAATACAAACTATGCATTTCCCAGATGTTCTGTGGTCGATGATCTAGTTAAGCTCGGAATTTTAAACGATTCAAGAGGATATCCATTCGCTTGCGGAAATTATCATGAACAGCCAAGAGTTTACACTCAATTGAATTATCAAATTTATGAAACATGTCTACTATCAAACGCTTCGTGCTACAGTATTAGAATTCAACTCAATCAAAGTCATTACGAAATTGATTACGTCCTTCTCGATAAGTCAGTAGTGAAGAGTTCTGATGAAGGAATGAACGTCTGAGGTATCTAATGCTCGTAGTAGCATCAATGTGTGATATCTCCATAGTTTCAGGATTTGTAGATAGCTTTTTAGTTTTAGTTCTAGAGATATTCTGCTTTGAATATTTGTTTGTTTATAAGTGTGCTTTCTAAACTTGTGGTAAACTAATGCAAAGGGAAATTCTCCACTATATACAAATGTGATGGTGGTTATTCGAAAAAATATTGGTTAATTAAGTGTCACTTTAAATCTATAGACGTGTGTCGAATCACTTATCAAGGTTCAAATATAAACTTAAAGATTAAGCATGGATACACATTTAGTGCAGTTTTAGTGCAGTTCCTATTGTCGGGATGCACTCGTGGCAGAGATGGTGGAAAGGATCTGGTTGAAACCAGTCCGTCGATAAAATGGTTCTTTTAGGACTAAATCGGTTAACAGGGGTCATGTTTAAAACGGACCCATATGTGCCAGTGGCTCATACATGTGGTGATTTATATAAATAGATACATTCCTTATATGGTGTATACCCAAGATTTTGTTCATATTATCACACCTCCCCCCAACAACTCTCCAATCTTTGTCACCGAAAAATGAAAAATAACACATACAGATATACAAAAGTTTTCAATAAAATATCTGTAGTCCGCACTGTCTATTTTCAGATACAACAGCTAATTTAAGATTGTTAGTGATAGCTATTCCACAAGGAAAGTCAAACATTCCAGCTTGATGGCCTCGTCGCCCTAGCAAATAAAGGAATTCTCCATGCTTTGAGAATATCTTAACTCGGTGGCACCAGTCACTGATAATAAAGTTCCCACTCGAATCCAGAGAGAAGAACATCGGCCAACAGAGATGGATGGTCAACCTGCTAGCAGGGAGCAGAGAACGGAGCAGATCTCCGGTGTGAGAGAATACGTGTACGCAAGAAGATTCTGAACCGCTAAGAACATAAACTTCTTCTTGGAAAAGCTTAACGTCCATTGGTCGGGTCATTGAGTGGTGTGAAAACTGTCGTTGGAAGTGGAGGTGGCTATCCAGGATTTGGATTCGATGATTTTCAAAATCAGTGACAAAGATATCTCCGTTTGCAGAAATAGTAATCTGTCTAGGCCCGTTGAATTGTCCACTATCAGACCCTTTGCTCCCTACCCTAGCAACGAAACTGGTATGAGCTGCCACTTTGAAATGCAGTATGTGATGTCCCACTATATCTGTTACGTAAATGTTGTCTCTATGCACGGCGATTCCCCATGGATACTCCATTAGTTCATGCGAAAATGTATCAACGAATTCTCCAAACTCTGTGAAGATTGACACTCTCTTATTCCTTCTTTCCGTGACATATATTTCGTTTGTGATTGGATCAATAGCGATACCTCTAGGATCGCAGATCTCACCTTTTTCACTGCCTTCTTTCGCGACAGCTAAGAGATTACCCATTTCTTCAAAGTGGCTCGTATTGAGCATTATGTCCTGTTTTACATTAGTGAAGCGATATGCCATTTCTTAGTGAGCTAAGAGTGTATTTATTTATTATAGGAGAGTGTTAGGTGATGTGAATTAAGTGTGGAATAAAAACAATGATACATATCGTTTTAAGATCTTTAACCGACATCTACTAAGCTACCATATATGCTCTACGGAATGTCATACATCCTAGGCCAGTGGCTCCCAAGCTGAGGGTCCATGGACCCTTAGTGGTCCACAGGATTCGAAATTTGCATTACGGTTAATAGGAGGGGGTCCACAGAATATAAGAAAATTGCAATAGGGGTCCACAGCCAAAAATGGTTGAAAACAGCGTCCTAGGCAAACTGTGTTAATGAATTCAAGAACTGAAAACTAAATTTAGTTTGAAAGTTAAAATTAGTATATCAACGCAGCTATCTCGATCAAAAGTATTAGAACACAGCAATATCGCGCCTAAAATTATAGCAACCAAAAATACAAATAGGTATTCAATAAAACATTTGTATTCCGTTGTCACAATTATGAGATACAACTACTAATTTTCGATTATCAACGAGAGCTATTCCATGAGGTTGATTGTTACTGCATCCGAGAGTAGTGAGTAATGTTCCTCTCTGTGAGAATACCTTGACTACACTAGGCCTGATGTAACTGATGACGAAATTTTTATTTGCGTCTAGACAGAAGAATGCAGGATATGCTAGTTGATCTCCGATATACTCAGTTGTGATCAGAGAACGTATCCTGTCTCCGGTGTGAGAGAACACGTGTACGCAGGGAGAGTCAGTGTTACTGAGAACGTACACTTCGTCTGGAGTCAGGATTACATCGCTGGGTCTCCTCATGGAGTCGTGTGAAATGTGTCGCAGAAAGTGGAGTTGGCTATCCAGGATCTGAATTCGGTGGTTATTTTGATCGGTGACAAATATATCACCAGTGGTGGAGACAGTTAGCCCTCTAGGATAATCGAACTGTCCAATCCCAGACCCTCTACCTCCCCGCTTACCGACAACACGGATATCTTCTGCCATTTTAAAATGGAGCACGAAGTGTCGTATTATATCTGTGATGTAAACATTGTTGCTATGAACCGCAATGCCCCATGGATTCATCAAGTATTCATGTGTGAAAGTACTCAAGAACCTACCCGACTCTGAAAATATCGACACACGTATATTCACACATTCTGCCACATATATTCTGTTGGTGGTTGGATCAATAGCGACACCAGTAGGCCCCCAAACCTTACCCAGAGCTTTACCTCGTTTCGCTACCGTTAATACATGACTCATTTCTTGATAGTTAGTCTCAATAAGTTCTACGTTTCGTGGGACATTATCAAATGTCGCCATCTCTGATCAAAATATATAAGTAATTGTTAGAAGGAAAATCTTTGTTAGGAGATGAGACAAATATTTATAGTAGAGAGTGAGAAGTGGTGGGTTGGAATGTGTCACGTATTTATTGTGTCTGCCCATTACATGGTAACCTAAACTGGAACAAAAGACGGCCGTAAATCCTCCTATTTGAAGGATATATTGCAAATTCTAATGACGAATGAGCTGAGCTTAGATATCAGATGAACTCAATGGAATGTCATCACGTATCTACAGTAGAACACTATCAGTGGAGGATGTGGAGTAGGTAAATATTAGAATATTGCACTAAGAATGGAACAAAGAAACAGCTGACATAAATCACAGCACAGTATAACTAAAAATACAATCCATAGTCCATAAACAAACAAACAGATAAACGGAGCTAGAAGTTGGTCACACAATATGGAGGACAATTTTCCTGCCAATTTTCTGTCGACACACGTGGCAGTCATATAACCGTTCAGAACAATCCTTGCAAGAAGTGTGTCCGCAAGGATCGAATGCCACCATTTTTCTATCGTCCCCACAGTTCTCGTAACAAATGCTGCACTCTTTCTTGCTCTCAGCTGGAGCAGGGGCAGATTCGGGCTCTGGGGCTGATTGTGGCTCGTTGAAGGGACTGTCCGCTGGCAGGAGACAGGTGTAGCTGGAGATGAGCGTGCGACACTCGAGACACTTTATGCCACGCTATAAATAGAATCGAGGTGTAAAGAAAAAATCCTAAAAATATTCCAGGAATGTCAGCTAAAGTAAATGCAGGGAAATCACAGAATGAAATACAACTGCCTCTAATCTGATTGGTCAATGAACTCACACTAGCATGGTCTTGACAATATGTCACATGGCCACAAGGCACATTCTTGAAAATGGCCTTCTTAACTTCGCAGAGGATGCAGTCTGGAAGCTGACTGATGTCGAAAGTGTAAGGTTCCAGGTAGGACCTGCAGTCAGCTGATAGGAGGTCCAGTGGCGTCTTCTGCCCTTGATTTGTCGCGGTAAATGGCGCCTCGTGTTTGATAAGAAAGGCAGCTGTTGCGAGGTAGATCAGATCTATAAATAGAACAAGTAGAACGAGCTGATAGAGAATACATTCTATTTATAGTACAACACCTCTAAACTTTGTTTTCTTCATGCTCTCGCAGATAAGCTTAATTTGAGAAGTGTCGTTGATCTGTTCCGGATTCAGGAACGGTTTGATGGGGGAGCAAACCCAGTGGAGTGGCGTGTTCCCATACGGGTCCACCTCAGTTAAACTGGCGCCCTTTTCCACCAGTGGCTCCACGAAGTGGTAGAGCGCCTCTTTGCAGGCTAAAATTAGTAACGTCTCTCCATCTCTAAACCGAATGTCTCGGTCTAGCTCTGTGTACTCCAGCAGTGTCTATAAATAGAAATGAAAGGAAATATGCTATGTTTAGAGCGGTTTTAAAGCTAACAGCTGATTGGCTACGCACGTTGAGGCTCTTGGACTTGTTAGCGAACAGAGCGAGGTGAATAGGCGCCAATCCAGACATATCTCTCACGTTGATCAGCTCACGCGCGCGTTGTGCCACTATTCTTATCACCTTCTCGTGGTCGCCCAGTGTGGCTAGGTGGAGACAGTTATAGCCACACACGTTCTGGAGCTGGGGATTGGCACCTTTGGAGAGTAACACGTCGACTATGCCATGGTGTCCCGCCTTGGAGGCCAGGTGGAGCGGGGTTTCTCCTGTCAGGTCTTGCGTGTTCAGGTCTGGAATCCCATTGGGTGAGCTGAGAAGCGCTCTTACCACCTATTTTAGGCGCGGAATAGAGAACTGAGTTATATAAATAGAAGTGATGCTTGATCATAGAACAATGAGGAAAAATTATGAGACAAAATCGACGAATATTTCCCGTATCCAGGAACTATAAATAACCAAATACAGATTGCATATTCCTTATATGGCATTGCACTTTATTCTAACTAATAAATCTCATAAACTCCTTTACTGACCAATCAATGACCAGGATTAACTAATAAAGCTGCATTACATCTTCCATGCATCCATGGTACTTATAGAAAATGTACTAATAGCACGATTGTTGTCCTTCATTCGTATCTACACTTAAGCTCCATGGTAAATCGGCTGCGACGCAAATCAATATGAGAAATCCCATCTTGAACCATGGATAAACAAGGATATTTCCAAATCTATTTTGAATATATAACTGTATTTAAAAGTGTCGCTTTACCTCTTCGACACCTTTCTCTGAGGACATCCACAAGGCAGTTCTGCCCTCTTTATCCACAGCGTTGGGGTTGCAGCCGAAACTGAGGAGTTTGGCGACACATTCTGCCACTTGACCACCTGAAGTGGACTCGACACAGAGGTGGAGTGGAGTCTTTCCGTCGTTGTCCACTTTATTGGCGTCCAACCCTCTCATGAGAAGGAACTCCACCACTTTTGACTTGGAGGACTCCAGACACGCGATGTGGAGCGCCGTCTTGCCATCAGCCTATTGGAACCAAATATTCTTAGTTCCAGTTTGCAGTTCTGCCACTATTATTGGGAAGAGTCAAGAAGATGAAAAGATCCAACTCGTGCATACATTTGAGAAATAAATTCTTCAAAGAAACACTGGGACGAATTTGGACTGAAATACCTCAGATAAAACGAATTTATGGGATTTGAGTTTCAGAAAAAAATAGAATTCAAGTGCCATTCCGCGCCCAAATTGTCACATTGTGTCGCTAACTCGGACATACCTAACTTACGGAACGGAACCATCCCGTGAAATCTGAATACCTAATTTACGGAATGTTCTTAAAATAGGCATTTACAATTCCGGGACCGTTCGGTCTGTCCCGGTCTGTCCCGCTAACTGAAATTCTTCCAAACCAATTTATGGGATTTGAGTTTCAGAAAAAATGGAATTCAAGTGTCATTCCGCGCCCAAATTGTGTCGCTAACTCACCGTTTCTTCGTCCACTCTGCCTCCGACCTTGAGAACTTTCTCCATGGCGTCCAGGTCTCCCTTCCTGACGGCTGCGATGAAAGCGTCGGAGAGGGATTGGCTGATGTCCTTAGGGCTTTGAAACTGGGACCGGTTTTGGAATTTCGGTTTCAGACAGAGGGGGTTGAATGTCCAAGTGGCGCCTCCCACCTCCACTCGCACGTCCTTATCCGGGTAGACCTTCCGTACCACTCCTTCCTGCCCCAGGGACTTGGCCATCGCAGTGACCCACCCCCCGTGGTCCTTCTGGAGATCTCTGAGAGATGATTCGTCGTCTAACACCCGCACGGCGTCTCCCGGCTGGAAGCTCTCCATCTTGGAGAGGGAGGCAGGGTGCAACTGCCACTTCTCACTTGAGAACTGTACCTACAGCGACACAATTATGACACTTCATCTATCACAAATAAATAAAAATAAATGGAAAATTCATGAAATTATTTTGACAGGAAAAGATTATTTGGGAAAATTTCAGGATGGAATTCGTACTAAAATACTCTAACAAAGTTCTATTATTAGCTCGATAGCTAGATATCAGCTGACAAACGCTACTAAGAACATTGCTAACTGTCCTGTTTTTGGCGGGACTTCCCACTTCTTCAGACGTATGTTGAAAGTAAAGTCCCGCGAAAAAGTTCCAAAAAGCGGAATTGTCCCGCTTTCCAGTTTATAGGACTAATACAATTATACTATTCCCGCCAAAATACTACTCATATCCCGCCTTTTTCCTTACAGAAGTTTGCAAGTAAGAATAACTGGTCGATACATCTCAAAGGTTTGGGATATAAAGTGGCCTCTTGGTGGTTCGGTAGCGGACACTTACCTCCACGTATCCGGGTCCCATCCCGACCACATTGCCCACCCTTCCCATGCACTTAGCCATGTCAGACTTCCAGCCACTGTGTCCCGCCTGTAGCGCCTGGAACACGTCCAACTCTAAGTTCACGGACACCTGGTCTCCAATGCTGAAGTTAGGTGGCGTGTAGTTGCCTGCCATCTGTGCCATGTATAGACGACACTTTCAAGAAAAAGAGTTGTTTAGTAAACAAATTAGTAAACAAATACAAAGAGACATACATGCCAACCGTCCAATATTTGAAGTGATGTCCCGCTTTTTTGGAATCTATTTATAGACTTTCTATTGCGTCCCGCCATGTCCCGCGAAATTCAACGCTGCGTCCCGCTTTTATCATGGCTCAGGTTGGCATGTATGAGAGTATAACACTAAATCTAGACTAGACTGTGATCATGGGGTAAATGTGTATATTTGTTTCCCTGTTTTGTTAGAAAGGTGTTGAGTTTGCTTTAGATTTTTAAGAAGCAAACTTTCAATTTTCTAGCACATGCTAATCCTCGATCAAATCAAAATATACTATATATATATATATATATTTTTTTTTTGTCACCTCATAAATTGGAATCTGAACAAATCGAGTAGAGAGACCAATAAATTTTGAATTTTGAAATATAAATCTATTTTAACACCTTCGATAATATGTAAAGGCGCCCAACTTGCTCTGAATTCAGAGGAGAGTAGCTAGTGCATATAGTATCAGTTTACTCACAGTGTGTTTAAATATAGAAACTGGATAGAACATGCAACTATGCCCTCTAACAGTTCGATTGGGTCTTTTTTCTGGATTGGATCGGAGAAGACATGTCCCGTAAACTCATTCATAAACTCAACCGCCACTGAACTCGAAGAATCGAAATGTCTCGACAGAAAAATTTTCGTTTTAGGCCTATTTTCCGATCTGGCCTCCATGCTAGGCGCCTTTTTGATTATTTTAAGTTTCTTTCTAATTAAAGAACTTAAAACGACCGCCAGATATTTCCTGCTATTTTTATCCGTGGCTGACTTCTTCAATGCTTTCTTTTACTTCACAGCTCACATATGGTCCCTCGCCATTCCTGTCTACTCCGTCTGTTATCGAAACAAATCAGATTTCGAGACCTATTACTGCGTCGCCCAATCAACTTTCAATGTTTTCTTCTCGCTATCATCCTACTACTGGACCACCGTGTTGGCCGTTCACGTCGTACTGCTTGTCACAGTCAGAAAGCAATGGCTGGGAAATAAAATCATATTCCGCGCACTTTTAGCATTCGGAATTATGGCGCCGTTTATAGTTTCAGTTCTAGGTTTACTCCTGAATCGGCTGGGACCTGGATTCGATACGGTGAGTGCTGGATGGTGCTTTGTGGGGTATCACAACAATTTCAGTTCAGAAAATTTTCGTCATATTTACAGCGAACTTCTTAACAGGCATACTTTGGGATTTCATCGCTCTCGTTTCAATCACGTCACTCAACGCATTCGCTCTTCTATCCATGATATACTATAGGGTGAAGTATAAAAATATCTCAGCCACAGGGCAGGATTTGAAACTGATTCTGATTCCCACGGCGTACCTCTTTCTGAGGTTTTGGGGGTATTTGCGTTGGGTCATCCAATTTAATTCGATTTCACCGCAATCCGGAAATTTCTCAAATTTTTGCAAAAATTACACTTTTTTGGTTTATCTGCAAGCTATCGGCGATCCGGGGCAAGGCTGGGTGAATGCGATTCTATATTTAGCTATGACAAAGAGTGTCCGGGTGTGGATAGTGAGAAAGTGTCGGTGTGGAAGGGGAGGAAGGCAGAGGAAGGAAAGTCAGATGCATGAGGCATCCTCCGAATCCATTTACTCCGAAGAACTGACTAACGTGGTGAGTAACTAGTTCCAATTGGAAATAACTACTCAGTGTGCCATCCTGTTTTTAAGCTATTTATGTGCACTATCCTTTGTTTGTATACAAGTGTAAATATTGATGGTATTTTTCAGAATTTAAACTTGATAATTATGACGGTCTTAGATGGGATTTATTCAAATTTGGTGGGAGAACAGAAGAAAAGATCAATTTTATAAATATTTGACGCAAGAAATTTTCTCATTCCGAATAACACCTCAAAGTATTTTGTCCATCTTTAGAATAAAGGTTCATAGCAAACATCTTTTTCACTTATCAATTCACGAGAGGTATCTAAATTCGTTTGCAAAAGTATTTTTTTATAATTTTTTTTTTCATTAGAAGAAAAGAATAATTATAGTTACCCGGGTGCTTTTCAGGAATTTACGGAATATTCAATAGAAAATAGATTGTGGTCAAATAATTTTTGGTAATAATTATCCTAAAAAAATTCAAACAAATGGGTCATATTTCAGAAACATTATTAATACAAACAGCATATCAAAACAACAAGCAAATAAACAAATATTTACACGGAATCCTGATCTATTCTTGTGTAAGGCGATATCTTTGACTTCTTCCCGTCTTTGTACGTGATAACAATCGGAGATTTCGTGTCACACCTCTCCAAAGTGTTATAATAAACTGTGCTATTTATACCACAAGCTTCGAGGAATAATTACGCGCCAGAAACTTGTTTTTCAAGTTAGTAATAGTCCTATAAGCCCTCTTTCTCAGTTCCTTGGTGAAAAGAAGGAAGAGGATTCCGTTTATCCAGCCTTGGCCTGGGTCGCCCAAGGCTTGGAGGTAAGTTAGGACGATGAAGCATTGCCTTTTTTGGTGAAGAAGTGTCTGAATGAGTTCCAGAAGACAACGCAGTGTCCCCCAAATACGCAGGAAACCGTAGCCAACTGGGATCAGCACCAGTTTCACTTCTTGTTCTCCGATAGCCCGTTTCTTCAACTTACGTTTCTCGGTTAGAAACTTTATCACCGCGATAAGGTAGATCACAGCTAGAGCTATTAGTGTGACAATGTCGTACAATTTCCCCGCCAGAAATTCGCTATAAACGTGAACTTCTGAGGATCCTGATTCGTTGCGATAATATGCGATAAAACACCAGCCCGCACTCGCAGTGGCCCTCCCAGGTCCAAATCTATTGGACAAGAGTCCAAAGAGCATCATGAATAACGGCACCCCCCAGCCAATCAGATGCATGGAAATCCTAACGCACTTGCGCGAAAACCAATTTTTGTGGAACAAAAGTGCCAAAATGTACAAAGCGAGTACGATTGTCCAATAGAAACTCGTGATTGTGAAATACGTGTTCATCGCTGATTGGAGGATACAGGAACCTAGCTCCAAATCGGTTTTCCCCACATAACAAGACGAGTACCGAATGTCATGGAGTGACCATATATGGGCAAACAGAAACCATGAAGAATTCAGTACATCCGCAATGCTAATATAAAGTAAGAATCTCCTCGCCTCTGTCTGCATGTCCTTGTAGGCGTAGAATGATACTATAATTAGCACCGAGCTAATTATAGACATGACGTCAGATACCAGGCCTGTCCATATGACGCCATCTGTGAGGCAATTGTTGAAGTTAGTGGTGTTGATGGAACATTTCGTGCCACCTATCCAGTGATCTAGCCAACCCATTACTTAGTCATAATCAAAAGAGATCACGTTACTTTTATAGTAATTCATTCTGTCATATAGTTTAAGACATTCCTTATGCTATATTGTGTAACTAGGTTCGTAGCAGTAATTTAATCATCCTGTGATCAAGAGATGATTTCTAAATCATTTAAGGTTTTACAGCATAAAAATTAACCAATCAAATTTAAACGCTGTTGTTATTCATATTTAGTATGCAAATGAGAAATGTACGTATCTATGAGTTAAATATTTCGTAAAATATTATGTAAAGTCATATAATCTAAAAGTGTCCCTAAAATAGTCATTATTCTAAATTTAATCGTCGTTTTCTTCAACACTCTCTCCTTCACTTGAGTCGAAGTTATTTTTCCCGATTTCCAAAGGAGTTAAGTCTTGAAGAGGCTTTTGATTGATTTGGTGGTTATTCAATTGGTCAGTTTCCATTTGGTCCCCCACAGAGGCATCCGATTCGCCAACTTCAGAGAAAAAGGTGTCGGTGACATGTGTGTTTGTGCTACAAGACAAAAGTGTCCGAATGGCTCTCTCCTCCACTTGCAGTCGGTACAACTGATCTTTCAGTCGTTTCTTTATGACATGAAAACTCTCGTACTCTTTATCTATTTCCGTGGCTAAATTTAGACTTTCTTGGAAGATTGCCATTGGTTGGAATATTTCAGTTATTTCCTATGTGCTAGTTTGAATGGAGTATTGTAATAGAAAATAGAGGAGAGTTCTGCGATGAAATGATTGGTCAATTAAATACTCTCCAATTTTTAAAGGGTGAGCTCAAACATAAATATATACAGAACTAGATTGATAATTGAATTTAGTTACCACTGGAAAATGGATTTGAACGAGTCATCATCATCTCAGTATGATGACGTCATCACAATATTATAAAGATCGTATCAAGTATTCAATCCACTTTCAAAATTCAAGTTATTAATAGCGACATAAAGTATTGGTGATTTGCTAGAGGTATTTAATTGCCAAGGTAGCTTTACTAATCAGAATTTAATAGTAGTATTAATAAAATATTTTTTAGGTGACAAAATATGCATATAGAATAATATTACATCCAAAATTTATATTCTAATAATAACTTTAATATTATAAATCCACGTGCATATTTGCATGTAGTCCATAGCAACGTGCTTAGACTCAGGTATGCGAACTCTGTTTCATCCAAGGTTCAATTTAATCACATGTAACTGATACAGTAGTCACAGATAAAAAGCTAGCCAATCAGCTTCAAGCAAATTGTAAGGATGAATTTTTCTACTACGAACAAGTTAGGTATTTGGAATGCACCTAAAGACTGCGATAATTTAACCGTTAATTTAAACACGTCTAATTCGACGTGTTTATCTCCAGCTTTACTTGTCTCAGGATTGGTTTTCGATATTTTCTCAATTTTTGGCGCACTTTTTATCATTTTGGCTTATTTGGCTTATCCAGAGCATAGAACACGCGCCAGACTATTTTTGCTATTTATAGCTATAGCCGACTTTTTCACAGCTGTTTTTTACGGAATCGCTTTGATTTGGTCCCTCACAGATGTTAATTATTCTAGTTGCACCCCCAAAAAATCCAGTTTCCAATTATGGAGCTGCATCATCCAATCATTTATCGACCTCTTCTTCCCACTGGCCTCATTTTTCTGGACAATTATTTTGGGTTTTCATATTATTTTCGCAATCTCGAGTAAATCCTACTTCAAACGGAAGCCTATCTTTGTAGCTCTCCTTCTGATTGGTTGGGGGGTTCCCTTCCTAATTTCCTTCACCGCACTCTTTATGAATATTCTAGGTCCAGGTACTTCCACTACTTCGGCGGGATGGTGCTTCATCAACTATCATGTTTTAACAACAACTAAAAGTGATATAAATGACTTCAATTGGCTATTGGAGTTCTTATTTGCGAAAATGTGGGACATATTTGCATTGCTGATCGTTACCATCATATATCCTCTCCTGTTCATTCGAGTTTTCTATTTAAAGTATCGATCCAACGTCAACATAGCACTTCCAGATCTGAAGCTGATACTCATTCCTTGTGCATTCTTGTTGCTAAGGATTTGGGGAGACATTCGTTGGGCGAAAGGAGTATTAACAAATAATAGTACAAGTACGCCGTATGATAATCTATGCGAGAACCTATTTGAAAAGTTCTTCGCATTCGCTCAAGCAATCGGGGATCCAGGACAGGGCTGGGCCAATGCAATCTTGTACTTAGTCTTCACTAAAGTCATTCGAGATAGCATCTATGCCTCATTTATGAACTTTTTCAGGAAAATCAACCATTTTTGCTGCAAAACCTTTTGTGGAAGAAATCGAGGAGAAAGAAAAAAGTTAATTAACTACGAATATATATAGATTTATTGTTGTGTTTATTATCCTAAACTGTTCATTTGAAACTAACCCATTTTGGCTTGATGTATATTTGTGTATCTTAAATTGAACTTCACAACTCCATATATGTCGTTATCTAATTAAGAAATTATGTTTGTGTAAATATTTATCTTGGTAAAGTGTTAGGGGATTTTAGTAGTAAATAATCTACAAAATAAACAAATAATCAACAATAATCATAAATAGAGAAGAGTTCTATTGTACTAGTTATGCAGTAAGCCGAGGCGATGAAATGATTGGTCAATTAAATACTACTCCAATATATAAATGGGTAAGAGTTATCGAAGTATTGTCGAGGTGTCAAACATAAATATATATATATATATATATACGAGTATATATACTATATATGTAGATCTATATTGATAACTATCCCAATTTAGTTACCACTGAAAAAAGGATGTCAAAAAATCATCTCAATATGATGACGTCATCATAATATTATAAAGATCGTTTCAAGTATATCAAGTAAAAAATCCACGTGCGTATTTGCATGTGGTCCATAGCAACGTGCTTAAACTCAGGTATGCGAACTCTGTTCTATCCAAGATACAATCAATCACATGTAACTGATACAGTAGTCACAGATAAAAAGGTTAGCCAATCAGCTTCAAGCAAATTTGTAAAGATGAGTTACTATACCAACAATTTCGGCATTTGGAATGCACATAAAGACTGCGATAATTTAAACGTGTCAAACTCAACTTCGACGTGTTTGTCTTCAGCTTTACTTATTTCAGGGTTGGTTTTGATATTTTCTCAATTTTTGGCGCACTTTTTACCATTCTGACTTATTTGGCTTATCCAGAGCATAGAACACGCGCCAGACTATTTTTGCTATTTATAGCCATAGCCGACTTTTTCACATCTGTTTTCATTGGAATCGCTTTGATTTGGTCCCTCATAGATGGAACTTATTCAAGTTGCACCCCCCAAAAATCCAGTTTCCAGTTATGGAGCTGCATCATCCAATCATTTATCGACCTCTTCTTCCCACTGGTCTCATTTTTCTGGACAATTATTTTGGGTTTTCATATTATTTTCGCAATCTCGGGTAAGTCCTACTTTAATCAGAAGCCTATCTTTGTAACTCTCCTTCTGATTGGTTGGGGGGTTCCCTTCCTAATTTCCTTCACCGCACTCTTTATGAATATCCTCGGTCCAGGTGCTTCCATCGCATCGCCTGGCTGGTGTTTTATCAACTATCAAGTTTTAATAGCTAAAGATGGTAGAAACAGCTTCAATTGGATATTGGAGTTCTTCTTTGCAAAGATGTGGGACATATTTGCATTGCTGATCGTTACCATAATATATCCTTTCATGTTCATTCGAGTTTTCTATTTAAAGTATCAATCCGAACTCGTCATAGCACTTACAGATCTGAAGCTGATACTCATTCCTTGCGTGTTCTTGTTGCTAAGGATTTGGGGAGACATTCGCTGGGCATTTGAAGTATATAATATAATAAATAATGTTGAAAACACGACGGCTAATAATCCATGCAAAACCCCATTTGAAAAGTTCTTCGCATTCGCTCAAGCTATCGGGGATCCAGGCCAGGGATGGGCAAATGCAATCCTGTACTTACTCTTCACTAAAGTCATTCGAGATAGCATCTACGCCTCATTTATGAACTTTTTCAGGAAAATCAACCATTTTTGTTGTGAAATTTTTTGTGGAATAAAACAAGGAGAAAGAACACAGTTAATTAACTATGAATAGCATCTACGTTTCTATGAAGAAAATCAACTATTTTAGCTGTGAAACTTTTTGTGGATGAAAACAAGAAAGAAAAAAGTTAATTAACTACGAATATATATATATAGATTTAACTGTTTATTGTTGTATTTATTATCCTGAATTGTTTATTTGAAACTAACCCATTTTGGCTTGATGTATATTTGTGTATCTTAAATTGAAATTCATAACTCCATATATGTCGTTATCTAAATAAAAGGTTTTATTTGTGTAGATATTTATCTTGGTAAAGTGTTAGGGGATTTTAGTAGTAAATAATCTTACAAACAACAAAATAAACAAATAATCAACAATAATCGTTCTTCTTATCATAACTTTGAATGTCCGTAACATCCGAACTCTTCAATAGCGGAGTACTTTCCAGTTTTCTTCCTTTCTTGAAAATACCGCAAAACAAAACTATCAATCTTTTCCGCATCGCTTGGTTGAAAATGACATACAAAATGGCATTCGCCCATCCCTGCCCAGTGTCGCCTACCACCTCCATAAAGGCAAGAGCCGCTTGTGCCGTGCTGCATTTGTTGTTCTGTGACACCCACACATTGCCCAATATCCACCTGATGTTGCCCCATACACGGAGAAGAAGGTAGATGAATGGGATCCAGATTAGTCTGAAATCGTGTCGCTCTCGGAAAGCCCAAATTCCCTCATTTCTATAGTTGAAACGGCAGATGCGACACGAAGACACAGTGTACACAATCCCGAGAATAAACACAGTGGCAAACTCCCAGAATTTACTAATGAAAAACTCCTCAAGCAGAACATTCGTATTGTCAGTTTTATTGAATGTGGAAGTATAATTCTTGACAAAACACCATCCGACATTGACACTTTGTGTCCCAGGGCCCAATATGTTTAATATGAACGCGACAGAAGTGACAATAAGTGGAGCCACCCACGGAAAGGTGTGAAGAAAAACACTTCCGTATTTGTTGTCAAACGGGTTTATTCGGTAGAAGAGACAGGTGATATGAATCCCGAGGATACAGGTCCAACAGCTGGATGCCAGTGTCGCAAAAAGATTGACAGCTGATTGGACAGCGCAAGCATACAATTCTCCAAATTGTTTGTTTGCATAACAAAGCGAATAATCAACATTAAACGAAGTGTAAACAAAAGCAAACACGTACGAAAGCGAGTTCACCAAGTCAGCGATGGAAATCATCAACAAAATTAGGCGGGCTTTTGTCCTTAGTTCTTCAAAGAAAATATACGTGGCGATTATGAAAATGGCGCCTAAAATGGATAGGTTGGAAGAGGTAAGGCCGACCGCCACTACTGAATCTCTATAGATGTGAATGCAGGTACCGTTAGACCGGACGGTCGAAATATTCGGACATTTGGCATCCCAAACCCAGATACTACTTGTAGAATTGTGATTCATTAGCCAATGAGAGTTCTTCTTTGGGATATTTATAGCTCAAAGTTGAGGTATAGGGTTACTGTAAGGCCTACAAGAATGTGGCGAGAGTTTCCATTTCAAAATGATCAGATTAAAGATTTTAATTCAACAAAGGAATTAAATGTAATATTGACTCCATTAAACACACTTATTTTGTTTGTTTTTGTTTACATCATAGCTATAAAGTAAACAAATTTCAAGATTATGCGAGGAGGGATTTTCTTTCAAATGTGTGTATTTTAAAAATCGTATTTCTCTCACGCACACCTAGGTTATGCAAATTTATGTAAAGTTTTCTTAAATTTCTGAACATTTTTTTAAAAAAACTAAAATGGAACCGCATGTAGGGCGACCCATGCTTATTATTTATTAAAGTTCAACACTTTTTGTGTACAAGCTCTGGTTATAAACAACAAATTATCAAAATAATATAAACATACAATAAAAGCTTAAACGATCACAAATTTGTAACAATAGACTCAGTTCTCTCAGGCGCACTCGTCATTCTTGAAACGAGCCTAGATTTCTCACCATTCTTCATCCTAATGGCGGGCAAATTGTGTCGTCTGGGACAACAATATAGTTTAAAATTGTTGAAAATTCGTTTTCGTAGCATTTGATTGAAGACAATGTAAACGAGTGCATTCATCCAGCCCTGTCCTGGATCACCAATAGATTGTAGGACGGACAAAGCGTATTGGTAATCTGGACAAGACAAATCGCCCCCTGTATTAAAATCAGCTGGCAAATTTACAGCCCATCGGATGTTCCCCCAAATACGGAGCAAAACGAAAACAAATGGGATCCAAATCAGGCGTACGTCTTGGGAGGTGAAAAACCGGCAAAGATCTTCCTTAGACTTTGGTTGTTTACAAATAAAAACGCAAGAAATCGAGTAAACAATTGCTAAAACTACAAAACAACCGATTTCCCAAATCTTAGCGAAAACCAATTCCAACCAGAAATGTCCATCTTTTAGTTCTGCATTGTCATAGGAACTAATGAAGCACCAACCAACACTGACATGATCGTATCCGGGCCCGAACACATTCAGGAAAAGTCCTAAAACCGAAACTGAAGCCGGAATTCCCCACGCTAGGAGACTGATAATAATCAAGTTGCGTTTTCTCCTTAAAACATTGAAGGGCCCGCAAATGAGGAGAGTTATGTGGATGCCTAGGATGAAAGTCCAAACGATGGAGGCATTGTTTGAGAAATTAGAAAAAGTGGCTTGACCGACACAAAACCCAATTTCATACGCTGGTTTATCTGGATAGCATAATGCATACCCCGGCACGGCAAGGCTATAAATAAACGAAACCCCATACGAGATGGAGTTGACCAGATCTGCAATGGCAATCATGAGTAGTATCAACCTGGCTTTAGTTCTCAGATCTCTGAAAGTGTAGTAAGTGACGATTATGAATATTGAGCCAAAGATTGACAATGCATCAAAAAGGAGGGCTATGATAGGCAGAAGAGAACCGTATTGAAAAAAACAGGCGCTAACTGTGTCGTTAGAGGTGTTAGGACCAAATCCGACACAAGTTGTATTTCCAATCCACCAATTCCGATTCACCATTAATCAAACAAATTTATAAAATATAGACTCTCTCTTAAGTACTTATATATAGCGACTCTATGAAATCGATATTCCCATACTGAATAGGCCATGTTAATGGATGAGGTAGAAGTCCATTAAATTGTGTCGTATGCCACTTTAAGAAATATCGTAGCTCAAGGTGGCATGCCTGTCATTGTCACTTTTTATTTATTCTATATTTATCTCATGCGTCCATGGTGTAAGCTAAGTAGGCAATCGTAGGCACCCGTAGGGCGCCTACTTTGGACAAAGTGTCCGCAAATCGCTCTTTTCGATTCCTGGTTGATAAATACAGGTGACATTCAGAGAGATTGGTTGGATCAATTCCGACACATTTCTCACCATTATGAGACTAAGTATCTATATATAGCTACTGGGAATTGCTATTCTCAACTGGATAGGACATGTAATGGAGGAGTGTTATGAACCATTGAATTGTGTCACATTTACACGCCACAATTTGTATTATGTTTAGAATTCAAGTCATTTAGTAAACATGCAATATATAAAAAAAGTTCGTAAAGAAAACAAACAAACCAATAATTTAATAATAAAAGTTCAAAAGCTTGCAGTTTCAGTTTCATTAATCGCTTGGTAAGAACGAAGTTTTCTGTAGAAAGACTTGATGAAGCGTTTTCTCACTCTTTTAGTGAAGATAATGTAGATGAGTGCGTTGGCCCATCCTTGCGCGGGTTCAAAGAAAGCCTGCGGGTACAGGAAGAAGTTGTTTCCATCTTCATTATACCACTTCATAGGGCTGAGAAACAAATGAAACTCTCCCCAAATCCTAAGAAATATTAACACAATCGGGATGCAGAACAGTTTAAAGTCGAGATCTCCGACTGATCTCCAAAATGTATGTGAAAGTCTTTTAATTTTGAAGTAGCGAATCAGAATCAAGAAGTAGAAGAATGAAATTAAGATAATAGTGATTATGTCCCAAACCTTCCCTGTTAGCAAATCATAAATCATATATCGATTGTCATCCTCAGGGATTTCTTCGAAATCTCGAATGAAACACCAGCCAGCTGTCACGCTAGTACCGGGACCGAACCTCCCCGCCCAAAATGCAAAAGTAGTCACTAAGAATGGAATGCATAATCCTACGAAAACTGAAATATAAAAATTCCGGTTTCTCTTGAATACATTTCTCTGATGGAATAGAAGAAGAATGTGCAGGGCGAGGAGGATGGTGAAGGAGAAGGAGCAAAGCGTGAAGAAGTTGTTGGCAGAAGCTTGGAAGACACACGTCCATATTTCAGCCTGTGTCTTGTTGCTATAGCAGACGGTATAGTTCCAGTTTGAGAGTGAATAGGAATGTGTGCAACCGAGTATGAAACTGCGTTCAGCAAATCTGAAACCGCAATTAGAAGTAAGAATTGGCGCGCGCGCGTTTTCAGGTCTTCGAATAGGAAATATGTAACGATGATAAAAATAGAACCAAAAACGGCAAAAATGTCTGAAGTTAGGCCTATCACGTAAACTGCAGTTGTACTATTTTGAAATTTGTGAGTAACGGTGATGTTTTGACAAATATTTCCACCGATTCCTGGAAACTCCATTTTGCTAATTTAGTTCTAGTCTACCTAATGATAATGAATCTAAGTAGAGAAGTAAGCGACCAATCAAATTGTAGAATAAGAATATTTAATAATTATTAAAACCTTAAGATGACTTGGGGTCAAAGGTATAAATAGAAAAAAAACCACTTTCATTTTCATTTTCATTTTCAATTCACTTTCAATTCAACATTCCTAGCCAAAGTTGAGTTAAATTCAATAGTTATGTTTGCTTTTTGTGAGTGTTTTTTAATTTTACAAGTATCAAGTGGCAAACATAAACAACCGAGAACTCCAGTAAACAAATCTCGTTTGTATCAACAAAATTTACCATCAAAAATGTATACAAAGTTTCATAAGAAGATAACATCTATATCAGAGCGAGAAAGAACATTTTTCTTCTCACTAACACCGAACAAAAGGGACATAATATGGACAATCAGGAAAACGGTGAAAGTGAAACAGGAAAGCGAAAAGAAATTGTTGCAGTCCCCGAAACGACACAGAACCATATTCCATATTGTGGCTTTCCGATGTGACACATTCTACACCACAATATGTATTATATTAGTTTAGAATCTAAGTCTGTTAGTAAACATGCAATATATCAAAAAGTTCTTAACAAAAACAAACAAAAAATAATATAAACAATTCAATCGCTTGCAATTTCATTGATCGCTTGGTAAGAACGAGGTTTTCTGTAGAAAGACTTGTTCAAGCGTTTTCTCACTCTTTTAGTGAAGATAATGTAGATGAGTGCGTTGGCCCATCCTTGCGCGGGTTCAAAGAAAGCCTGTGGGTACAGGAAGAATGTGTCTCCATGTTTTTTATACCAGTAGATAAAGCTGAGAAACAAATGAAACTCTCCCCACATCCTGATAAGTATGAACACAATCGGGATGCAGAACAGTTTAATGTCGAGATCTCCGACTGATTTCCAAAAGTTCATATGCGAAAGTCTTCGGCTTCTGAAGTAGCGAATCAGGATCAGAACGTAGAAGAATGAAATTGAAATAACAGTGATTAAATCCCACACCTTCCCTGTTAGAAATTCATAAATCATATATGGATCGGTATCTTCAGGGATATCTTTGAAATCTCGAATGAAACACCAGCCAGCTGTCACGCTGGGACCAGGACCAAACCACCCCGCCCAAAATGCAAAAGTGGTCACTAAGAATGGAATGCAGATTCCTACGAAAACTGAAATATAAAAATTCCGGTTTCCCTTGAATACATTTCTCTGATGGAATAGAAGTATAATGTGCAGAGCGAGGAGGATGGTGAAGGAGAAGGAGCAAAGCGTGAAGAAGTTGTTGGCAGAAGCTTGGAAGACACACGTCCATATTTCAGCCTGTGTCTTGTTGTCATAGCAGACGGTATAGTTCCAGTTTGAGAGTGAATAGGAATGTGCAACCGAGTATGAAACTGCGTTCAGCAAATCTGAAACCGCAATTAGAAGTAAGAATTGGCGCGCGCGGGTTTTCAGGTCTTTGAATAGGAAATATGTAACGATGATAAAAATAGAACCGAAAATGGCAAAGATGTCTGAAGTTAGGCCTATCACATAAACTGGAGTTGGATTGGGTAGCAAATTGTGAGTTACGTTGATGTTTTGACAATAATTCCCACCGATTCCAGGAAACTCCATCTCCCAACTAATCAGTCCTAGTCTGCCTAATGATAATGACTAAGTAAGCGACCAATCAACTTGTAGAATAAAAATATTTTATTTCAATGGTTTCGTTGCTTTTTTAACTTTTAATAATAAAAATTTTAATGAAATAGTTTTAGGAATATATTTACACTACTACTACTTTGCAAGTTAAGTAAACAAACAAATACTGAGTAAACAATAACAAATAGAGCAACAATATAATCGAAAACAACAATAATCAATCTTTATACAACTCATAGGGGTGGTTCTCTGCCACTTGACTGCCACTCAGGTCACTCATGGGTCTGTCATAAGAGCTATACACCTCATCTACTGTCACTGTTTTGTAAACAGGTTTCCTGCTGAAGCATACACAGACCCTATCTCTCACAGCCTTGGTCAGTAGGACGAATATAATGAAATTAGCCCAACCTTGACCTGGTTCGAAGAATGCCTGTAGATATAGGAACACCGGACTGACCGCTCTTTTATACAGAAACAGTAAGTGGAGGTCTCCCCATATTCTGATGAAGAGGAAGGCCACCGGGATGAAGAGTAGCTTGAGGTCCTGTTCGCTCAGTAGAGAAGCTAATCTGGGTTCTTTCTGAAAGCGTCTCTTGCACATCAAACAAACAGCGAAAATGTAAATAACAAAAATAAATATGTCAGTTAATATACCCCAAATGTACCAGCTTAACAGTTGGAAAAGGATTTGGTAATTACGGTCATCCGTGTCATTGAAATTTTTGATGAAACATGTCCCAACAGTGGCGCTATTCCCCGGGCCAAACATGCCAAACCAAAAAGTTATTGAAGTGACAATAAATGGGACTGCGAATCCAATGATGAGTGAGGAAACGAAGGCTTTTCGCCTCACTAACACTGTGCTACCGAACAAAAGGAAAATAACATGGACACCCAGGAAAATGGTGAAAGTGAAACAGGAGAGCGAAAAGAAATTGTTCGCAGCGCCCGAAAAGACACAGAACCATATTTCATATTGTGGCTTTCCGAGGTAACACGTTGAGAAGTTGCGATTTACGAGCGACCAGATTTGTCCGAATAAAAAGGTGCTTGCATTCAAAAAGTCTGCCAATGCTATAATTAGAAGGAACTTACGTGCGCGCGTTTTTAGATCGGTGAAGATAAAATAAGTCACGATTATAAATAGCGATCCAAAAATAGCGATTATATCTGAAAATATGCCCAACCCCAGCATCCCTGGTTCAAGGCTGTTTTTATCTTCAACAGTGCAGTTGTAGCCGTCTCCAATCCACCCAACCATTTTGGAGTTGGAAGAGTTGTGTCGTATTAATACTCACAATGTGCATATATAGATTATGTGCATATATAGAGGATATCCAATTGCAAGATATTTGAGATCTATGAAATCTCATTTTACCAATCCAATGCTTTCTATCCAAACTCTTGAAAAGAAATCTCTCCATTATTAATTTTAATTATGAGATTTCTTAAAAAATATGCAATTTTATTCAATTTTTTGTATAATTTTTTGAAGAATTGTAGTAGTATTTGTTGATAATTCCTTTTCTCATTCTGAAAGAGACAAATTGTTTGTGTTTGGTTTAATGAATTATGCAAATGTGTGAAAATATGTGTTAGGTAAAAATAATGTTTGGTTGGTTAGCTGGGCAGTACTTTATGGTGTGAGCATCATCGCCAGTCGCGCCACAATTGGGACACACGGTGGCACGCAGGATTGGACAGGAGACACATCCGTCGTCATTTCTCAAGGTGTGAGATTTCTGGACGTGAATTGATTGGCCACTTCTCTGACAGAAAATGCAGAATCGAACTTTGGAGTATTGGTTCTGGTTCTGAATGGCGCGTTGCCGCTGAATGGTCAGTTTATACTGAATAGCTTTATTCTCATTGGGCGACACGGGCGGGGAAGGGGTACCAGAACTGGAACTGGAACTAGAACTGGAACTAGAACTGGAATTGGAATTGGAACTGGGGACAAAGGGGGCGGCTTGAGGGTTTAAATGTGAGCTGAAGGGTTTATGTCCGATCGGAAGTGGTGGAATTGTGTCTTCTTTCTTCAAAGTATCCACGACATTAGCCAACCCGAAATAGTTGCCGAATGGAGAGTAATTGGAACTGAAACTGTAGTTGTAAGAAGACATTCTGAATTGTGATTGGTTGATTTTACCAAGTGAGTTTGCATTTTATACTTTTCTTAGTTTGTTTATTGACTTTTGACAGGAATTGAATCTACCAATCAGAATCCGATATTATTATTAGTCCAAACAATTCTCTCGTGTCAATGGATGACACTTTTGAATATTATTGTGTCATGTGGTTGCATAGAACATATCGAATAACTATCTTACTATAGCGAAACCATGGCAATCGAATGATCGAACAAAATTTCCAAATTAAGTTATTAGAAAATATTTATTTGAAGAAATTAATAACCAAATGAGTGATATTTCCCTCTTAATAGGAACTGATTACTCCTAGCAACGCAGATACTACAATGATATGCTAACTATATCTATATTTAGAAGCTTATAATAAGAATTTGGTATATAAGCAATTTATAATTAGAATAAGTGTTTATTAGCTAAATTAGTTCAGAAAACGAGTTTCACTTATTTTAATTATAGAAACGAATCATTCAGTGATTAGGCGTATTTGTGATTATAACTATTACGCAAACTGATTGGAGGATTGGAATGGAAGTGGTTGGTTGTGTCGCAATGCCAGCAGGACACTAAATTCTAGTGCAACCAATCAGAAGGCTGGGAGAACAAATCACTAGACTAAGTGAGTCGCTATGTATAACTCTTCAGGAAGTAAAGTGGCATTAGAAGCCATAAAATGGGTTTAACTGAATCTAAGTTCAAGAGAATAGCATTTCATTGGTTGAGACGTACAAGCCAATTAGTTATACATCTCTCTACGCACAGAACTAATTATGACGAACTGATAATTCCAAGAACTCTGCAGATCTATTGGTTGCTACCACTGATAGCGTATCATACTTACTCGCTAATAACTTGATGTAACAATTCTACATATGACTATAAGATATCTCGTGGTTCCGTACCAATCTCAATCACATACTACTCGCAGTTCATTGGTTGGAAATACGCGCCATTTCTACCATCACTACAGTGTAAATCTTAGTTATAAAAGTTGCAATGCACCTAGTGTTGCTGGAATTCAATTTCCAGGCATTACATTGTCCAATTTTGGTGTGTGGACAGCTGTAACATTATGTCAACTCGAATTTCATTGGTTGAACCAGAATAACATATACTATATGGTGACTCTATAGAACTTGTATTTATTAATAAAATCAATATAAACAAATTAAGAGATCAAATCATAAGTGAAAACCTAACAGGCTAAAAATAGAACTGTTATATTTATAGAATGGTACAGGATCCTTGTTGATCTGGGAGGCAATTTGATTCATCATTAGCAACCTGTTTACGAGAACGGAATGCTGTGAAACAGCTGACATTCTCATTTCTAAGCGACGAATAATTCCGATTGGCTGAAGTGTCCGTAAAAGCGCGCCTTCTCAAACCGGAACCAAACAACATCTTAGGTTCCGGTTCCGAACTGACGGTAGAATGAGATCTCATTCTACCGTAGCAACGCCTTTTCCTCTGGAATGTAGCCTCGACTGCTTGTGAAAATACTCTCACCATATTATCGTCAGTCTTGGCAGAACATGTAAAGTATCCAAACGCGCCTGTATGGTTCAACAGCTGCGACACCTAGCGACACAATTTAACACCTTCTTATTACAGATTGTAAACTGTTTCAGAAACTTACCTCAGATTGTGTGGCTGGTATCTGCTCCGTTACGCTGTACTCCAGTCGCTTTCCTGGTTCCAATTTGATGTCACTTTTGCAACCAACAATTGCGAATGGAATGTGTGGACAATAGTCTTTTATTTCTGGAATCCACTAAAGTGAGTTATATAATTAGTTCCTATTCTTCTAAGCTTTAAATGATTGGTTACTTACAAAATGATTAAATAAGCAAAAAACAAATCTTTACAAATATGCATATTGAATTTTATAATTCCGATTTGATTGGATCAAATTCAAGGAAATGAAAGCCATAAAGTCTTATTCTGATTGGCTAGTTACCTTGTGGAAGAGGCTGTTATAAGAATCTTCATCAGACAGATCAAAGCAGAGAAGTAACACGTCTGAGTTTGGGTAGGAAAGTGGTCGTAGGTGTGAGAAGTTGTCGCTACCAGGAGTGTCGTACATGGACACTTGAACCACTCCCTGACTGCTCTCTACTTCTGCTGCGTAGTTCTCAAACAGAGTTGGTAGGTACTCCTGTGGATAGTTCCAGTATTAACTCAATTCCAATTCAATACATATAAATCACATATAAATCAGCAATACATATAAATCACGCAATTTCATTGGCTGTTAAAAAACACAATGTAAAAGTGTTAAAATTTTCCTTTCCAAAACAACAAAATATAAATATATATTTCTAGAACAATCTATAAATAGAACATTTACCTCTATAAACTGATCTTTGGCGAACTTGAAAAGCAAAGTTGACTTCCCACTCTGTGAATCACCCACAGCAACGATTATCTTGATTGGAATGTTGTTTTTAGCCATTATAAGAGAATAGGATTCATTTCTCTAGGTTAACTCTGAGCTATTTATATACGAGTGGTCGATGGAACAGTGCCACTCTGTCGCGTATTACAATAATCTAAAGTGAAAGCCATTCAGTGAAGACACAATATTACTAGATACTTAATCTTGTTTGAAGAAAATAATCTAATTTTAATTCAGGCTTCAGAAACCTTCAGGCGGGAGATATAAAGTGAGACTGATGGCGCCTAATTGGAACTGAAACCAAGGAAGTAGGGAATGTGTGATCATGGATACGAAACTATGGGTGAGGAATTTGCCACCCAATTTTAATTAATATTATAATGTAAACAAACACAAACAAACATTAATACTAGGATTCGTTATGTTCTATGCACAAAGAAAACCATCTTCCAGAATCTTCTAGAATCTTCTAAATCGTGTAGAGGTCACTCTATAGATAATCCAACCATTCTCCAAACTTAGAATTCGAAGCCATTCTGAGTAGATTAGGCAGCTAATGTACCTGATAGCAGGTGTCTTAACCTAACACAATTGTGTCCGAAATCCATATTATATACTCCTCTAAATGTTTTGTCCAGTTGTTGTTGTTGTTGTAAATGGGTTTTTCGGTCGACAGATTTGTCCAATGGCGAATTTTGATATGGACTAGCAAACGAAATGCGATACTGACCTATCAAATGCTTTCACACCTGATGGTTCTATTGGAGGTTATTTATGGAGCTAACATGTGCATGTATCTATATTTAGTAAAATATTGTTTTCTACATATTCGAGTTATTTATTATATAAATTTTCAATTACTTTCATCAAAGCTAAGAATTGACGACCACTTTGTGTCTTCATGACACCACCTTATATATAAAATAGTGACTTGTGGCATAAAGTGGCACAAATATTGAAAATGGCACTCGAAATAAATGAATTGTGTTTATGAATTCAAATCTAAGTTCCTCTGAATCAAATTCCACAGATCCTAAAATGTTACTAAGAAAATTAGCAACCTTTCCAGAACTGGAACTAACCATTATAAATCAATTTGCCCAATCAGATTATCAGGAATGTGGCAGTTAATGTCAATGGCATTCATTTGTGGCCAAACCACTAGAAAGTGTTTCAATCTTAATTCTGTCCATCTTTAGGTGAAAATCCAAATGAATAGTGGCACATATATTGACACATTCTACTCGTAGTTTCCCAATTGAATGATTGGAATGTGTCGAGTGAATTCCATACAATTACGGACACATTATTTGACTAACATTTATTTTTAGTATATCTTCTATTACAGATGTCCTATGCCACTCATATGACGTCACTACGTCAGCTCTTTCTAGGGAAATCTACTGGATCAAATTACACAAAATTTGCAACAGTTTAGAAGATATAATGACTTGAAATTTTGATGATGGAACATCATATGGAGATTTGCACCTAACCCTTCGAATTTCAAAATATGTTAAATCGTCATGATTACGCAGCATTTTGAGATTTTATTACTATTAAAACTCGATTAATGTTTGTATAAATCTCTGTAAGGAATTGATTGAAGAAACTGCCAGGCACATAAAGTTGAGTTTTGGCATGTGGGAGTATTTTGGCTATGGCTCCACTAAGTTCTGAGCTCAGAGCAAAATATCAACTCATCATGGAATTATGACGTCATTATCAACTTTTTATAATTTTAAATTTCAGTTTTTCTACCATAACAGACATTTTAGGTGATATAAGGCTGAAATTTTAATAGATTGTGTATATTTTAATTAATATATCTCAAATATGATACAACCTCATTAAAATGATGACTCATCATTCTATTATGACGTCATCATTACGCATCCAAAATTGAGCAATTGACAAATTATGTGATCTTTCGAGTATATATCGATATCGATTATAACAGAAATATTTAGAGATGTTAACTACCTTATAATTAATCGATGTGAGCCTCTTCCGGACACTTTGTCCGTCAGCCGCGCAGCGTAAGCAAGCGAATCCTTTTTGTTTTGATAATAACTTGAAAACTATTTGACATGTCAATTCCAGCAGTTCCTTGATTAGAAATTGCGTGGGACTGTTATTTTGGCTCATTCCATTGTATGCCATTATCTATCTCCGTTGTTGTGATAGCATTACAAGAATGTGCCAAATACTTTCTTTTATTGAATAGTTTTCACCTCAATAAGATATGATGAGTCGAAATACTAGGAAATTTCAGCCACATATTTTTTACTCATATTCAGTGGTTCCAATCAATGACAATCAAGGCTCGTGTTACAACTTAATCCATTGAACTAACCTATCATCATTCTTATCACTCAAGTTCGAATTGTTTTGTAAACAAGCGTTAGAAAACATAAACACAGTCGACTCCGCTTAATAGGGTCACTGTTTAATCGGGTCAACCGCTTAATCGGCCACTTTTGGCAGGACCGGAATAGCTCTCACACATAGAAGCTAATACAAGATATTTAGGTTAATAGGGTTCTCCGCTTAATCGGGGCAAATGTCCTCTGACTGATGTGACCCTATTAAGCGGAGTCGACTGTATTGTCTCTTTGATGAAGTTGATTGAGTTTATCTCGCCATATTCTATATTAAAAATACTGCATTTTTTACTCAGAATTATAATTAAGCATATGTATAATATGGACTCTACAACAATACATCGTATATCTTCTTTTTAACCAACCCATTAAATTAATATGAAAATTCTCACGTATATAAATAGCATTTACGTTAGTATTGAGTAGAGCGAGCCATCGGTTTTCTATACATTTGAGACGAAAGCAAATGCTTATTTGAGTTTGTAGAAAGGTGCGATAATCAAAATAAATAAAAACAACAAAACACAACAACAACAACAAATTTCTTCATAAAAAGGTGTAAAACCTGCAAAGGAAAACCGAATCGAAAATACTCGCTTTTTATTGTAATTAATTTTAAATCAAAAATGGAATTAAGTGATTGTGCGCCATAATTCGACACTTTTAATTCTTCCAATTTGTGCCATTTGAAAGTAAGTGTTGAAGCTGAATAATATGCCACTTGTGCCACATTGTGCGATCAGGAAACTCTACAACATTCACCACCATCTTTCTTGATCCAGGATTCCTCACCTTAACAATGCAGCAATTACGACTCACAGGAATGCACATAATGGAACTATAAAAAGCGCCAATAGTCTCTACCAAATAAGGAACAGAGAATGTGGAATAAACAGTTGGTTGCTGTCGGAGATGAGCTTTGCGGGAAGACAAGTTTGCTTGTTAGAATTGCGAAACAAACATTTTGTGAGGTATTTTCACACCTTTATTTATCCACTCAAATCGATTCAGTTTCGAATATGAAACTATTATATGCATATACGTGTATATATAATTTTGAAACTGGAACTATCCACAGGAGTACCTACCAACTCTGTTTGAGAATTATGCAGCAGAAGTAGAGAGCAGTCAGGGAGTGGTTCAAGTGTCCATGTACGACACTCCTGGTAGCAACAACTTCTCACACCTACGACCACTTTCCTACCCAAACTCAGACGTGTTACTTCTCTGCTTTGATCTGTCTGATGACGATTCTTATCATAGCCTCTTCCATAAGGTAACTAGCCAATCAGAATAAGACGCTATATCAATAAGAGTAACCATGGATAAGTAAAAAGATTGAAATATATTATGTAACAATTGCAACTCTATATTTAAACTGGAAGTATGAAGTTAAACTTAGTTTTTTCAGTTTCAGATATTAACTTTTTAACACCTAGTGGCTTCCAGAAGTGAGGAAATACTGTCCATACGCCATGCTCTATATTGTCGGGTGTAAGAAAGATTTGCAAAAAAGAAATGAAAAGGAATCAGCTGATTGGAGGCAAAGCCCGCCTAACAACAAGCAAGAAGTGAGTAAATGTATTCTATTTTTAGAATGAAACCGGATTGTTTGCTAACTAAATATTTGAAATTTTAAGAAATTTAACACTTTAGCAGGAGAATGCAATCTCGCTTTGATTGGTGGTTTAATATGGCAGTTATTGTGTCGTTTTTCTAGGTTGAGAGATTGCTATTTGGAACTGGAACTAGCGCCTATTTCGAGTGTTCGTCTAAAAGTGGGAATGATGTGGATGAGATATTGAGAAGTTATGTCAAATCTTTGGAACAAATATTTCTGTTCAAGAAAAGAAGAAAATCATTTGTCCATCTTACGAAGAAATCCATTGAACCTAATTCTAAACTTAGAAGACATTCCATTGCAGAAATTAGGACTACACAGAATCCGATCTTAGATACGAATGGAATGCAAACTAAAAAAACATGTGCCATCATATGAACGCCTTTCTCATGAACCAATCAATTCTTAGAGTTTAAATTGCTTGAGTTATATTATTAAATTGAAAACTATACACGTGTGTGGTACAACGATTGGCGAATCAAAATCAACTTTAGTTGCAATACCACACGGTCTACATGTGAATTCAATTCTATTGAAAATGCTAACCAATAAGCATCGAGATATTCTCTCAAATCCATATTTAGTATCAATGTGATTAAGTATAGGCCTGAGAATAATCTGTGAGAATAGAATGCAAGACAAATCATTGGCGAGCCAAGCTATAAATAAGTGATTTTAATTTGAGACTATGCAAAAGGTGTGAATTTGTGTCACAAAGTTTCAAAGACAACTCAGCTGACAAGTAAGCATTAAGTAAGTACATTTCATTTCAGACTACAAAGCAATTTTAGTTGAAATTGAAATACATGAGCCAATCTGATACGCCAGTTTAGAAATGGATACCTCTTAGTTTCAAAATATGCCTATACGTATATATATAAGATAGTTCCAGTTTATATATAATATAGTTCCAGTCTATACACAAACTAACACACTTATACTTGCGATGGGTAGCAATAGTTCCAAAATGATCGCCAAGAGAATGAAGCCTCCTGAAATATTAGTGTCGGATATTAAAGTGGGAGAAGTGTCGGGTGCCACTTGTGACTACATCGAAGTGGAAGATGCAAAGAATGCCATTCTGGACCACACAATCCGGACACAATCCCCAAGGCTCAGCGCCAGTATGTCGCGACAGAAAACCCCTTCTCCACAGCTGGTCAACAAAAAGTCATCTGACTACATGGAGCCCTGGGACTGCATTCCAGGGAAAACCATCCACAACGCAGTCAGCATAGTTAACTCGCAGCCAATCAAATCGCAGGATTCCTCTGACAATGAATTCCTGTCGGAGTGCAGCTGGTACCACGGGGACATTACGAGAAGGGAAGCCGAAAAAATTCTCACTTCCCTACCGCTCTACTCCTTTCTGGTGAGGAAGAAGGGAGAAAACGAGTACACTCTCTCTCTAAAGTAAGTCCAGTGTGTCGCCATAAAGGACACATTAACACCTCCATTGTGCCACTTAATACGATTAACGCGTCATTCAAATGCACCAATAGACTCCACCATTCATTCTATTTTATTACAATTCTATTTATAGATACCAATTCGGATACATACACATGATGATAGACCACGAAGGCGGAAAGTTCACACTTGGATCCCTCAAGACGCGACAGTTTCTGACACTTTTGGATTTAGTGAACCACTACCAACGGTTCCCCATGGATGTGGAGGGTGTGGGGAAAATACAGCTGAAAATACGGAGACTCTCTGGCTGAAAAATGATTGGTCAATTTGTAATGATTTAAACAGATTTTGTTATTTTTTAAATAAATAAATATAACATATACAAAATAAACAATTTTATTGTCTACTTGAAGAGTGTTTACCTTATGGCCTAATTAGTAAATAAATTCACGTTTAAGATAAACAAAAATTATCCATAACACTTCAAAACATCTGAACTTCTATCCGTCCAGTGGAATTGCCCAAAATGGACACCCACTCTACAACGGACAAAAGCCATATCCCAGATTCCCAATGTCCCCCCATGTGTCCTCAATGTGTCCCATTGTGTCCCTTATTCGGAGATTCCACTGTAGTCCTACTCTCCAAACTATGCCACTATGGACAATTGTTTAACGTGTCTCGACTAATTTCTTAAAACTTGAGATTTTTATCTCTACGAATTCCCATTGGAGATTTACTACAAGTATATGAAGAAAACATACCCAGAATATAGTAAGGTTATAACACATTCCTATGCTGTTACTCGTCGCTAGGATCACTTCCTACACCAATCAGAGTTAGAATTCAGGATTTCTAACAATCTATACAAACCACTAATTCGTCGGTTTGACAATTTAGGTAACAATTCGACACCATTTCTTCTCAAGGAAGCGAATAAGCTAATTGGACAGCTGGTTAACACGTGTAAGAACTATCCAGACTGTAATTATCTACCTTATTCAGAAGGTGGATTCACAACCATTAACACTCTACTCTGAAAATTGATTGGTTAAAACCAGTTAAGTGCTATAAATGTGGAAAAGGAATGTATGTTCAATATATTAAATCTATTGAGTGATACCTAATACGTAACGTAGCTAGTGACAAGTGGATCAAGGTGGCAGAGGAATTCAAATTGGAATAATCAGTGCCACTTGTGTGTATAATTCTATTTTTAAACACTTTGCAATTTTGTTGCATTTTTTCTTGCAAACAAAGGCATTTGTTCGTTGTTCTACGAAAGAAGAATAAGCAGCATTTTGAACTATGAAGCATGTTTCAGTTTGATCGTTCATTTTTTCGCTTCTAAAACTGGAAATACAACTCATGATAGCATTATTTGTGATGTTTCCAATTTATTTGCTGAAAGATATGATTTTTCAATGAAAATACTTCATAAACCATTGATTAAATATGGAACTAAGCATGAAATAAGTTCCAGTTTGGTGGCAGGTAAGAATAGTCAATGACTTCAGCAGTTTAGTGCAATTTCATAATCTTTAAGAATCAATTTCAGAGTTTACTGATTTAACAAATAAATTTAATTGGTCAGTTTTTTAACAAAAGTCATCAGAAACACGAGACCTGATAAGGTGACACCTGGGATACGACTAGCCTGTGCGAAATTCCTCGGTCGGACCATGGATAGTTTCTCCCTCCCTTCCATAGAAATCTGTGTCAATGTGCTATAGTCCAAGTCAGCTGGAATCTCCAAATCTTCATTCATTTTGAAGGCCGCCATTTCTTTCAGCTGTTTCAATACTAAATCATGATAGAAGCATTCTCCGTATATCCGGTCTGCAAACGAACCAGGGTATTCAGGCGCGCTTTTAGCACCTATCAAAGTTCCGATTTCATTGGGGAAAGTTGGAAGCAGGTCTTGAAGAGTGAATTTAGAGTTTTTGATCATTCTGAAAGCTGATTGGCTGCCTGTTAGGATAGTCGACTTCTTCGCATTTCTAGACCAATCAGATGCGTCCTTTTTGAGGTGCTTCAACACCTCTAAACTGTCTCTCAATCTTAGTTCCAGTTCCAGTGTGGACTCGGCGCGTTCATTGGAAATGCAACCAACTTGGCGGGCTTTCTCGACCAATCGGATGTCAGCGTTTTCAGGTCTGAGCATCAGTCTGTACTCAGAGCGAGATGTGAACATTCTGTAGGGTTCAGGTGCTCCCATTGTCACCAGGTCGTCTATCATCACCCCTAATGGAATCAACCGCTTAATATGGAACTAACTGCCCAATATAGAACTAACTGCCAATATGGAACTAACCTATTTATAGCAAAGACCCACACTATTAAGTTTTCCACGGCCAAAATAACTAAGTTTTCCACAGCCAAAATAACGCCATTTAAGAGTTAAACATATATACATATATACATCTACACACCTATACATCTACACATCTATACATATACACTTCTATACATCTAAACATCTACTCACCGATATAGGATTCAGCTCTTGACAGTGTCAGCACATTCTCAGGATTGGTGGCTCTTAAACCGGCGTTAATTCCTGCCACAATTCCCTGCCCGGCGGCCTCTTCGTACCCAGTGGTGCCATTAATCTGTCCGGCTAAGAATAACCCCTGTACCTTCCTTAGTTCCAGTGTCAGTTCCAGTTGTCTCGGGTCCACGTAGTCGTACTCCACTAGATATCCCGGCTCCACCAGCTCTGCATTCCTTAGACCATGGATGCTCCGTACTACATCCCACTGCTTTGATTGGTCCATTGAGCAGTTGAGACCTTGAGGGTACACTAGGTCACTGTGCCACCCTTCTGGCTCCAGGAACACTGAGTGGCACGTTTCTGGGTATTCCAACACCTTCGATTCTAAACTCGGGCAGTACCTGGGCCCTGTTACGTCCTGCTGCAAATAGTTGGACGCCTCTAGCGTATCCAGGACAGCTTTCCGTGTATTCTGATTGGTTAATGTGATGTAGCATGGCATCTGGTGCGGATACATGAAGTTCACACCTTCGGAGAGGAAGGAGAATGGAATGGGCGACAAATCGTGAGGCTGCTTTGTGGTCTCTGAAAAGTCAATCGAACGCTTCGAAATCCTTGGCGGAGTTCCTGTTTTCAAGCGACCTAATTTCAGATCCAAGTTCTCCAAAGTTCTAGCCAATCCGATTGCAGGGGCTTCCCCCCTTCGCCCAGCTGGGAAGGTGTTAGTTCCGATTCGAATCAACCCTCTTAAGAAAGTTCCAGTCGTCAACACCACGGTGCCTAGACATGAACCGCAAATGAAATGCGAAGTGAGTTGTTTGTTTGTTTGTTTTTGTTTACCTTACCTGTGTTGATTTGTTGTCCATTTCCTAACACAACAGATTTTATTTTCAATTTAGAAGTTAGCGGATTTAGTTCTAATTCCAAGTCTTCCACTGTTGCTTCGAGAATCTCCAAATTTGATTGGCTATTCAGAACACGCTGTACCCCGGCGCTATAAAGGTCACGATCAATTTGCGCGCGCAATCCCCAAACAGCTGGTCCATGGCTGGTGTTGATAACGCGGAAGTTGACACCAGATGTGTCGCACACGCGACACAATACGCCACCTAGCGCATCCACCTCCCTCATGATGTGTCCCTTCCCGATGCCACCAAATGAAGGGTTACAGGACATGGCGCCTATTGTGGTCAGTTTCTGTGTGACCAATAAGGTTCTGGCGCCTAATCGGGCGGAACCAGCTGCAGCCTCAGTTCCGGCGTGTCCCCCGCCAATCACGATGACGTCATAACTTAGGTTCCGGTTTATAATCCGGTGGAATCTTTGAAAATGTTGAAACATCGAAACCTTTTGAAAATCTATTTTGCAACTGATTTCGAGTAAAAATATGAATATGGAACTAAACTCTTGATTGGTTCCAATTACAGACTTTAATTTTATAACATATGTTAATTTCTGATTGGTCACTGAATTGCATAGGATAAGTTCGGCATAAACAAAACAATATATTTACCTTATTGCCTATAGTTCCGGTCTCAAACGGGATAGTTCCAGTTAGGTGTTAGCTTTAGGAGTGAAAAGTGAAGTGTGGCATTCCAATGGAGCAGAACTGTAACCAACTGGGCTGTTGGTTCCAGAATAAATTAAGTCTGTGAGGTGTGAAAAATCGAAACTTCTATTCGTTCCATTTTGCTTCGTAATTGTATTTGGCGTTTCCTCAGCAACCAAAGTGGGCGATTGGGATGCGTCTCTAGTTGAAGGTGTCGCTGGAATGACACGAAGTTCAGATCTGAAGCTGAGATCTGATTCGTCGAAATTGGTTAGAGATTCATTGGCTAGGATGTCGGTGTGTTCTTGATCAATCCCAGTTTCAAGAAATGTTAGTTCTACTCTCGGGGTAAATGTGTCTTTATCTTGGAGAGGTGTGAAAAGATCTAAATTAGAATATTGCGTTCCCTCGGGAGAGTTTTGATTGGTCGATTGAACAACTGGTGCCTGAGGGAAATGAACTGAGTCCATAGTTTCAGTTTCAGTTTCATTTTCAGAAATCAAATCCTGGAGTTCTAATTCAAATTTAGTTTGGTTGTATGTCGTAACATTCTTTGACGTTTCTAGGGAAATGGAATTCTCATTTGGAATTTGATTGGAGCGTTTAGAACTTAGTTCCGGATTAGCGATAAATTGGTTCCGGTTTTGACATAAATGATACATATTTTCAGTTGCTAGGTGAGGTGTCGCGTTTCCAGGATATTGTGTCAGAAATTGTGTCAGAGTAATCTCATCGTTAGTTCCAATTTCAGTTCCGCTTTGAGCGACCATCACTTCATTTGATTGGCTAAGCAGGGAAATATCAGAAAACGTGAGATTCAGGATGTCATCCCCAGTGAATGCTTCATCTAACTTCTGATTGGTCGAAATTTCCGGTCGCATGGTGCTGGAGAGCATAGTCCCAGTTCTGGTTTCTGATTGGTGGAGAGGGAGCACGTCGTACGTCTGATTGAGTGTCGGGGCCACTTTCTGAGGAGAGAATTTCACCGGAGAGAAATCGCCGATTCCAGAAAATGTCTCTGCTGTGATTGGGTAGAGGTCTGGTGCCATATGTCGAGATGGCTCACTTCCATTTATAGTGTTAGTTCCAGTTTGCTCCGGTTCTTGATCGTGACACATTCCTAAGAGATTCACCCCGGATACGAAGGAAAAAGATTTCGACTCAGTTTCACTCTTCAAGCGCTTACTCCGGAATCCATCATTTGGTTCCAAATTGGGTGTTTCCAAAGGTTTCTTCTTAGTTTCACTTCCATTTTGTGCAGGCTTGGCAGAATCTAATAGGACCTTAGCGCAAGAGAATCCCGCATTCATGGTTCCGGTACTTAGTTCCATATTCTCACTGTCTCCGGTTTTCCCGCCTAAATTAGCGCTACGGAACGATTGCATACTCTCATTCGATTGGTTGAAACCACTGAAGGTTGGAATAGGCCCATTTGTCTCTTCTGAAAGTCCCAATATTTCGCTAATAATATTTGTGATATTTCTTTTTTTAGATTTCTGCATTGGAATTCGAGATTTCCCCAATCCAAACCCTTTGCACCTATTTAGGTCAAGTGATCGGGGCGCCAAATCTGAGCTAAAAATAAAAATGATCTAAATATAGACTCATAAACTGGAGAATGATTTTAATGAATCGCCAATCAATTTATACATTTGTGCTATTTATAACAGAATCAGGTTGCTAGGGTGATGAGAAGAAGTATGCTACTATTTTTCGGATATGGCTAACCCTTGAATTATTTTTTCCAATTTAGTCTCGACTGTATTTGAGTCCAAATATTCTTTCTCTTTAGTTCCAGTTCCAGTTCCAGGCATTGTTGCAGACTCCTTAGTTTCAGTTTCAGTTCCAGTTTGCCTGGTGGCTTCTGACACACCGAGGTGTGATAATGGACGACACAAATCTGAACTTTCAACAACTACTGGTTCAACTTTTTCCTAAGAAGAGAACTGAAATTTTAACATTATAAAATACACCCCGGACCATGGATATGAACACACCTGTATTTCATTCTCATTTTCCTTTTCCTTAGCTGCATGAGTAGACACAGAGATTTCATTGGTTGTTTGCATAATGTTATTATCTGCTCCTCCAACATAAGGCGTTGTTACTAAAAATAGGTATTCTAATAATAGCTTACTCGATATGTCGGCGCCATTCAACAGAGAGAACCTAGAGAGGTATCTGGGAGAGAATCTACAAGTTCAGCTGAAAAGTGGCCCAAATGCCATCCAGCAATTCACAGTGGGCCAATCAAATCCTACCTACATCCTGGATACCACAGAGGGTATACGATATGTCCTACGTAAGAAACCACACGGGGAACTCCTGGAGAAAGCTCACCTAATCGACAGAGAGTACCGAATCCTCTCCGCTCTCAGCAAAACGGACTTTCCCTGTCCGAAACCGTTCCGCTACTGCAATGACCAATCAGTGATCGGGACAGAGTTCTACATAATGGAGTACAGAGAAGGACGGAAGTTCCCCACCCCACACTTAGACGAGTTGTCTCCAGCCAATCGGAATGTCGCTTACACTAGCATGATAGATACACTAGCCAAGCTGCATTCCTACGATTACGTGAAGTTAGGCCTACATGACTACGGGAAGGCGAGTAACTATGTTTCGCGCCAAATCTATATTTGGAACAAGAACTATAACGCCGCGCCTAATGTCCCAAAGCACCAAGAATTCCAGACGCTGCTGAAATGGCTGAGTGACAACATTCCAGACGAGAGCAAGTGTCGCTACACAATCGTACACGGAGACTTCAAGATTGACAATGTCGCATTCACCAATCAGAACCCGCCGCGGGTGACGGCTGTCTTTGACTGGGAACTCAGCACTATAGGCATTCCGCTGGCAGACCTAGCCATGCTCATGTCTATTTATAGTAATTTCGATGGTATCGGGAAAGGAGACTTCGGGGAGTCACTATTGGGTTTAAGTGGCGCTAAACCACTTGGGTTTCCAGAGGAGATGGATCTGTTGCGGCTATACTGTAACCTGACGAAAATAGAACTGCCAGTCGAGAGTGAGTGGAACTATTTTAAGGTTCTGAACCTCTACAAGATGGCTTCCATCCTCCAAGGCGTCTACGGGCGGTCCACCATTGGGAATGCTTCCAGCTCCAAAGCAAATCTACTCGGGCAGCTGATTGGTCCGATCCTACAATTAGCTCTGAAGCAAACTGGAACCATAGGCTATGTCCCCCCGACAGTTATGGACTTCATAAGTCTCTCCCCGAAAGGGCGCGAAATGTTGTCCCGCGTGAAAACATTTTTGGTGGAAAATGTGTATCCATCCGAAATGAAAATTCTCAGCGAAATAGCCGCACCTCCGACTCGATGGAAAGAAATCCCTACACTCGAGAAACTGAAACTGAAAGCAAAGTCAGAGGGACTATGGAACCTATTCCTACCAGGTAAGCTGAGATATAAATATAATGACGTCATTTGCTAGAATGAATTGATTGGCTAATAAATTCCCAGTTCTACCCATAAGAGTTGATTAGCCAATCAGAATTCCAACCCTGCAATCTGATTGGCTGTTTGTAGGCGTGTGTGGTCTGTCCCAGATGGAGTACGCGCTCATGGCGGAGGAGACAGGGAGGTTCCCTTTGGCGCCTGTCATATTCAACTGCAGCGCGCCAGACACCGGAAACATGGAGACACTCTGGCTCTACGGAACAGCCAATCAGAAGGCTCGCTGGCTGGTGCCACTTCTGAACGGAGAAATTAGGTCCGCGTTCGCCATGACAGAACCAGAAGTGGCCTCCAGCGACGCCACAAATATGCAATGCACCATCCTGCCAGATGGCAGCGACTACGTGGTGAATGGGCACAAGTGGTGGATCTCAGGTGTCGGGGAGACCAAGTGTAGGTTCTACTTGGTCCTGGGGACCAGCGACCCAGAGGGCAAGCTCCCCCGACACAAGCGACACTCTGTGGTTATCGTGCCAGCTGACTCGAAAGGTGTGAAGATTGTGAGGCCACTCACAGTGTTTGGGTATGATGACGCTCCACACGGACACTTTGAGATGGAGTTCAATCAGGTACCAAACAGAACTGTCAATTAACTATAATTGGAACTAAGTTAGTGTCAGTTCTAATTGGAACTATCCTAGGTGCGGGTGCCCAAGGATAACATAGTCCTGGGGGAGGGGAGGGGGTTCGAGATCTCTCAGGGGAGACTTGGCCCAGGTAGGATTCACCACTGCATGCGGCTGATAGGAATGGCAGAGAGGTGTCTCTCTCTCGCGTGCCACCGAGCCACCACCAGGACAGCATTCGGACGACGCATCGGGCAGCTTGGAATGGCGCAGGAAGCGATCGCTCAGAGCAGAATCGAGATTGACCAATCACGACTCCTCGTTCTATACACCGCATTCCTTATCGACAAGGCCGGACCTAAGGTGCTATTTATAGAACACGGACTAATACAGTTAGGAATATACACCATGGATACTCGTTGTTCATTGGATGTTTACTATGCACTGCTGCATGGCTAAAAGTATTGGAGCTCATATTGCATTGCATCGAATGTAATAATAGAATTTGTCTATATATGGACGCCAATAATTGAACCTCCAATAATGAAATCTAACATTTTGAAATATACACACTCGAATAAACCAATCTAGAAGCTTCCTATAGATAATCCTTTCCAGAGTGTAATTACATATCACCTGTGCCACCTTGTGCCACTTGTTATGACCATTATATATTATGGGAACAAGTGGATCAAAGTGGCACAAGCTTTATTAATTCCATTTAGACATAATTTGAATGGAAACTTCTAAACTGAGTAACTCGAGTGTGTAGATTTCAATTTGATGTCAGATTTTCAGTAACTGTAGTTTTAATGAATTGGACACCATGGATAGACCCAATATGGTACTCCTCCATGAATTAAAAAGTGCTATGCGCATGCGCATATTGATGTTTTCACGGAGGTGTGAATGTGAAAAAAATTTGTGAAAAGGTGTGAAAAAATGTCACAAAAATTACCAACAGAGTATTGTTCACAAGATGGTATTACGCTTCAATAACTTAGAGTATTTATTGAATAATTGAAAACGAATGGTAATTTAAATTATATATTAACAAAATTAATTGTTCAAAATACACAGAACCAACCTGCATCTGAAATAACACATATAGGGATATCATATGTATTAACTTTATCGTTATCTAGACAGCAATCAGAGAAATGCATATCATCAAGATGAATACTAGTAGAAATTACTTCATCTTCGAAAAGTTTTCTCTTTTTTGCCTTATAAGACACTCCTACATGCGATAATTCACTGTCTTCAGCCATTACAAATCAATAAGTTTTAAGATTAAATGTATTCACGGGGTTTTATTAGATATTCAATTGATCTTTACTTCTAAATACTATACAAATGTCTTATTTATTTACTACTAAAGTAGATACTACTAACAACTGTATTATGTTAAAGGAATTCAACATGGGATTTATTAATTTACTATATACAAACCAAGGAATTATCTAGGAGCGCGAGACGCTCCTTTAGGCGTATGATTTTAAGCTGCAAAGTGTTTAGGAGCGTAAAAATTCAGAAAAATACCCAATTTACCCAATAAAGTAATGTCATTTAGCGATTTAGACGTATGAAAATTTAGAAATTTTAGATTAGGAGCGTATCTCTGGAAGGCTGTATAATACCCTGATACAAACCACATTTAAACCGCAAAACAAGTAACATTACTAATCGATTTTATGTCATATTCATAATCCCATATGCGCATGCGCACAAGCTTTATGCGCATGCGCATAGCACTTTTTAATACCTCACTATTTATGATGCAAAGCAATATGATGTTCCAATACTTCTGACCAATCAGTGGAGAAAGTAACGAAGACACTGCATTCAAATTTTGTTGTCACAAATGTGAATTTTTTATTGTGACAGTTGATAGAATTCTAACCAATGCGGGGCTCCTCAAAATGGTGGAAATAGTTAGCAAAAAAACGGAAATAGTTCGACTTTCCACAAAAGGAAATAGTTCACATAAAAACCACCATTAATCCTAATGATAAAAAGTCGAACCATTTCCGCATTACCCTCAAATACCGTGTTATAATTATAGCGACTCTATTCTAGGCAGCGCGCAAGGAGGTGTCGATGATCAAGGTGGCGGTGCCCCAGATGGCGTGCCACGTGATCGACAGGTGTCTGCAGATCCACGGTGGCGCCGGGGTGAGTCAGGATACGCCAATCGCCGCCTTCTATTCGGGCGCCAGATCTCTGAGAATCGCAGACGGCCCAGACGAAGTTCATCTTACGCGCGTAGCCGCAATGGAACTGAGACAGCAAGCCAAGCTATAGTTCCAATTGGAACCAAGTTATAGTTCCAATTGGAACTAAGTTATAGTTCCAATTATGAATTTGTTAGAAATCGTTTTATTTTTTACGATACGAGATAGTTTATTTGATATATAGTTGTATATTGAGCTATTTTTAGAATAAGTGTTTGCATTCCTTACCTGAGCTTCCGGTGTCAAGGTGGAATCCCTCAGTCAGCTGTCGGATAGCCTTAGAGATATCTCCCATGTTAGAATTCTCCACCAAACTCCTATAAATAGAACAACTCACGCATTCAATTGGCCAATATCAGTGTCACAGGCATACGAACTTAAAAGGTGTTAGAAGCCACTAAGTGGCAGTGAGAGTGAGTGAGTGTCTGAGTGTAGTACACAGGACCATGGACAATTCGCTCCTCTCCGTAAATTATATTGGCTATAAACTAGGTGACATTGTGGCGCTTGAAGTGTCGCTATAATAACATTTTATAGTCCATGGTATAGTCGAATGTTTCCCACAATAAATGAAATTGTGGTATAGAATCTCAATCAAATCGTCCCAGATCTGATAGGTCAGGAGATAGCCAATAGGATCTCACCTTTTGGTGACAGGTTCTTTACACAGCGGGCACTTTGATTGGCTCTTCCTGGATGAGATGCTGATGTGCTGTAATATGCAGTCTCTACAGGTGTGAAATTATCATATATCAGTCGGTTCTGTTTAGCCAATCAAATCGCACTTACTTGCAGAAATAGTGTCCACACTCGCTGGCGTGAGGATCCGAAATTAGCTCCAGACTATAAATAGCCACAGTGAACAGGTGTTACTAATTTTAGAGGTGTGAACTCACCATACGGGACACTCGTACTGCTGCTGCATACTCAGGATGGTCTTCTGGATTTCTCTGATCCTCTGGGTCAAGGGGTCAATTGGAACTGGAACTGGGACCGGTCTGTTCCTCCTTCTTAGCATTCCTGTCCTTGCTATGGAAGCCATTAGCTAACATTGGAATGTTCAGGCAAAGATTAAATCTGTAAGAAATTAATAACATTAATCCTTGGTGCCTAAAGAAGTATGCATTCAACTTTAGTGAAATAAATATTTTATTTAAAGTTCTTTTTCATCAATAATGGTTTGATAATAACTCATTTCTATCGGATTTAGGGAATTCGCTTTAATTTATTTATGAAACGGAGTGTTAACTGTGAAAGGTGTGAAAATTGCAATTCGTAAAACACCAGTGGAAGAGTGAAGTTCTATGATTTGTAAATGTGAGAATAATCCCTGGGACAAAAAGTTATGTCAGAAGTGGGATTCGAACCCACGCCTACAGAAGTAGACTGCGACCTGAACGCAGCGCCTTAGACCGCTCGGCCATCCTGACTTATGATTAACAAATTCCAAGCACCCGTTTGTGTTGCTGGGTTAGTGAACATTTTTCGCTTGAGGTTCCTCTATGGCGACTACGTTATTATAGGAAATTATCGTGATTTGGAGAAATTCGCGTTAGTTTCCTATTTCTTATAATTCTGTAGCAAATCTCTGACTTTCCTAAACCATGGACATACCTAATTTAGGGGAATACTCCGTAAATTAGGTATTTATAAAATTCGGAATGGAATATTCCGTAAAATAAGCATTTTAAATTCCTGAACCGTTCCGTCAAGTTCCGTAAATAAGGTATTCACATTTCCTGGAATTGTTCCGTTCCATTTCGTAAATTAGGTATGTCCTTAAACCATGGATACAAAAGTTATTTCACGATAAAGGAAAGTGCCAATATCATGATCAGCTTCTGAAATTACATTTTCACACACAGCATACATGACAACCGTCTAGCTTTTTCCATTTTCTATTGGGATCATTCTCGTTTGTACATTTAATCTCCTTAATATGTGCTCAGTTTCATTCTGTAAATTAGGTATGTCCATACATACGTATTCTACTGGACAAAGTATTATTCCCCAATTACGTATTACAAAATCAATAAACTAAATTTGTCCATTACTGAAGGGAATATTTTAAACGGTAAGAGAGACAGCATAATTCAAAAATTTTCCTTTTTTCTGACTAATGCTTAGTAGGTTACTATGAACACCAGTACAATTTCACTACAATGTACTTTCCATATATCAAATCTTGTATAAATAACTGCTCTGATTATACATATAACATAGTTATCAATCATTGCCAAATATAAGTTAAACTAAAAAATGTTCTTCGACTTTTCCACTGCAAATGCGACGCTACTCTTCATCTTAGAGACTATCATCGGTCTTGGGACGTTTGCTAACATTCTTTTCGGGACAATTTGGTGCGTTTATTTCTTGTTTCGTACCAATGTTTTGAGGAGAAAACTGCACTATTTAAATAAACAGACAGCCGAGAAGTGTATTGGTGAGTTTCTGAATGCAAAGGTTGACTATATTAAGTCTATATTCATAGCTGCCATATCCTTTTCTGAGGTGTTGGCCCATCTTGGAATGACTGGGGAGGTTTTCTTCCAAAGAACTTTTCGCTCTCAAAGTTTGAATTTGTCAAACTGTACACATGAACCTCCATTCTTGGAACTATCCTATCAACATCGAGGGTACAGAACTATTTGCGCCTTGGGGGTTGTGTCGATACTCGTTTTCGTGTCCCTCATCCACATACTAACCTCCTACCTGTCTCATGCGTACAGTGAGAAGCGTATCACAAACATAATGAGACGAGAACGCGTCATGTTTGCTTGGCTGTTCATACAACTAGTCTGTGTGTAGTATCTTCTACTGGCCTCTCTTCATGCTGACTTTACCTATAATGGCAGTGGTTGCATTGATTGGCCATTTGTGTTTGTATTGGAAGTACGGGAGAGAGTTGTACAGTGTGATAAGGAGAAGGGAACGGGATGCTTTGTTTGAAGATGTACACTCTCATGACAAGTTGTTAAAAATGTTAAAGTCCTATAGAAACGATGCAATCCTGTATTTTGTTTACATCTTCTTGTTTACGGTTGCGATAATAACTGCAGTACCTGTGTATACCATTAGGAGGTTGCTACAGGGAGATTGTTTGTTAGGAAAATATTTCCATTTGAAACATATTTTCATTCATCTTCACAGTCATAAAGGAATGTTTGAAATCCCAGAAATTGAAGAGAAGTTCTTGAAATCAATTCTCTTGATCATTTTAGCACTTCCACTTCTCTTCATCCACATCTCTATCATGCGTAAAGTGATTGTGAGAATGTTAAGGAAGAGAACTGCAATGAATAACCCGACTAGATTTTCTCGCAGCACTTTGTACCAGCCTCTGATAGGAAGCAAATAAAGATATGAGTTCACAATGTGAACTTCACATTCTGTGTGGACATTATGTAGATGTCATTTATCTTGTAAAGGACTGGGGCAGTATTCTGTAACTATTTCTCATTGAGTACAGAAATGTTTTTTTGTGAAATTTGTGTGCTTACATATAATGTTTGTGTAATATCATTACTTATTATTGGTTCAAGAATCTTGTGATAATAGAATGTATTCTCTTTATTAGATAATCCATAATACACAAGCAATCATTAAATATTCCGACAAAATATAGGATTATAATAGGAAATTGGCTCAAGTTGGAGTCTCAGACGAAAATGTAAACTCATCTTGGAATTATGATGTCATTGTCACCTTTTTATTATTAGAAATCTCCGTTTTTAATATGGACTTAACTAGGAAACAGGGGCGCCGAACAATTCGAAATCTAAGGACAATTTTGGGGTTCCAGGGGGGGGGGGGGGGCTCAGCCCTAAATTTTGTATTGCGTCTATGGCCCATCTTCGAATCCAAGGGGGGCTCGAGCCCCCCCCGGGTTCGGCGCCTATGCTAGGACATACCTAATTTATGGGTCGGAACGGTTCCGGAATTTTAAAAGTACGGAATATTCCATTCCAGATATTATAAATGCCTAATTTACGGAATATTCCGGAAATTAGGTATTTAAAATTCCGAAACTGTTCCGTCAAGTTCCGTGTATTCGGTACTCAGACTCCCCGGAATGGTTCCGTTCCGTAAATTAGGTATGTCCCTTAACTATGCATCATGGATGGGTGAAAGTAATTAATATTAGGCACCCGTAGGGCGCCTATGAATTCTTTATCCCATATTTCCTATATTGCGACTCTGCGGACACGAAGAGTTTTTTGTTAATACGTATTGTAGAATATAAAATGAAAGTTTCCCTGTTTCACGTATACCAACTCCATCCAAAACGGTAGTAGTATTCCAGTTCTCTATGAAAGAGTTCTAATTCTGCTGAGCTGAGATGTCAAGTTATCAAATGGCAAAAGTGAGTTAGAATTCTTAGATACTACAAATTGATCTCCAAAAATTCAATAATGAACTTTCAAATACTTTCGTCCCCTTGGTGGAAGTATATTTATGTTTATTTATTTACTTGTGATGATACAAATTCAATGCATGATTTTATTCAAAACAGGAAATGATAAATAAAGTTTCCCTAAATGTCTGCGGTTAATTTTTGCGAATAATCTATACAAGTATATATGCATACTCAGGAATCGATTTGATTGGTGGAATCCCTAACTTACATCTGTCAATCATTTATACTTTTCATCCAGAGTCTGAGTCTAAAGACGCGCCATATTTCCTACCTTCCCAGTCTGAGTGTGCTGCTGCAGAGAATTAGGACCATCGTACACGCCGCACTCCCAACAGCCAATCAGAATCTCCCTCTGCCCGTGCTCGCCTCTGATTCGTCAGATGACAGCTGTTCTTCTCTCAGACAAGCGTCTACTGGCATAGGTTGGGAGGTGTTACATAGAGGACACTTTACGGAATTGTCAAAGACACTTCCTAATCTCACTTTGTTCGAGAGTAAGTTCCCACTGCCATCTTGTACTGGGGTACAGAATTGCGACACTATTGCGACACTTCACAGTGCCACCAACACCGACACATTTGGCGGGATATTTGATGACAAAATCCTCAAGTTAGAATCTCAACCTACAGAGGTGGTTTATTCTGGAACTAAACCATATTTAGTTCCAATTGGAACTAATTTATTTCGGTTTTAATTCCAGGTTCCATCAAGTGAATCCAAGGTTGAGATGCTCGTGCAAGAGTCACCTGCTTTTCTGTTGAAATCCTTTCAGGAACTAATTCCGGAATTACCAGAACTTAGCAACAACAAGTTGAGTGTGGTATGTCTCAGTGAACGCACGACACATGACATGTCAAGATGGTGTGTCCAGATGTCCGAAGAGAGAGAGGAACTGACACTAAACGTTAGTTCCAATTTGAATACTCCGTTATTATAGTTCCAATTTGAATACGGAACAATGTCTTTAGTTCATAAACAGTGCGAAAGAAATTTGCGAGCGAATTGAAGAGTTTGGATTTTGGGCAGATTTTATAGACCCATCGTCTGGACAACCGGTTAGTTCCAGTTTCAGTTTATAACACCTTCCACTACTTCATATATAACATTACGTTTCTATTTATAGTATTATGGCGCAAGTGGCAGTGACAATCTAACAGAAACTGACGACAGAATGCGACACTTTGGGTTCTCAGTGGAAGATCTTGGTTGCTGTAAGTGTCTCCGCCACTCCAGTTGGGGGACACATGTGTTCGTGGGTGTCATTGTGACCACTGCCCCAACCACTTCTACCATCATCTCCAGTCTCATGACACTTTAGTACAGTTTCAGTTCCGATTAGAAGTATTAGATTTAATTCTTGCCCGTTTTATCAATTCATGGGTTGTCATGGTTTCAATATCGATTACATAGAATGTTATCCCACCTATAATGATCTTACTAATTTAATACCTAGCAACAAAATTAGAATCAAGTATGTACGCCTAGACTAGTAGGAAGATGATATAACCACATTCCAACTAAGATTAGGGTTGCTAGGGATGTACAAGTTTTAAGTATAAAACGACTGTGCTGTGCTTCATTGTAAAACTCTGCATTTTTGATTGGCTGAAAATGTTCAAATGGCGGAAGGATAAACCCGGGAAGTTCAACACCCTAACTTCCGATTTGTGGAATTCGATGCGATTGGACAGTTTGGGCGCCAGCTTCAGAAGTAAAACTGCCACCGGAACAATTCCAATAATCAAGAATGAAGTGACAGAAACCAGGAACTATCGCCTGAAAGTATGTCTGACTTGGTTCATAATTGTGTCAATCATAGTGGGAACTTGGGTGTTATTTATAGCGACACTTTGTGTCTCAATCTACTCGCTTTTACTCCCGACTTTAAAAGTTCCAGAAGTGTCACAAAACGACACATTCCTGGACACCTTTTCTGGTTCCAATTCCTGTCCATACACCGCATCACAGGCGCTAGCTAAGTTCCATATCTACCAGACTTGGTTCCAGTTTGCCAGCTCCAACCAATCAGGACTCAACTCAACGTATGGCGCCTTAATTAGTAACACAACTTGTGTGGCTAGGTTCGTGAATAACAACACACAGTGCACTCCGGAATGTCTGGCGTTCGCGCCTGGAGGTGACGAGTATTTCATCGCTTGGCGCGTGTTCGTATTCTCTGGTGCCTTTATCAGTTTCGTCGTGAGCTTATTGGGTATCGCCACGTGGCTGAAAATAGGCGGGACACTTTGGGATTTCCCGCACATCATTTTCTTCTACCTCATTCTGTCCGTTCTCGTCCAATCAGTTTGCATTATGAGCGGGCAGATTCTCCCACAGCCTTTCTACTGCAAACACTTGAGCCTATTCGAGTCCAGAACTGACACGACCATTCAGTGCAACATCCAAGGCGCCATATTCCACTACAGCCTCATGGTGTTCCTTTACTGGTACTTGTTTGCCGTCATCAACCTTCTATTTATAGTGGCTCTCCCTGTCTGGGGCGCCAGTAGGTTCCAGAAGCACAAGAGATGGATCCACTTGTTCGAGTCCATTTTGTGTTGGGTGTTCCCTCTCTTGGTTCTAATTGGAACTATAGCTGCCATCAGGCGATACCGTATCAGCAATCAGCCAGAATTCTGCCACCCTAACTCCCTCTTCGCCATCTTGACTCTGTACACTCCAGGTGTCATATTCTGTCTGTTCAATGGCACTGCCATTCCTGTCGTGATTGGTGTCCTCCTGCAGCGACACTTTAAACTCCAGAAGATGATTGGTCACGGGAATGTGGGCATGGATTGGGTGGCACAGATGGCAGTGTTCACAGTGGCATTCTCCATCGAGATCTGGTTGGTGATGCTGGACTTCACCGTGAAGGAGATCCAGGAGCCTAGCTACGGGATATATTTAGCTCAGTACTCCAAGTGTGTTACTATTTTCGGAGCTTACGGAACTAACTGCTGCCAGCCGCTGTACCGAAACTATTACAACTCCGCGCTAGGTGTTAGTTCCGGTTTGTTCAGCAGTGTTTGGGGAGTGGCAGGGCTGTCTGCTCTCGCGTATAAAGATGTGAGGAAGCTTTGGAGGAGAATTCTTACTTGCAATAACTGTTGCCATGGAGACAAATAGAATGTATATATTGATAGTTCAAGGTGTTTATGTTATTGTTTTATTTGTGTAAATATAATTATTTCCTTATAAGTCAACTGATATGAACCCGAATAGTACGATGAAACCGATTGAGCTACAAAGCCATTTGAGTTAGCGAAGCGAAATCTCATAATTCTGCGCTAACCTCAGGATATCACGTACTAAATCATCCATGGTTACTTAATACTAGGATCTCAAGATACAGCACGAATAAATGGGAGTTCACTGTAGTCTATAACCAGGAGTGAGGGTGTGTGATATCTGATCTTAGTTTGAATCTTTTCACAAAGCTGGATTAGAAGATCACTTCATCTATAAATTCTTTACCAGAAGACACGAAAGTTCTCCCTTGCTATGCGTAAATTGTTATACGTTTGAGCTATGAAATTTTATTGATTATCCTTACTATTAAAACTCCAGTAATGTAGTTGTATATGTACTATATGCTACTTTTGCCTAAGCGACTCATCATGGAATTATAACGTCATTATCACCTTTTATTATAAGAAATTTTTCAGTTTTTTTAATTATAACTCTGCCATTTTAAAGGATAGAAGGCTGAATATTTAAAGAATGTGTATATTAATATATCTCTATGTATGGAAAACTTTCATCAAAAATGAACTCATCACTCTGTTATGACGTCATCATTGCGCATCAAAAAAAAAAACATTTAAAAACTGACAAATTTAATCATCTTTAAAGCAATGTCGATTATAAAAGTAAGACACACATATTTAGAGATGTTATCTCCCTTATAATTATTCAATGTGAGCCTAGGCGCCCCCAGGGTACCTCCTGAGGACACTAAGTGTCTACCACTACCAGCCAAACACCGCAAGCAAGCGAAGCGCTCTTGTCTGTTTTTAATTACTTTCAGATATTCCTTTATTTCATTATACTCCTGAAAAGGAATGATTTGCTATGAGTTTATGAACACAACCACAAACCCACCATTATAGCCATGGCAGAAAGAATCAGATGTCACCCACAATCAATAGATTATAATATTCAACATATTTCCAACAACTTCGTAGCCAATCAGTGAATTCACTAACTTTACAGTAGTTTCCACAGCAACCATTGACGTCAATTGGTATTCTCATATTACTTATAATACAGATTGTCTTAGTTAAAGTATAATATTTCTATTCAACAAGATTCTTCCAAAGCCATAAGCAATGGCAACAAATATCCCAGAAATTGTCCCTTATGACACAATTGCGCATTTCGATCGCATCGCCGCGCGAATCACGGACACATTGAATGGCCTGATCGATCAGCTGATCGAGAGGAGAGACACTCTCTGCCAAGTAGTGGCACATCTTCGCGATGACTTCCACAACAAAGAGTCCACTCGTGTCGCAGCCCTCGAAGAGTTGGATCAAACTCAGCTGCATCTGAATCAAATGAGAAAAGTGAACATCAACCTCCCCGCTCACGAGCAAGCAGGACTCGTGTACGAACAGTACAAGCAGCAGCTGTGTGTTCCCACCCCACTCCCCAACCTCTCCTTCTCCTGTCCCACCCTCTCCCTCCTTCACACCCAGATAGAACAGTTCGGGGAGGTAGTCCAACTGGAAGCACCGCATTACTCTCAAAAGACACAACCCATCCTAACTGCTGGGACGAAAGGGAAAGGAGATAAGCAGCTTGATAGTGCGGGACTGTCTCTAGACGAAGTGAATGAGAAGGTTTATATAGCGGATTGTGGGAACAGTTGCGTACAGGTACTGTCCTTCCAAGGAGAGTTCCTATCTCACTTTGGAAAGGAAGTACTAATCAAACCTTGGGGAATATCAGTCACTGATAATCACATCCTCGTAACAGACTGGGGTTATCACACGCTATTCCAGTTCTGTAAGAACAGCCACCAACTACTCAACAGAGCTGGTGGTGAGGGGAGTAATGTAGGACAGCTGTCTTATCCACGGGGATTAAGTGTGGACTGTAATGGAGACGTGTTTGTAGCTGACCAAAGGAATCACAGAGTATCAGTGTTCTCTAACCTCTTACAATACAAACAGACTATCGGACAAGGATCGCTACGTTTCCCTCGAGACGTGAAACTAACGACAGATAAAGTGGTGGTACTAGACTGGAGTCCCAACTGCATCCACTTCTTCTCCAGAAGTGGAGACCTCCTTACCTCCTGCGTGTCTCAGGGAGAAGATCAGGGATGTTTGGTATGGTATCCTGAATTCTTCTGTCTGGACAGTGAACAGAATATCCTCGTTAGTGACTGTGCACACCATGCCATCAAGATATTCTCAAACTCCGGGGAGCTCCTCCACACCATTGGAAGGGAAGGTAACGGGAAAGGAGAATTCATTCGTCCATGTGGTGTTGCCATTTCTAATTCTGGCATTTTGTTTATGTTGTCTAGTAATCCTAATTATTGTTTACAATTGTTCTAAAATGTTTATTTTGTTGTTTGATTGTTTGTTACTATTATTGTCTAATTATAGAAATGTGTCCAGGATATAAACTTTCTATTATTTTATTTTCGAAAGCTAATTTTCTCCACCATGTGTATCTTGAGCCAATTGTCACAAACGAAAACCACTATACATGATGGTGATAGGTGGCATATGACCCCATTGTGATGAAAATTGCTTTCAGATACTATAAGTCCTTAGAAATACAGGCAGCCCTCACCGTTCGCTTTACTCTGTCATTTTAGGGGCTATACAAAAGGCTGAAAATTTAAAAGAATGTGTATATTAATATATCTCAAGTATGGCAAAATTTCATCAAGAATGATAACTCATCACTCTGTTATGACGTCATCATCACGTATCAAAAAAAACAACAACAATTTAAAACTGACAAATTTGATCATCTTTCGAGCGATATTGATTATAAAAGTAAGACACACATATTTAGAGATAATATTCTCTTATAATTAATCGATGTGAGCCTAGGCGTCCAGAAGGTACCGCCGGAGGACACAAATTGTCTACTAGCCAAACAGCGCAAGCAAGCGAAGCGCACTTGTCTGATTTAAAACTTTCAAATATTCCCTTTATTTCAGTATACTCCTGGAAAGGAATGATTTGTTATGAGTTTATGAACACAATCACCAACCTACCATTATAGCCATGGCAGAAAGAATCAGATGCCACCCACAATCAATGAATTATAATATTCAACATACTTTCAACAACCTCGTAGCCAATCAGTAAATTCCCTAATTATAGATTAGTTTCCATTGTAACCATTGACGTAAATTGGTATTATCATATTACATATAATACAGATTGTGTCTTAGTTAAAGTATAATATTTCTATTCAACAAGATTCTTCCTAAGTCATAAGCAATGGCAACCAATATTCAAGAAAATATTCAAGAAAATATTCAAGATATTATCCCTTACGACACAATTGCGCATTTCGATCGCATCGCCGCGCGAATCACGGACACATTGAATGGCCTGATCGATCAGCTGATCGAGAGGAGAGACACTCTCTGCCAAGTAGTGGCACATCTTCGCGATGACTTCCACAACAAAGAGTCGACTCGTGTCGCAGCCATCGAAGAGTTGGATCAAACTCAGCTGCATCTGAATCAAATGAGTAAATTGAACATTAACCTCCCCGCTCACGAGCAAGCAGGACTCGTGTACGAACAGTACAAGCAGCAGCTGTGTGTTCCCACCCCACTCCCCAACCTCTCCTTCTCCTGTCCCACCCTCTCCCTCCTTCAGTCCCAGATAGAGCAGTTCGGAGAGATAGTCCAGCTGGAAGTACCGCATTACTCTCAAAAGACACAACCCATCCTAACCGCTGGGACGAAAGGGAAAGGTGACAAGCAGCTTGATGGTGCGGGACTGTCTCTAGACGAAGTGAATGAGAAGGTTTATATAGCAGATTGTGGGAACAGTCGCGTACTGGTACTGTCCTTCCAAGGAGAGTTCCTATCTCACTTTGGAGAGGAAGTACTATCCAGACCTTGTGGAATATCAGTCAGTGATAATCACATCCTCGTAACAGACCATGGTAATGAGACGCTATTCCAGTTCTGTAAGAACAGCCACCAACTACTCAACAGAGCTGGTGGTGAGGGGAGTAATGAAGGACAGCTGTCTTTTCCACGGGGATTAAGTGTGGACTGTAATGGAGACGTGTTTGTAGCTGAGTTATGGAACAACAGAGTATCCGTGTTCTCTAACCTCCTACAATACAAACTGACTATCGGACAAGGATCGCTATATCTCCCTCATGACGTGAATCTATCGACAGATAAAGTGGTTGTACTAGACACGAGTCCCACCTGTATCCACTTCTTCTCCAGAAGTGGAGACCTCCTTACTTCCTGCTTAACTCAGCGAGTAAATCAGGGATGTTTGGTACTGAATCCTAATTTCTTCTGTTTGGACAGTCAACAGAATATCCTCGTTAGTGACTATGGACACCATGCCATCAAGATACTCTCAAACTCCGGGGAGCTCCTCCACACCATTGGAAGGAAAGGGAACGGGAAAGGAGAATTCATTAATCCATGTGGTATTGCCATTTCTAATTCTGGCATTTTGTTTGTATTGTCTGAGAATCCTAATTATTGTTTACAATTATTCTAAAATGTTTATTTTGTTTGTTTATTATTTTATAATTATAGAACTTAGTAGTGAATCAGTTTGTTTAATTATTTGTGTCGGTGTGGTGGGTGTGACATGGCACAGTGGTTAGAGGGACGGGGCAGTGGCGTAGTCAGGGAGGAGTCAGTCCCCGGTTGGCGCACTTTGGGTGGAATCCCACCGCTTCAGTATTCCCGCATTGCGAGTCCCGCTGAAATATGTCTAATAAAAAGATGAATTTCTGTTTCTCTAACTTTCAACGTCCATTACTTCTACAAATATTAGCTAATTTGAATTGTATTAGTTAGGAAGTCCGGTCCAGTCTCCGCGGGACATCTCCAAGCTGTCGCAGTGGAGCTGAATCAGCTGCTGCAGACAACCTGGCAGCCAATCAGAAGCGCCTCTGGGCGCCAGTCGCTCAACAGCATGACAACTGTAATACAGTATTGATAAAGGCTAAAATTAATATGTTCAATTATAAATTATATTTAGTAAATATTAACTCACAAGCGCGCTTCGCTTCCTTGCGCTGAGCGGCGGACACTATGTGTCTGCAGATTTACCCAGTGGGCGCTTGGGGATATTAGAGAAACAATACGTCGCTTTCTTGTTTTATACTAAGTACGCTGGATTGTCATTTGTCTACGGTTACATTGATGAAATCAGAACTGTAGCAGAAATTGTTTCGTGATAAATATAATTTACTTTCATATCTCTACGACTTCTCAATTCTTCAATCAATTCGGACAAACAAACAAACAAACAAACAAAAAATCCTGGAGTTTTAATATATAAGATAGTTCCATATTGTATCACCGCATGAAGGCTAATATCGCGGCAGACTGTGTATGCTCATGATCTGCCTCGACAAGACAAAGGAAGTGGATCTGTTCAACGCTCTGAAATGCTGCAAGTCTCCTGAGCTGACGTGGAAGAGGAGACCTCATCGATTCTTGGAAGAAGTCAGGAGTCATTGCCAGGCTACATATGTCGAAGACGAGGAGAGGAAGGTAGATACCATGGATGATGATGATAACGACTATAATGATGAGATCGATGCCATGGAGGACAGCCTCTCTGTTCCCTCCGGAGATACTGACATCTACCGTCTGATGGAGGTAGAAACGATGATGATGAAGGAGGGAGAGAATGTGGAACCTGAGAAACAGGAGGAAGTCAATGAGGTGAACTCCACTGACGAACCTCAAATACCTCAAGCACAAACAACCGATTCATCGCTTCTGCTTGGACCTCCAATGGAGACTACCAAACTCGAGGAACTCTTGCGGAGACCTCACAAGCAGACGGTGAGGACTGGTTTATCCTCCCAAACCACTGGGATTTGATACGTACTTCATACTTTGTGCTAACACTCACTGACTTGATATTGCATACTAGTAGTATGATAGCTAAAGTTAATGTTCTACGTTATGGAATGCTGAACACTGTTTTTTTATTACTATCGTTTTTCTTTTATGACGATGCCATGGTGACAGCCTCTCTGTCCCTTTGGATGGCCGATTCCACAACAGACCAGCTGTACTCACTATACGATATAAACTAACTATAGACACTGACCATTGGCACTGATCATAGAAGCTACACATAGGAACCGACGATATATGGCGGACCAAGAATTCACTTACAAATTTAAGAAGAGTTGCCTCGCATTTGGTATCAAATATTTGCATGGGAAACTTCTGTGAAAATCCACCTAGCAACTTAATCCTGAGATGTGAACAGAGGTGTCGCCAATGCTTGAGAATGATAGGGCTGTCAGCCTAGAGAAGGTGAACGTCGATCTGACGATACTCAAGCACGAACCCAGAAGTGTGAAACTGGAAGATGAGACGACGTACAACGAAATTGAATATTTGAAGGAAATTGCTTTTATGGTATTTGCTGGAAACCCAAATGAACTGACACAGATCTCCTCTGGAAGCACAACGTTGCAATCAAGCAGTGAGTCTGTAGTTCTCCTTCATGGTAGCAGTGAACAATAATCAGCTGTAAGAATACTCTCAATTCCCAGTGGAGTAGCGCATCCTTAGGAAAAGGACAGATCAAATGAGTCACTATCCATTATAGACAGTAAGTGACTGTATAAGAAATGGTCTTACTCGATGCCACTCACAGACACTAGACTAGATTACGGTATCTCTTCTTCCCGCTCTTTCTGACGAAGTATTTCTTCGTCAGAATGAGCGGGGCAGGAATCCAAAAAACTGATTTTCGAAATCGGGTTATTTTGACACCGGGTTTTTTTGTCCCATTGGGTTATTTTGTCGTCAAGTCAGTGTAAAAATTGTTTTATTCAATTCAATTATAAAATACTCGGATTATTTTGTCTATCGGGTTATTTTGTCGTTTTGGCAGTGCAATCAAATGGACAAAATAACCCGATTTCGACTGTAGTTCCAAATGATGGTCATGCTGTTTTGGCTATTCAACTCCCTACATTCCTACATTCCAGAGCTACATTCCAGAGACTCATGGTAAGACATTCCAGGGAGTGGAACAGTCCAGTGCTTTGTGGATGATTGTTTGATTTCCACTGAGACATATGAAGAGCATTTGGAGGATGTCAGCACAGCTTTTGAGAGGTTAAAGAGATCAAACATTCAATTAATGGCATACACGTGTCACTTTGGTTTCCAGGAAGTGAATTTCTTAGCCCACAGAATTAATGGAGTACGAAGCTCCTGGAGTCGATTAGGAAGCTACAGCTATTTACCCGCCCAACTCTGTACAAGGGTTCTTGTGGAGTTTAAATTGCTACCATACCTACCTCCCAAGAACAAATCGCACACCTGCTCACAAGCTGACAGGAAGGGAGCGCACTGGAATAGGATCAATGAATGTGAGGAGCTTTTAATGAATTGCGTTTTAAGCTGCTTAATGTACTGTAACACTAGTCTTCCTGACTGGAATTGAGATTGACGAGGAAACGAAACTAGTAAGCTAGGAGTGTCTGCGATTCAATCCCAAAAGGATCAACGAACTGGGATTCTCAAACCCATTCTGTGTTTCCTCTGCGTTGAGCGATTCCCAGAGGAAATATTCGAAAGTCAGGTAGAAGCCTGAGGCTAGGTCGCGGCTACTTAGAAAAGTATTTCACACTTGATTGCTTCACCCAAGAGTTCTCTACCCTCAGACATATCCCACTCCAGTGAATGAGGAGGCAGAGAAATCCACGACATTCATTCTCCAATGGCTAATCGAGTGAAAGAACTCAAGCCATGTATCGTCCAGGAAACGAAATAAACTGACAAACCTGCTTAATAAGCCGAGTATGCATTAGTTTAGTTCCAATACTGTCTTCTGTAAATGGTTGAATTTGAATATCGGTTAGAAAGTATAAAAATACACAATACCTGCCTACAATCAGAGTCAGATTTCGGACAAGTCAAAGCTTTCACTACACGATCCAAACCTGAATCACCATAAATTGGTGTGAAAAATGATTACGTAGCCCAAACTGATGAAAATATAAATTCAGCTAAAGTGTATTGAATCTTCTCGAGTACTACCTATTAACAGTAGTATCACTGATGCATAAATAAATGTTTAATAACCTACCTAACGCAAATGGTGGGAGGGTATAAGAAAATATGACATCGTGTGACATAGGGAGGGGAATTTGTTGGATTTGAGGATTTCTGCGTTACGTAACGTCTGACGACTTCTTCTAATGTTTCTTCTTTTTCATCCTCTGAATCTGTGTGAATAGAATTCTTTCCATACGACCAAGCAGACACTGCCCAATCTGTTATCCTTCTAGCCATCTGATATAATGTTTGCTAATCAATTATAATGAGGACAACTGTATTGTTGGTGAATATTATTAAGCTAGTATTGGCTAATATTTTAGGAAATTGGTGTTAAATTATTCTCGGAAATTTATTTTAAGTTTTGCGAAGAAAAGTCCTTCGTCGATGTAGTTATGTACAGAGTTGAATTTGAATATTGGTTAGAACGTATAAAAATACACAAAACTTGCCTACGATCAGAGTCAGATTTCGGGAAAGTCAAATCGTGTAGTAAAACTACACGATCCGTACCAAACCTGAATCACCATTAATTGATATGAAAAATGATTACGTAGTCTGAACAGATGAAAATATTAATTCAACTAAAGTACATTGAATATTCTCGAGTACTACTTATTAACAGTAGTATCACTGATGCATACATATATGTTTAATAACCTACCTAACTCCAATGGTGGGAGGGTATAAGAAAATGTGTGACATAGGGAGGGGAATTTGTTGGATTGAGGATCTGACGACTCCTATAATGATGTTCGTCCATTATCAATTGCTCTGTTGCGTAACCCTCCTTCCATGGAAGCTTCTCTAGAATTGAGAGATTGAGACAAAGTTATACGCTATCTAGTTTTTAAAAAACATTTCACACCATGGATCTTTTTATTCTCAAGCCCAATAACATAAAATCTTCGAAAATAGCATTCTAAACACTAAGGCAATGGAAGTTGGTAAATTATTGGACCATGGATGAAGTAGTATCCTCAAACATTTTCATAGCATTGAATATATCTACTTTATATTGCATGATAACTCGCTAAGTAAAAAAATGTATTACCAGTTAGGATATCATATATCAGTGAAATTGAATTCGGAGGGATTCTTTACAAACTAGCTCTACAACCAAGAATAATCAATAACAAGTGCCTCATATGGGGGAGTTCTCTTTTAGTTGAACTCCACTGTAACTTCAGAACAATATACATTTATAGCTAATTATGCCAAATCCGCATCTGGTCCTTCTGTGGGAGATGGGGTAACCATAAACAAATATATGGCAATGGATGATAATCCTATCACAGATAGAATATTAGAATCGAAGCAAATATTAAACTAAATGCTATAAAAGAATATAACTACTATAACTAGAACATCAATTAGCATCCTACATCACACACTAATGTTAAGCCTAGAGTCCTACGCTACTAACAGAGAAGTATCCTATGAGTTCAGAGATACGGAAAGTTAGGACCTATACTACACCTATAACTGCTAATTATAACACAACACACACTATACAATAATAACACAATCAATTCTCCGCCTGGTAATCGATGAAAATTTCTTCTTTGGGTTTAGTTTTCTCCCCTGAATGGAGAGTGTATTCAGAGGGAATTTTGTGACTAATATGCTTTCCTGACATGTTTTTGAAATCTGGGTGAGTACATTTAATCAAACCTGAAGGGCGGTAATCAACCTTCAGTTTGTCTATCTTATCTCTGATGTCTCTTTTCCAGCTGAATGGACAACCGTTTTCACATTTTCCTCTCGCGGTAAAAATATCAAAGCATCCTTCTGTAGGTTCGTAATAAAAATGGGAAATGATATTCTTAATATCATATCCTGATTTCCAATCGCTTTCTGTAGTTGCTGTAGCTAGACCATGCAACATCGCTGATTCAGTTCCATCACCACCGTATGTGGTAATGGCATCAACAAAATCTTGTATGCTCTCTGCATCAGTGGTAAATTCAGAATTATTCGGAAATTTTTCCACACATTCCTTTTCACTAACTGCGTGTCCGTGATAAACGATAATCCTAAAATACGACGTTCCCCCAAGTGCAGTATCTTCCATGAAATCTGAAACCCAATTTTTAATAGTGTTTATAGTTTCACCCATCAAACCAGTCCCATCAATAACAAAGCAGACGTAGTATTTGAGATCAAATAAAGATTCGTAGATTTCCCTAGGAGAGGTGTAAGGAATGTATGTAATCTGTCTATCTCTTTTTTCGTAATACTTGAGTATTCCTCTTCCGAATATATTCCAGATCTTTTTCATTCTATCTCGGTTCTCTCTTTGTAAAGCTACATATTTTTTATCTGTAGGAAGGTTCCAGTCCCACTGATCACACTTCTCTTTAAACTCAGACCACTTCATGTTCTGTCCTGGAATGAGCACTGGTGAATCTTCCTTGTAGTCTTCACACATTAGTAATATCGTAGTTCTATTTTTGTTAGTATTCCAGACGTTTCCTCCCATTGAGCATATCTGATGACCTGTCAATATTTGACACTTCCCCTCTTGTGGATGAATTTCTTTCTCACAGAATTTGCCACAACTAGGACATTTACATGAACAGCTAGTGACGCGTGCGTCCAACTTTTCTTTTGTGTCTTTTAAAAGCTTCTCATAGTCAGCACTAGTTACTTTGTATTCAAAGCAATTTAATGTACGCAGGAATTCATGAACGTACATTTTGATGTTGAAAATAGTCTCAGTACTCTTGAACATATTCGTATCGGTTAGCATTTTAAATATTTTTTCATCCAGTACTTGAGCAGGATGATGTGGTTTTTCAAATAGTACGTATGTGTCATGATGCCTCATCATTCTCACACCATCTACTTCAAAGACGCCAGTGAAGAATTGATTGAATTCTTCTGGACTCACTTTGGGATTGAGGTACTTTTCAAGAAATAGTACCATTGCTTTAAACGGTGCTTCTCTTGTTTTAGGACCTAAATCACAAGCAGATTCTTTTGTTGCTGCTCCAGGAGCTACTTCAAAGTGGCTATCAGAATCTGTTCCTACTTCAAGGAGTCGATCTTTTTCTTTGCACATTCCTTCAAGCAGCTTTAAGAATTCCTCTAGGACAACTTTAATTATTGATATTTGTTTGAAGAATTGAATTTTCATATTTCTACTAATCTTGGCATTGAGTCTTTTTGAGAGTTTTTTCCACTCTTCTTGATACAAATTTTTCAGAGTTTGAATCCTATTACAGATGAACTGAACAACGAAATTATTTTCCTCAATTTGTAGGCTAGGATATGGGAAATCTTCGGGGAGAGGATCTGGAATAGGTGGCATTCCTATTAGTGGCCGGTTTTGAGCTTTTAATAGATTTAGAAGATGAGTTCTGAATGCTTTCAATCTTTCCTCTTGTATTGACTTGCTTGCATATTGAATTTCTTCCGTAACTTTGTCATTTGCTAGAAGCAAAATATTTTTGTGCGAAAGTATTTCTGCTTCCTTTTCGAAATAGTCTTTATAAATGCTCCGTTCGCACGCAGTGTTGACTCCTCTCCAAATACTCGCCAAAAAATCTCCAGCAAATTTGTTAGCGATTGTCTGATCACTGTTTCTCATTTTTGTTCGGTCCCAATCTCCTCTTATCAATATTTTATTATCAACCTTTTGCAAGAAATACTCCAGATCATTTTCTTTTTTTTCGCTTTCATCAGATTTGTCCTCTCTTTGTTTCTCAAATTTTGCATTGAGAACTGATTTGAATGCAAAAGCGAACGCTAGCGTTGAGATCTTCCTCTCAGCTGCATTTGTTAATTTCGCTTCGATAAAATTAATTTCGTAATTCACGAGTTTGCAGATACGAGACAAAAAATCCACGATCTCCTTCACGGTTGAGTGAGAAATTGTCTGATCGCTCCCAGTGAATTCTTGTACGCGTTTAGAAATGTCAGTAATGAGTTTTTCCCATGTGCTTCTCTCAGGATCAGTTGGATCTTCGAGGTTGGAAGCTAGCAGTAGTATCTGCTTTCTCTTCACAGGATTCCAGATGATGTCAGGATGGTTATAATAACCAGAACAATATCTTATTAATGGATAACATTCTGGTGGAACACATTTTCGAAAATCGAGATCAGGTTTCTTGTTGCGAACTTCTGTAATGTATAATGACTCTTTAGATAAGTATTCACATTTTGATCTCCCTGGGTATGGTGTCATATCCTTTAGAGGTTCTCTGTTCTCTCTCCAAGGATAAATAAACTGATCAGCTTCTGAAAAGATATTACTCTCATCGCGGAACTTTTTAAGTATTTCTTTGTTAAGCTCTTCTATTATCTTATCCATGTTAAATTTGAATTCACGAAAGAAATCATAAATTATGTTTTTGTTTTCCATTGTTTTTGATTCCAATCTGAATACAGAGTACAAATCATCAAATTTTTCGTCAAGATCAGATTCTTCTTCTTCTTTGGTATCGTCAATGAAACAGCTAGTCCAGACTCTTTCAAACTCCTTCTTTCGTTCCTCTATGTTTAACTCCAAATATTTATCAGCATTTTTCTCAATTGTTTCTTGAAACTTTGTCATTTTCTCTGTTAGTTTTATTTCAGTCAATCTAGCTTTAATTTCGAATTTAATTTTATCTTCATAAATCTTTTTCTCGATGTAGATTAGTCTGCCCAAGTTTAACTTAGCTTCATCACATATATATCCCATTCTTTTGAGTAAGGAATCATCTTTACATTTTGTTTCAAAGTCTTTTAGAGCTTTCTCCTGATGTTCTTTGAATAAATCGTCGAGCTCTTTCTTGACATCTTCTAGTATCACTTTGGGAGGACTCGATCTGGTGATTTCTTTAATCTTTTTAAACAATTTTTCTGTCATATTTCCATATTCTTCTTTTTTGGAATGAATTGTGCTTTCCATTAAGCCACTCACAATTGCGTTAAGTTTGTTGCTACACTTCAGTTCTTCTACATTTCTGTACTTTACTATGTCTTGGTATTTTACGATTGTGTCCCAAATAACTCCAGACATCTCCAACCATTCACTCATTGTGTTGAATGGTGTTTCGTCATCAGAGGTATCAGCTTTCAGTTGGTGAATAATGGACAAACGCAAATCAGCGCATCTATTTGCAAAGTCGATTGTAGGGGATAACTTGCAAAATTTCGAGTCGAATAACTTGGTGATTTGAGTATTCAGAGATTCTGAGTTGAATGCTGAGGGAAGAACAAACAAGTTTTCTTCTGACACTTCTATTAGATCTGAAATTTTCGATCCTTCTATTTCCATTAGATACGACTCTTCATTCAGTTTCTCCAAAAGAGTGTTGATTGAGCTTAAATGTTTATCTGGATCTGGATCTGCATGTTGATTGAGAACAAAGAATATTTTGGGAGCTTTCACTTTGCTAACTTTCAATTTGCTGAGAGAGTAAGCACATATTTGTAAAAGATTCCGCGTTTCTTCTCCGATATCACCTTTCACATTAATGATGACTACTTGTGACACCGCTAAACAGAACAACACCATTGTTCTATCAAAGTGAATGCAAGAAGTATCCTGTAGAGTGTTTCCTCTTTCAATTGCATCCAATCCTTCTGTATCGAGAATGAGGAAATGATCAGAGTTGTTGATTGGTCGACTGAGCTTTGAAAGAGATGCATAGATTCCTTTGGTGCACCTGCCAGCACTAGTCAAGAACTTACAACCGAAACAGTAGTTCAGTAGCGTAGACTTCCCAGAACTCTGAGGTCCGAATATGCTCACTACTATGGGTGGTCTCTTTCTGCTATTAAGCGGGGTTGCTCCATGATTTTGTTTTTCATAGAGATGAGACAAAAGAATGTTAATGTCTTGGTTAAAGAATCTGAGATTATCGCCATCAATCAACTCGAATGGTTCTCCTCTCTCCACATATTTACTGAAATTTGATGAAAATGTCTTAAGATAAGCACTTTCGAGTTGATTTTCATTTTTTTTCATGAGGTTATATTTATTTGACAGCAAGGCTTCTCTCCAGAGAATTTCTAGAGTGTAGGATGTCTGATTAATTTCCGGGAAGGTCTGTTTGGAGAGAATACTAAGTTCTTGAGACAATTTCCACAAAATAAGTGTTGAATTTTCCTGACTTAGAATTTCGTTGAAATGCAATACAACTGCACTCATTTTAGCATTTTCGAGATGCTTTGCGAGTTGCTCACATTTTCCATTCAATTTATCGATTTCTTTTTGATCCGTTTTGCTAGAAATTTCATAGAAACAACGCATGTATTCAATAAAATGTGGATAATAACTTAGGAACGAGGATTCGACATTATTTTTATCTTGGAGATTAATGCTACAAATGTCATTGTTGATACTTTGGATCAATTCTTTCTCTGAAATATTCAAATTGCTTTGTCGGAGGAGTAACTTTTCGAGATAATCGGTTCCAATCGATCTGCTAGTACTTGTGGAATGTAAGACATTATATCCAATTTCTCTCAAAGTTTGCAGATCATTTTGTTCAAGGTTTGATAAATTTCTGATAAACAAAAAATGATACTTTTTCTTGTCAATATGACTTTCCTTGGGACTTAGTTCAGTGTCTGTACAATCTCGAATCAATACATAGACATACTTGGTTTGGCTCGTGATTTTATTTAAGTCTTCTACTAAGCGAGGGTAGTTCTTTGTATAATCAGAATAACTCACATGAATCAATGCTATGTCCAAGTTTTGACAAATATCATGAATTAGATCAACATCTGAACATCCGTTACAGTCTATGTAAGCCCATTGAGTAGATTCATTACTATCTTTGTTCAGCTTTCCAAACAGATTTTTAGTCATCTGAATATCGATGGAACCTAAATGGAATGGACTGTTCTGAGAACTTCCTTTAACAAAATCAGTTTCAAACATTAAATCCAGTAGATGGGATTTCCCAATCGGATTCCAAGAAGCCCATCCTAACCCAAATGAAACTAAACCACTGAACTGTTGAAGAGAGTACCAGAGTTCTTTACAGATTTCGAATCGACAAGATGTTTGTTCTGGAGGATAGGGACTAAGTATTGGAAAGTAGAATGGAACTGGATTACTGAACGAATAATGTTCTATGCAGAGACCTCTGACTACGGGATCTGACATTTGAAAGATTATGTGGAATAAGTCCAGTGTAGTTAATTGTATGCTAGCTATGCTAGAGAGTATCCGTGCGAGTTCATCTAACGGTAAACTGCATTTGATGTAATAAAAAAACAGAGGCAAGAGTCCGTGAAATACCTTTTGTGGTGATCCATGGAAATTCTTCGCATTTTGTATTAAGTTATCGAAAGAATCCGAGATAATCATTCTGTAAGTAGTATGTGATATTGGCATTTCTCCTCCGATATTTTTTTTCATGTTCTGAATTCGTTTCAATTGTTCTTGCCCACAAAAAGACAAGAGTTCTAAGTCTGGGGAATACTGTAGTAGATAATCTCTTATCACTCTCTCCGCCCTATTTAGTTTCAGGCTGAGATCTCCTACATTGTCCAGGGTACTTGCTCTGATGCTTGTCTTGGCTTTAACACTAAATGTATCATCGATTTCGAAGAAATTTTGTGATTCTTCAAATCTTTTGAAATAATCTTTGACAGCTGCATATTCGTCATGATTACTTTGCTCTAGCTCTAAACAAATTTCTTGTAGTTTCAAGTCTTTATTTGCAATCTTCTCTCTCAATTTAGCATTTGGTAATCTCTTAAAGTGTCTATGTATGATATCTAAAACCATGAGTCCATCGTTTCCTTTAAATGATATGAATTTATCTTCGACATATGCATTGATCTTCTTTTCGGATAACTTTAATTCTTCTGCTATTTCTGTTATTGGAAATCCTTCATTTAAGCGTTCCTTTATGACCACCTTGTCATTTTCAGTTAATGGTTTATTTTCTTCAGACTCCGAATACGCTGAGACACTATCTTCGTCAATATTATCTGATACTCCAATATGTTGTGGACTTTCCTTTCCTAGCTGTTCACAGTTCTTCACTTCTTCTTTAGGAATTTTACTGATCTTGTGAGCCTTTAATACATCTAGTACTTCTTTCGCAGCCTTGGCTTTCAAATTTAACTCTTGCGTCAAGGCATCTGGATGAACAATGTAGTATTGCTCTTGTTTAATAATAGATGCGACATTTTCTTCTGACATATCTAGATCGAAAAGTTTCTCTTTTAAAGATTCTTTGTCTTGTATCTCCACATCTGCTGGAGTTGAACGGAACCAGTTTTTACATTTTTTCAAAGGGGATTGGAGACTTTGAGAAAAGTCAGTTAACATCTTCCGGGCCATCTCGTGTATAATGTTTGGCTAGTTTGAAACTATCTGGAATTGATTGTTGTAAGTACAGTAAACACTAATAAACAAGTGAGTAACAAAAATAGAACTCCCGCTATGATAGTCTACATAAATATCCTATCTGGGTTGAATGCGTTGGTTCCTAATTATTTAGACCTAAGGGTTTCTAACAAATAGTTAAGTACGCTGCGCATAACATCATCTCCTTCTCATGAATAAATCTGAGTCGTCGCGACTCGCTGGGAAATAGCTCGTCCTCCCAGGGGACAAAGCCATTGGCTTCCGGCTGTGTGCGGGTTAAAAGTTAAAAAGTTTATAGATTTATATACCCCCCGAATCCATGCTAATATGTTCTCAGGGGGTTTACAATCTGGGTGAGGTGCTAAACCTACTGATAGTTGCTGAATGTGACACCACGCACCATCTACACCACATGGCACGCTCTTCTTACTCGTTCCACACTCACCTACCAGGGATTGGAACGACAGCCTTTCTGTTCCCTCCGGAGATACTGACATCTACCATCTGATGGAGATAGAAACGATGATGATGAAGGAGGGAGAGAATGAGAAACCTTTGAAACAGGAGGAAGTCAATGAAGTCCACCGACGAGTCCTCAAATACCTCAAGCACAAACAACCGATTCATCGCTTTGCTTGTACCTCCCATGGAGACTAACAAACTCGAGGAACTCTTGCGGAGATCTCACAAGCAGACTGTGATGACTGGTTTATTCTCCCAAACCACTGACCACTGAGATCTCCTACGTACTTCATACTTTGTGTTAACGCTTACTGACTTAATATTGCATACTATGATAGCTAAATTAATTAATGTTGTACGTTGTGGAATGCAGAACACTGTTTTTTTGTTACTATCGATTTTCTTTTATGACGATGCCATGGTGGACAGCCTCTATGTTGCTTTGGATGGCCGATTCCACAACGGACCAGCTGTACTCACTATACGATATAAACTTACTATAGGCACTGACCATTGGCACTGAGCATAGAAGCTACCCATATGGACCGACGATGTAAACTGACGATAGACACTGACCATTGGTACTGATCATAGAAGCTATCCTTAGGCACCGACGATATAAACTGTTAATAGACACTGACCATCAAACATGACTTAGGCGGGCTCATTTTATATTGCAATCACGAACACGCGGGCGCCATAATGGAGTGTTTTGGAAGAGGCGCTGACATCAAATTTACTCTCTTGGGCTCCAAATGTCCCGCAACCCCCAGGTTGCCCACCGCTGATATTCAGTGTAATTACTTGATTATTCGAAATAATAATAACGATTTATAATAATTTGATTTGAATGATTAATTTTTTTGGGGTAGAGTATCGAGGTCTGAAAAGTTAAGAAACACTGACTTAGATTCACAAGTATTACTAATTATATTTTTAAAACAGCTGTGCTTAGAAAAAAATGGATCTCAACCACAATCTAGATTAGAATAATCAACACATTTCCAACAACTTCTTAGCCAATCAGTAGATTCCCTAACATTACAGTAGTTTCCATAGCAACCATTGACGTCAATTTGTATTATCATATTACATATAATACAGATTGTGTCTTCGTTAAAGTATAATATTTCTATTCACAACAAGATTCTTCCAAAGTCATTAGCAATGGCAACAAATATTCAAGAAAATATCCCAGAAATTGTCCCTTACGACACAATTGCGCATTTCGATCGCATCGCCGCGCGAATCACGGACACATTGAATGGCCTGATCGATCAGCTGATCGAGAGGAGAGACACTCTCTGCCAAGTAGTGGCACATCTTCGCGATGACTTCCACAACAAAGAGTCCACTCGTGTCGCAGCCATCGAAGAGTTGGATCAAACTCAGCTGCATCTGAATCAAATGAGTAAATTGAACATTAACCTCCCCGCTCACGAGCAAGCAGGACTCGTGTACGAACAGTACAAGCAGCAGCTGTGTGTTCCCACCCCACTCCCCAACCTCTCCTTCTCCTGTCCCACCCTCTCCCTCCTTCAGACCCAGATAGAGCAGTTCGGGGAGGTAGTCCAGCTGGAAGCACCGCATTACTCTCAAAAGACACAACCCATCCTAACCGCTGGGACGGAACGGAAAGGTGATAAGCAGCTTTATGGTACGGGACTGTCTCTAGACGAAGTGAATGAGAAGGTTTATATAGCGGATTGTGGGAACCATCGCGTACAGGCCTTCCAAGGAGAGTTCCTATCTCACTTTGGAGAGGAAGTACTATACAGACCTTGGGGAATATCAGTCACTGATAATCACATCATCGTAACAAACTGTTGGTATCACACGCTATTTCAGTTCTGTAAGAACAGCCACCAACTACTCAACAGAGCTGGTGGTTATGGGAATAATGAAGGACAGCTGTATTATCCACGGGGATTAAGTGTGGACTGGAATGGATATGTGTTTGTAGCTGACCAATGGAACAACAGAGTATCCGTGTTCTCTAACCTCCTACACTACAAACAGACTATCGGACAAGGATCGCTATCTTACCCTCAAGACGTAAAACTAGCAACAGATAAAGTGGTGGTACTAGACAGGAGTCCCAACTGCATCCACTTTTTCTCCAGAAGTGGAGACCTCCTTACCTCCTGTGTGTCTCGTGGAGAAGATCAGGGATATTTGGTATGGAATCCTTATTTCTTCTGTCTGGACTCTGAACAGAATATCCTCGTTAGTGACTGGGGACACCATGCCATCAAGATACTTTCAAACTCCGGGGAGCTCCTCCACACCATTGGAAGGGAAGGGAACGGGAAAGGAGAATTCATTCGTCCATGTGGTATTGCCATTTCTAATTCTGGCATTTTGTTTGTGTTGTCTGATAATCCTAATTATTGTTTACAATTGTTTTAAAATGTTTATTTGGTTGTTGTTTGTTTTCTATTTTTGTCTAATTGTAGAACTGTGAAGTAAATTCGATTTATTTGAATATTTAATTTGTTGTTATGAGTGTCCTACAAGATGTGGCACAGTGGTTTGAGATATTTTATTCTCTAAATGTGTGAAATTGCTTTGTTTTTAATTGGCTAATTAGGTGGATAACATGAAGTCATTTACTCGAGTTTCCTCTCACCCTGTGTCGCCAGCATTCCAACTACGCATCCCGTCGCTTGGGAGGGTTGCGAGGGTCTGTGTGGCTGGAATTCACAGCTGGCGGCTAAATATAACCCAGTCAACCTATAACAAGGGTTCCCAGACTTTGACCCACCTGGCTTCCTCTTGTCCGCTCTGCACAAGGCCGCCAAAGATCCATCTGTCCACCAGTACCCTCTGTCCAGAGGACACACGCCACTTCTCGAATCTATCGACAAGTTCTACTCCAGTGTCTTCCTCAGAATCCTGGATCCGAGTAAGAACGTGTTAGTGTCCAATGGGGCTTATGGGTGTCTTTTCTCGCTGTCTCAAGCTCTTGTGGATAAAGGTGACGAAGTTGTGATTGTAGAACCATTTTACGACTGCTACATCAATCAGGTGATTCTGTCTGGTGGCACGATTAAGTATGTGCCACTTCGTGCCACTAAGGAGAATCCGAATGTGTCGCAAGATTGGGCTCTGGATTCTGACGAGTTGAAAGCTGCTTTCTCTGACAAAACTAAAATGGTTCTAATCAATAATCCGAACAATCCATTGGGTAAAGTCTACTCTGAATCTCTTAGACACAGTGATACACGTAGGAATACCGCCGAACTCCTCAATCAAACTCCAGCCATGCGACCAGGACATAACTCACAGCATGAAGGATAATACCGCGGCAGACTGTGTATGCTCATGATCTGCCTCGACAAGACAAAGGAAGTGGATCTGTTCAACGCTCTGAAATGCTGCAAGTCTCCTGAGCTGACGTGGAGGAGGAGACCTTCATCAATTCTTGGAAGAAGTCAGAGTCATTGCCAGGCTACTTATGTCGAAGACGAGGAGAGGAAGGTAGATACCATGGATGGTGATGATAACGACTATAATGATGAGATCGATGCCATGGAGGACAGCCTCTCTGTTCCCTCCGGAGATACTGACATCTACCGTCTGATGGAGGTAGAAACGATGATGATGAAGGAGGGAGAGAATGTGGAACCTGAGAAACAGGAGGAAGTCAATGAGGTGAACTCCACTGACGAACCTCAAATACCTCAAGCACAAACAACCGATTCATCGCTTCTGCTTGGACCTCCCATAGAGACTACCAAACTCGAGGAACTCTTGCGGAGACCTCACAAGCAGACTGTGATGACTGGTTTATTCTCCCAAACCACTGACCACTGAGATCTCCTACGTACTTCATACTTTTTGTTAACGCTTACTAACTTAATATTGCATACTATGATAGCTAAATTAATGTTCTACGTTGTGGAATGTGGAACACTGTATTTTTGTTGCTATCGATTTTCTTTTATGACGATGCCATGGTGGACAGCCTCTCTGTTCCTTTGGATGACAGATTCCACAACAGACCAGCTGTACTCACTATACGATATAAACTGACCATTGGCACTTATCATTGAAGCTAACCATTGGAACCAACTATATAAACTAACTATAGACACTGACCATTGGCACTGATCAGCGAACTCACGCCTTGCACCACAATGCCATTGTGTCGCTACAGTGCCGACACATCTGTGGTTTGGTGGTGGTCCGTGTTGCCAGATGAAACTGTTTAGCATGTTAATGCCACACAGCCACATATTCATGCCAAGTTCTTGCCACAACTCAAATTTCTCGATTATAAAATCAGAACTTTTGTTCAAATCTATGAACTTTGTTCATGAAATGGCAACGCAGGTATATGATTGGGCTATGAATAGAGTTTCAGTGCTCTAGTTCCCAAAGGTTTCCGTAGGAGCATACACCGGACCTCCTAGCACAGCACTCTCGGACTCTGCACTCTGCCTCAGTTACGCAATGCAAATCCCGACAAGGTTCTGTCCAAAGGTTGGACTTCACCGGCAAATAGAATGTGTATATTGATAGTAAACAAGTTGTTTATGTTATTTTAATTCGTATTGTCCTGGAAAATTAGCATCTCAACCCGTCTTATCTTGGAAAAGTAGCATCTTAACCTGTCCCGTCTCGGAAATTTGGCATGCCCACGTTTGTCTACATCAATTTCTCTGTTTGCATAAAAATGCCCTCTACCATGGAAACTACTTATAATGGGGATAAAGACAAAGTTCCACGCTAACTATTTTAAAAAACACCTCCTGACATGGATATTTTTTTATTCTCAAGCCCAATAACTTATAATGTCAAAATTTAATTTTCAAATTTTGGACCATGAATGAAATAGTATCCTTAGACTTCCATAGCATTGAATAACATCTACCTTCTATTGCACGAACTCCAAAATTTGAAGAAATTTATACCAGCAGATATATACCATGTATCAGAGTACCAAATCTGGAGGAATTTTTTACAAAACAGCTCTACAATAAAGAATAATCTATAACAAATCCTCCTATGAGAGTTCCCTATTAGTTGAACTCCACTATACTTCAGAACAATATACTTATAAACCCAAATCCTCACTTTTAGTCTCTACCTGTGGGAGATGGGGTAGCCATGGATAATCATATTGGTCTGTAATGAGTGAAAATCTCATGCACATATAGAATATTAGAATCAAAGCAATCAACCCCATAAGTCAAATTAAATGTTGTGAAAATATGAATAACTAATATGTACATCAACTAATATCCTACATCACACACTAATGTTAAGCCTAGAGTCCTATACTACTAACAGAGAGTATCCTATGAGTTCAGAGATACGGAAAGTTAGGAACCTACTACTACACCTATAGCTACTAATTATAACACACCACACATAAGTTGCTGATCACTCTAAGCCTAGCTAGTATACAAGATTGAATGATAGTTTTATTTGTCCGTTTTGTAGTCAATGAAGATTTGTGTTTTGGGGATGAGAATCCATCTCAGAATTGAGATTTACAGTAGACGGAGTTTGATCGTTAACAGGTGTTGTCCCTGTATGTTCAGGATGAGTGATAAGAGTGAGTCTATTATCTTTATATTGAAATTTTATCTCATACTTTTTATCACTGATGTCTCTTTTCCAATCGAATTGACAACCTCTGTCACATTTTCCTTCAGCTGTAAGAATATCGAAGTCTCCATCTGTAGGTTCGACATAGAAATGAACAATTATGTTTCTAATCCCAAATCCCGATTCCCAATCGCTCTCTGTCGCTGCTGTAGCTGGACCATGTAACATCGGAAATTCATTCCTTTCATTACCATAAGTAGTAACGTTTTTGAGAAAATTTTCTATGTTCCTGTCATCTGTAAATTTAGAATTATTTGGAATTTTTTCAAAACAAACTGGGCTATGATGACCATGATGGACGATTACTTTGAAGGATGATGGACCTTCAAGTTGAGAATCTTTCATAGCATCTAAAATCCTTTTTTTAACGCATTCAATTGTTCCACCCATCAAATTGTTCCCATCAATAACAAAGCATGTGTAGTACTTTAGCAAGAATAGAGAGAATAGAGAGAATAGAGATTGATATATTTCCTCAGGAGAAGTGTAAGGGATGTATGTAATCTGGTTACTTCTATTGGCGTAATGTTTGAGTATTTCTTTTCCGTATTTGTTCCAGATCTCTATCATCTGATTACGATTCTTCTTTTGTAAAGCTACATATTCTTCATCTGGAATGAGCACTGGTGAATGTTCTTCGTAGTCATCGCACATCAGCAATATCGCAGTTTTATCTTCGTCATTATTCCGGACATTTCCTCCCATTGAACATATCTGATGACCTGTCAGTATTTGACATTTACCCTCTTGCAAATGAATTTCTTTCTCACAGAACTTACCGCAGCTAGGACATTTGAATGGACAGTTAATGATATTTGCTTCAAATTGTTCTTTTGTAGCCTTTAAAATACTTTCATATTCACCTTCAGTTACCCGATATTCATAGCAATTTAACTTACGCAAGAATTCTTGTATGTATATTTTGATGTTGAATATGGTCTCAGTATTCCTGAATATATTTGTATCTGATAACGTTTGAAAAATTTCTTCATCCAGTTCTTGAGCTGGATCATGTGGTTTTTCGAATAGTACGTATGTGTCATGATGCCTCATCATTCTCACACCATCTATCTCAAAGACGTCAGTGAAGAATTGGTTGAATTCTTCTGGACTCACTTTGGGATTGAGGTACTTTTCCAGAAATAGTACCATTGCTTTAAACGGTGCTTTTCTTGTTTTAAGATCTGACTCACAAGCAGATTCTTTTGTAGCTGCTTCATTTGCTACCTCAAAGTTGCTATCAGAATCTGTTCCTACTTCAAAGAGTCGATCTTTTTCTTTGCACATCCCTTCAAGCAGCTTTAAGAATTCCTCTAGGATATCTTTTGCTATTGATATTTGTTTGATGAATGTATTTTTCATGCTTCTAAAGATTTTGGCATAGAGTCTTTCATTTGAAACTTTTTTCCATTCTTCTTGGTATAAATTTTTCAGAATTTCAATCCTATTACAGATTACCTGAACAACAAAATTTTCTTCTTCAATTGATAGGCTAGGATATGGGAAATCTTCGGGGAGAGAATCTGGAATAGGTGGCATTCCTTTTGATAAATGGTTTTGAGCTTTGATTTGATCTAGAAGATGAGTTTTGTATGCTTTTAATCTTTCATCTTCCATCGACTTGCTTGCTTCTTGAATTTTTTCTGTAACCTTTTCATTTGCTTGAAGCATGATATTTTTAGACGAAAGTCTGTCTGCTTCTTTTTCGAAATATTCTTCAAAAAAACTCAGTTCGCATGCTGTGCTAATTCCTTTGGAAACGGCAACTAGGAAATCTCCAGCAAATCTTTTAGCCATTTTTAAGTCACCTTCCCTCATTTCTTTGCGGTCCCATCCACCCCTGGCTGATTTTCGATTTTTTACTTTTTGTAAGAAATAGATCAAACCATTTTCTTTTCTATGGGTTTCATCTGATTCGTCGTCTCTTTGCTCCTCAAATTTTGCATTGAGAACTGATTTGAATGCAAAAGCGAACGCTAGCGTTGAGATCTTCCTCTCAGCTGCATTTGTCAATTTCGCTTCGATAAAATTAATTTCATAATTCACGAGTTTACAGGCCTGGGACAAAAAATCTACGATCTCCTTCACGGTTGATTGAGAAACTATCTGATCGCTTCTAATGAATTCTTGTATGCGTTTAGAAATGTCAGTGATGAGTTTCTCCCATGTGCTTATCTTGGGATCAGTTGGATCTTTTAGTTTGGAAGCTAGCAATAGTATCTGCTTTCTCTTCACAGGATTCCAGATGATATCAGGATGGTTAAAATAACCAGAACAATATTTGATCAGTGGATGGCATTCTTTTGGAACGTGTTTTCGAAAGTCTAGATAAGATCTCTTTTCCTGAACTTCAATAACGTACAATGAATCTTTAGATAAATATTCAAAATTTAATTTCCCGATATATGGTGTCATATCCTTTAGTGGTACTTTATTTTCTCTCCAAGGATATATGAACTGTTCAGTTCCTGTATATTTATTACCGTCATCGCAAAACCTAGAGAGTATCGTCTCACAGAGTATCTTTATTGTGGTATCCATTTCAAAGTTGAAACGACGGAAGAGAGTATAAATAGTAGATTTGTTCTCCATTGTTTTTGATTCCATCCTGAATACAGAGTACAAGTCATCAAATATTTCATCAAAATCTGTTTCTTCCTCCTCTTTGGTATCATTACTGAAGCAACTGAACCAGATTATTTCAAATTCTCCCTCTTGTTCTTCAGTGCTTAACTCCAGATATCTATCAACATTCTTCTCAATGGCTTCTTGAAATCTTTTGACTTTCTCATTTAGCTTTATCTCTTTCAGTCTAGCTTTGATTTCGAATTTGAGTTTATCTTCATAAGTCTTTTTCTCCATGAAGATGAGTCTTCTCAAATTTGATTTAGCTTCATCACACAGATAACTCTTTTTCTTGAGTAAAGAATCAGTTTGACATTGTTCTGCGAAGTCTTTGAGAGCTTCTTCCTGATATTCTTCGAATTGATCATCTAACTTTTCCTTTACATTTTGTAGAACTACTTTTGAAGATTTCCACCTATTAATATTGCCAACTATATAGATAAGTTTCTCTGTAATCTCTCGAAATATGTTTCTATTAATATAGATCTTCTTTTTCATCAAATCACTTACAATTTTGCTTAGTTTGTTACTAGACTCTAGTTCTTCCGAATTTCTGTACTTTACTATGTCTTGGTATTTAATGATGGTGTCCCAAATAACACCAGACATTTCCATCCATTCACTCATTGTATTGAATGGTGTTTCGTTATCAATCTTATCTTCTTCCAGTTGATGAATGATGGACATCCGCAAATCAGCACATTTATCTGCGAAACTAGTTGTTGGAGATAACTTATATAAAACAGAATCAAATACTTTGGTCATCTTAGTATTCATGGATTGTGAGTTGAATGCAGACTGGAGAACAAACAGATTTCTTTTTGATATCTGAATTAGATCGGAAATTTTCAATCCTTCTCTTTCCATTAGATGAGACTCTTTATTCAGTTTCTCCAAAAGAGTATTAATAGAACTTAGATGTTTATCTGGGTCTGGATCTGCTTGTTGATTGAGAACGAAGAATATTTTGGGCGCTTTGACCTTACTCACTTTCAATTTGTTGAGAGAGTAAGCACATATTTGTAAAAGATTCTGTATTTCCTCTCCAATATCTCCTTTCACATTAATGATAACTACCTGTGACACCGCTAAACAGAACAACACCATTGTTCTATCAAAGTGAATGCAAGAAGTATCTTGTAGAGTGTTTCCTCTCTCGATTGCGTCCAATCCTTCTGTGTCGAGAATGAGGAAATGATCTGAATCGTTGATTGGTTGACTGAGCTTTGAAAGAGAGGCATAGATTCCTTTGGTGCACCTGCCAGCACTAGTCAAGAACTTACAACCGAAACAGTAGTTCAGTAGCGTAGACTTCCCAGAACTCTGAGGTCCGAGTATGCTCACTACTATGGGTGGTCGTTGGTTATTTGTAATCTTGGTATTTTGATGAAATTGTCTTTCATATAATTTGGATAATAGGATATTAATCTCTTGGTTGAAGAATCTGAGGTTATCTCCATCAATCAACTCGAATGGCTCCCCTCTCTCCACGTAGTTACTAAAATTTGATGAAAAAGTTTCAAAATATTTACTCCCTGGTTTTCCTTTATCGATGTTAAGATTGTATTTGTTAGAAAGCAATGCTTCTCTCCAGAGAAGTTCAAAAGTGAAAGGCGTTTTACTATTTCCAGCAATTGCCTGTTTAGACAGTAGATGAAGTTCTTGTGATAATTTCCACAAAATAAGAGCCGAATTTTCGTGGCTTAAAATTTCATTGAATTGCCATACGATTGCACTCATTTCAGTATTTTCAAGATGATTAGCGATAAGCTCACATTTTTCGTTTAATTCGTCGATAATCCTTTGGTCTGTTTGGTTAAAAGTTTCATAATAGCAACGCATGTACTTAACAAAGTGTGGATAGTAACTTAGAGATGAGAAATCCACTCTATTGTTTCCATGAAAGTTTGCGAGGATGTTATTCATTATACCTTTGATTGATTCTTTTTCAACTTTCATTTTGCCCCAGCTACCATATTGAGTGATCATGTTTTCAAGGAAATGGTTTTCAACTGATCTCAAGTTGGTATGTTTCGAATGTGATATTCTATATCCAATGTCTCTCAAATCTACTAATATTGTTTTATCACGGTTGGTTAGATTAGGAATGAAAATGAAGGTAGCAATATTACAATCTAAAGTAACTTGTTCTGTCCTTAGATCATTTTCTACACAATCTCGAACAAATACGTAAACATGCTTAACATTGACTGTAAATGTATTTAAGTTTTTCTTCAAGCGAGAATAGTTCATTCTAAAGTCAGAATAACTGACATGGATTAATGCTATCTCCAGGTTTTGACAAATATCCCTAATGAGATTAATATCTGAGCATCTGTGGCAGTCTATGTAAGCCCATTGAGTCGATTCACCAATAACTCTTTGGCCAAACAGATTTTTGGTCATCTGAATATCGATGGAACTTAGATGGAATGGACTGTTCTGAGGACTTCCTTCAACAAAATCAGTATCAAACATTAAATCCAGTAGATTGGATTTCCCAATCGGATTCCAAGAAGCCCATCCTAACCCAAATGAAACCAAACCACTGAACTGTTGAAGAGAGTACCAGAGTTCTTTACAGATTTCGAATCGACAAGATGTTTGTTCTGGAGGATAGGGACTGAGTATTGGATAGTAGAATGGAACTGGATTACTGAACGAATAATGTTCTATGCAGAGACCTCTGACTACGGGACCTGACATTTGAAAGATTAAGTGGAAGATGTCCATTGTAGTGAGTGATATTTTAGTTATGCTATTGATTATCTCTGTGATTTCTTCTAATGGCAAACTGCATTTCAGATAATAAAATGCCAGAGGTAAAAGTTTAGCAAATACCTTCTTTGGTGATCCCCTCAGATTCTTCGCATTCTGTATTAAAGTATCAGAGGAATCTGAAATGATCATTCTGTATGTAGTATGTGATATTTTGATGTCTGCTAAGAAATATTCCTTAATCTTTTGAATTTGTATGAATTGGTCCTGTGCACAATCTAGCATGAGTTGTTTGTCTGGGGTGTACTGTAAGAAATAATCTCTGATTAATCTCTCCATTACGTTTAGTTTCACACTGAGTTCTTTTGTATTGTCAAGACTGCTTGCTCTGATACATGTCATACCTTCAATATTTAATTTCTTGATTCTGAAGAAGTTTCGTGATTCTTCGAACTTCATGAAGTAGATCTTGACAGCTACATATTCACTTTCATTCTTTTTAAGTAATTCGTAGCAAATATTTTCTTGTAAATCCATGTCTTTATTCGCGATCATTTCTCTCAGTTTAACAATTGGATACTTCCCAAAGTGTTTACTAATGATAGCTAAAACTGCCTTTCCATCTTCCCCATTGAATAACATGAATTTATCCTCAACATATTCATTGATCTTCTTTCGAGATATTTTCAAATCTTCCGCAATTTTTGTTACTGAAGAACCAGCGTCTAACTGCTCTCTTATGGTCACTTTTTCAGATTCCGTTAACGGAATTGTTTCTGAATTTTCCAAGTAAGCTGATATGACATCTTCGTCAATTCCATGCATTAAGGAAATCTCTTCTAGACTTTCGGAAGGATTTTTTTTGACTAACAATTCAAATTCATTAATTTGTTTTCTTGATATCTCTTTTATCTTATAGGCCTTGAATACTTTCAATGCCTCTTTCGCATCATTAACATCTATTGAGAACCTTTTTGCTAAAACTTCTGGGTGATTTGTAAAGTTTTGTCCATTCTCGATAATAATCGATACAGTTTTTTTATTCAGGCCCAAATTGAGAAGTTCATCTTCTAATGTTCCTCTTTTTTCATCATCCGCATCTGGTGTGTGATCAGATGTATTCCTCCACAAAGACGTGATCAGACTTAATATCCATCTAGCCATCTGATATAATGTCTGCTAATCAACAAATATTCGGACAACTGTGTGGTTGGCGAATATAAGTAAGCTAATATTGGCTAATATTATTTAAGACTCTGGATAATGGTGTTAAATAATTGAATTGGAATATCGGATTGGAGTATGAAATTATACGATACCTACCTACAATCAGAATAAATTTGGCACACCAGGGGCCTTATTCTCAGATCGACTTAAACTTAAACTTAACTGAAACTAAGTAAAAACTAAGTATTTATTTAGTTTTTACTTAGTTTTTAACTGAAATTAATATATTTGTAAGTCGACTTCGAAGGTGACTTAACTAACAATTTTATTAAGAAAATATTATTTTACTTCCTTGCAAAGGGAAATATGTGAAAATAAATGTATTATTATTATTGGTAAGAACAATACGATCCAATTTTATCGCAATTAGAACTCTATTTATTTGTTGTAGTCACCATTAGCTGTAGTATGGTTTTACGACATCCGTAGGATGATTCATGCGGACACAAAGTTTTTGTTAGTTGTAAATAAAACGTCAGAATCATACAGGTATTAGTTACAGCTGGTTCTAAAACTATTGACCAATAAAGACTAGGCCGAACTCGATGGCTTATAGACGAGTTATAATCAATTTCTAAACTTGAAATATGTTTGACTGAAATGAAAAAAATGCTTAGAAATTATAGTTGTATCTATATGGTTACAAACAAATACATTTTTTCAAATCTTTGACATTAATCCATATTTTCGTAGGAACTCCACTCACTATATAGTGTTAAACAAGTGGAAAAAGGAAAATTTATTAAGAATCCAAAATGAGAGAACTTTTTCAGGTAAGATAAGGGTGTGATAAATGATTGGATCCTCTCACCTCTCAGCTAATTATAGTACAAGTATTTCAAGTCTACATGACTTTTCCAATCAATTGAGTTGTGTTAAATTGTTCTTGTGGTGCCAGTAGCCAGGACTGTTAATTCTGTGTCAGATGTTTCATGGAGCCCCGATTCTAGAGTGTTTTTGATGGGGTAACTGGCACTAACAATTTACAAGTGCTTTTTGCACACAAGTCTAGCGCGGCTAGCGAAATTTTCGTGTCCGCAGAGTTCCCTGAGGATATCAAATAATTAATAGTGATTACTTTCACTTATCCATAGTGAAATAGCTTGAACTCAAAATAAAAGACGAATCGTAAATCAATGGAAATGTTCATTTGAGGTATGCAAATATTATTGTTTGTTGAATTCCTTTATATATATTTTGATGGAAAATGAAGGTAAATTGAACTTATTTTAAGAATTTATATCGAACTTTTAATACTAAAAAGGAAATACCACAAATTTATGTCAAATATAACCTAAATTGAACTAATCATACTAGGTGCCTTAGGCACCTAGTATGATTTGGCTTGGAATAAAATGGGGTTAAATTGAATCTAGTCTGACTGTGCAAAATGGTCCTTTTGGGAGTTAATTAAATTGGTTAAAAGTCGAAACCAGACCAACCGTTGGCTACGGCCTTGTAAAGGGATATTTATAAATATACCAACCGGACAAAAGTATTTGAACACTTCATTCTTTCCCATACAAATAGTATAAATTGAATATTTTCATGAAGACTACGTGCAAATTCTGTGATTAACCAACAAAAACTGTAGCTAATTCGAATGTGTAATGTTCGAATCTTGATTTCGATTAGCTATATATTATACTGTTTCGAAGAATCTTCTTCATGAATAGATCCATTTTAGTGCAATTTACATGTGAAATAATAAAAAGTTCAAATACTTTTGTTTCCTTCGTATACTCTTATTATCCCTTAATACCTTTTATAGTACTAAAATAAATTGTAAATCATTTCACAAAGATCGAATATAGTCAATTGCGGCCTTACCATAAATTCGCAAAGTAAATAATACAAACTGATATGCCATTGCTCTTGGAATCTACAACCCTCCTCAAAATTTGTCAGTACAATAGAAAGAGGTTATATGAATAGCTAAATGCAAAGAGTTGTACTGTACCATCATTGGTTACCTGGTTACAGTAAATCCTTAACAGACGAAAATATAAATTCAGTCAAAATGTATTGAATCTTCTAGAATACTCACTTAGTAGCTGTACTCATTATCACTGATGCATATACATATATTTAGTAACTTGATAGTGAGTTGATAATCTAGTGGTCTATAACGTTGGATAAAAATAATATATGTGCATTTATATTCATGAGATGCGGCTTAATTAAATTGGCCATTTAAGGATCTATTTTAATCCAAATTTATACTCCATTCAGACCAAGAGAGTATCTAGGAGCGCGAGACGCTCCTTTAGGCGTATGATTTTAAGCCCGAAAGTGTTTAGGATCGTGAAAATTTAGACTATTACCCAATTTACCCTATATTATAATGTTATTTATCGATTTATGCGTATAAAAATGTATGGGTTAGAGATTAGGAGCGTATCTCTGGAGGGCTGTATAATACCCTGATTCAGACCTGTCCTTGAAACGAGCTCAAAATTTCCGCCCTAGCAAACTGAATATGTGCCAGTCACTCATTACTCAGTATGCAAAAGTTTGTCGCTCCCAATTTGCCCTCTAAAGTCCGAAATTGATTTTATTTAACTAGTGTTTGAAAAGAGCACTTAAGTTTATTAGGTTGGGTTTTAAAATTTACTCATTTCAGAAGTTGGTCACTATATAAAGTATATAGTCGGCAAACTAAAAACGAAGATACCACAGCCTTTCTAATGATAACATCCAGAAAAACAACTTTCAAACAATAAAAATCTGATGAGTGGAAAACACAATTATTAAACTTATGATACAGTACTTACTCAGTAAAAATTTGTACAATACATATATAAAATTCTTTTTGTCAAAATATTCGTAATCAGCATAAAATTTGTAGAAGTTTGACAACATAGGATTGTGACAGCATTCCAGAGTTAGATTCACTAGGAACCCTATCGAATACTTGTTTTTCTCCACTATACTTGCTGAGTACAAATGATACATGTATTTGCTTAGAGGTCCGAACACGATTTTCGATCAAAATTCTGTCATCAATAAAAATTTTTTAAGGCTTGTTGCGTGAAATTCTGAGGCACTTATACAAAAGGAACCATGGATGTACAACTTGCATGAAATTCTGAGACACCCGCTAAGAAGCTCTGATCTAATATTATGCAACTTGTAGTTCCTATTACAGAATGATTTTACACAAAACACGATGATTTGGTTCGATTTTGATACCAAATCCTATTCTATTTCTAGGATCACCGTATACATTATTGAGTTTGCGAAACAAAATAGAACAAAATCATCATGTTTTGTGTAATATCATTCTGTAATAAGAACTACAAGTTGCATAATATTAGATCAGAGCTTCTAATCGGGTGTCTCAGAATTTCACGCAACAGGCCTAACAAAAATGTTATCTGGCTGATCTCGTAAGCGTATAGCCTGGTCTATCAGAATTAGGTGAGAAAACAAACATAATCATGTTTGTTAGTTTGTTGGACTATATATGACCTGTTTATGTATATACCATATACCAAAGTACTTGATTGAACTTGGACAGATTATTTACAATACAGCCCTACAGTTAAAGAAAATCTATAAGTTCATTATATGGCAGAGTTTTCTCTATTAGTTGAACTCCACTATACTTCAGAACAATATACTACTTTAAACCCAAATCCTCACTTTTAGTCTCTACCTGTGGGAGATGGAATATCCATGGATAATCATATTGGTCTGTAAATGAGTGGAAATCTCATGCACATATAGAATATTAGAATCAAAGCAATCAACCCCATAAGTCAAATTAAATGTTGTGAAAAATATGAATAACTAATATGTACATCAACTAATATCCTACATCACACACTAATGTTAAGCCTAGAGTCCTATACTACTAACAAAGGAGTATCCTATGAGTTCAGAGATACGGAAAGTTAGGACCTACTACTACTACTACTACTACTACACCTATAGCTAATAATTATAACACACTTAACGCTGTAGACGAGAATAACACATTCAATCGTCCTGGTAATTGATGAGAATGTCTTTTTTGGGTTTAGTTTTCTTCCCTGAGTTGAGAGTGTATTTAGAGGAAACCTTTGGACCAATGACTTCATAAGATTTGTGTTTGAATTCTGGGTGAGTATAATCAATTAAACGCTTAGGGCGGTAATCAACTTTCAGTTTGTCTATTTTATCTCTGATGTCTCTTTCCCACCTAAATGGACAACCTTTACTACATTTTCCTTCTGCAGTAAAAATTTTAAAATATCTTTTTGTAGGTTCACAATAAATATGGAATATGACGTTTCTAACACCATATCCTGATCTCCAATCGCTTTGTGTAGTAGCTGTAGCTAGACCATGGAGCATTGAAGAAGCATTTCCATCGCCATATGTGATAATTTTATCAATAAAATTCTGTATGCTCTCGGCCTCTGTGGTAAATTCAGAATTATTCGGAAAATTTTCCACACATTCCCTTTCACTAACTGCATGTCCATGATAAACGATAATTTTAAAATATGGTTGTCCTCCAAATGCAGTATCTTTCATGAGATCTGAGACCCAGTTTTTAATGAGATTTATAGTTTTACCCATCAGATCGGTCCCATCAATAACAAAGCAGACGTAGTATTTGAGATCAAATAAGGATTCGTAGATCTCCCTAGGAGAGGAGTAAGGAATGTATGTAATTTGTGTACCTCTATTTTCGTAATATTTGAGTATTTCTCTTCCGTATTTGTTCCAGATCTTTATCGTCTGGTTACGATTCTTCTTTTGTAAAGCTACATATTCTTTATCTGTAGGAAGGTTCCAGTCCCACTGATCTCCACACTTCTCTTTGAACTCCCACCACTTCATGTTCTGTCCTGGAATCAGCACTGGTGAATCTTCTTCGTAGTCTTCGCACATTAACAATATCGCAGTTCTATTTTTGTTAGTATTCCAGGCATTCCCTCCCATTGAGCAGAACTGATGACCTGTTAGTATTTGACACTTCCCCTCCTGCGAATGAATTTCTTTCTCACAGAACTTACCGCAACTAGGGCACTTAGAGGGACAATTAATGATATCTGCTTCAAGACGTTGTTTTGTAGCCTTTAAAATATCTTCATATTCACCTACAGTTACTTGATATTCATAGCAATATAACGTCTGTAAGAATTCCTCTATGTATGCTTTGATGTTGAATATTGTCTCAGTGTTCCTGAACATATTTGTATCGGTTAGCATTTTGAAGATTTCTTCATCCAGTACTTGAGCTGGATAATGTGGCTTTTCAAATAGTACGGATGTGTCGTGATGTTTTATCATTCTCACACCATCTACTTCAAAGACGTCTGTGAAGAATTGGTTGAATTCTTCTGAACTCACTTTTGGATTGAGATACTTTTCTAGAAATAGTACCATTGCTTTAAACGGTGCTTCTCTTGTTTTAGGATTTGAATCACAAGCAAAATCTTCTGTTTCTGTTTCAGGAGCTACTTCAAAGTTACTATCAGAATCTGTTCCGACTTCGAGGAGTCGATCTTTCGCTATGCACATTCCTTCAAGGCCTTCTAATATTTTTTCTAAGATATATTTGAATGTTGCTATTTGTTCCGTAAATTGTATCTTCATATTACGAGAAATTTTGCGATAAAATTCAATAGAAAGTTTTCTCCATTGTTCTTGGAAAATATTTTTCAGAGTTTGAGTTCGATTGCAAATGAACTGAACGACAAAGTCATTTTCATTAATCGATTTTTGGATTGCAAAGTCATTTTTGGACCGCAAAGTGCTTACACTACAAAGTTGTTCTGTGACTCTTTCATTTGCTAGAAACAAGATATTTTTATGTGAAAATTTGTGGGTTTCTTTTTCCAAATATTCTTCATTGATATTCCGTTCACATGCTGTGTTAACCCCTCTAGAAAGAGCGGCTAGAAAATCTCCAGCAAATCTTTTAGCCATTTTTAAGTCACCGTTCCTCATTTCTTTGCGGTCCCATCCACCCCTGACTGATTTTCGATTTTTTACTTTTTGTAAGAAATAGATCAAATCATTTTCTTTTCTTTCGTTTTCATTTGATTTGTTGTCTCGTTGCTCCTCAAATTTTGCATTGAGAACTGATTTGAATGCAATAGCGAACGCTAGCGTTGAGATCATCCTCTCAGCTGCATTTGTCAATTTCGCTTCGATAAAATTAATTTCATAATTCACAAGTTTGAAAATACGAGATAAATAATCCACGATCTCCTTCACAATTGAGTGAGAAACTATCTGATCGATTTTAGTGAATTCTTGTACACGTTTAGAAATGTTACTAATGAGTTTCTCCCATGTACTTCTCTCAGGATCAGTTGGATCTTTTAGTTTGGAAGCTAGCAATAGTATCTGTTTTTTCTTCAAAGGATTCCAGATGATGTCAGGATGGTTGAAATAACCAGAACAATATCTGATCAGTGGGTGGCATTCTTTTGGAACGTGTTTTCGAAAGTCTAGATAAAATCTATGTTCCTGAACTTCAATAGAGTACAATGACTCTTCAGATAAATATTCAAAATTTAATTTCCCCATATATGGTGTCATGTCCTTTAGTGGTACTTTATTTTCTCTCCAAGGATATATGAACTGATCAGTTCCTGTATATTTATTTCCATCATTGCTAAACCTAGAGAGTATCGTCTCACAGAGTATCTTTATTGTGGTATTCATTTTAAAGTTGAAACGACGGAAGAGAGTATAAATAGTAGTTTTGTTCTCCATTGTTTTTGATTCCATCCTGAATACAGAGTACAAGTCATCAAATATTTCATCAATATCATTTTCTTCTTCTTCTTTGGTATCATTACTGAAGCAACTGAACCAGATTATTTCAAATTCTCCCTCTTGTTCCTCAGTGCTTAACTCCAGATATCTATCAGCATTCTTCTCAATGGCTTCTTGAAATCTTCTGATTTTCTCTGTTAGCTTTATCTCTTTCAGTCTCGCCTTGATTTCGAATTTGAGTTTATCTTCATAAGTCTTTTTCTCCATGAAGATGAGTCTTCTCAAGTTTGATTTAGCTTCATCACACAAATAACTCTTTTTCTTGAGTAAAGGATCAGTTTGACATTGTTCTACGAAGTCTTTGAGAGCTTCTTCCTGATATTCTTCGAATTTAATGTCCAATTCTCCGCTGATCTTTTCTAGAGTTACTTTTGGAGATCTCCATCTATTTATATCTCCAATTCTATGGATCAGTTTCTCTGTAATTTCTCGAAATATGTTTCTGTTGAAGTAGATTTTGTTTTTCATTAAACCGCTCACTATTTTACTTAGTTTATTGCTAGACTCTAGTTCTTCTGCATTTCTGAATTTTACTATGTCTTGGTATTTAATGATGGTGTCCCAAATAACTCCAGACATTTCCATCCATTCACTCATTGTGTTGAATGGTGATTCATTAATAGAGGCATCATCTCTTAGTTGGTGGATGATGGACATTCGCAAATCAGCACACTTATCTGCGAAACTAGTTGTTGGAGATAACTTAGATAAAACTGAATCAAATACTTTGCTCATCTTAGTATTCAGAGATTGTGAGTTGAATGCAGACTGGAGAACAAACAGATTTCTTTTCGATATCTGAATTAGATCGGAAATTTTCAATCCTTCTCTTTCCATTAGATGAGACTCTTTATTCAGTTTCTCCAAAAGAGTATTAATAGAACTTAGATGTTTATCTGGGTCTGGATCTGCTTGTTGATTGAGAACGAAGAATATTTTGGGCGCTTTGACCTTACTCACTTTCAATTTGTTGAGAGAGTAAGCACATATTTGTAAAAGATTCTGTATTTCCTCTCCAATATCTCCTTTCACATTAATGATAACTACCTGTGACACCGCTAAACAGAACAACACCATTGTTCTATCAAAGTGAATGCAAGAAGTATCTTGTAGAGTGTTTCCTCTCTCGATTGCGTCCAATCCTTCTGTGTCGAGAATGAGGAAATGATCTGAATCGTTGATTGGTTGACTGAGCTTTGAAAGAGAGGCATAGATTCCTTTGGTGCACCTGCCAGCACTAGTCAAGAACTTACAACCGAAACAGTAGTTCAGTAGCGTAGACTTCCCAGAACTCTGAGGTCCGAATATGCTCACCACTATGGGTGGCCTCCTTCTACTATTAAAAAAGGTTGCTTCATTATTTTGTCTTTCATATAATTTGGATAATAGAACATTAATGTCTTGGTTGAAGAATCTGAGGTTATCTCCATCAATCAACTCGAATGGCTCCCCTCTCTCCACGTAGTTACTAAAATTTGATGAAAAAGTTTCAAAATATTTACTCCCTGGTCTACTTTTATCGATGTTAAGATTGTATTTGTTAGAAAGCAATGCTTCTCTCCAGAGAAGTTCAAAAGTGAAAGGCGTTTTACTACTTCCAGCAATTGCCTGTTTAGACAGTAGATGAAGTTCTTGTGATAATTTCCACAAAATAAGAGCCGAATTTTCGTGGCTTAAAATTTCATTGAATTGCCATACGATTGCACTCATTTCAGTATTTTCAAGATGATTAGCGATAAGCTCACATTTTTCGTTTAATTCGTCGATAATCCTTTGGTCTGTTTGGCTAAAAGTTTCATAATAGCAACGCATGTACTTAACAAAGTGTGGATAGTAGCTTAGAGATGAGAAATCCACTCTATTGTTTCCATGAAAGTTTGCGAGGATGTTATTCATTATGCCTTTGATTGATTCTTTTTCAACTTTCATTTTGTCCCAGCTACCATATTGAGTGATCATGTTTTCAAGGAAATGGCTTTCAACTGATCTCAAGTTGGTATGTTTCGAATGTGATATTCTATATCCAATGTCTCTCAAATCTACTAATATTGTTTTATCACGGTTGGTTAGATTAGGAATGAAAATGAAGGTAGCAATATTACAATCTAAAGTAACTTGTTCTGTCCTTAGATCATTTTCTACACAATCTCGAACAAATACGTAAACATGCTTAACATTAACTGTAAATGTATTTAAGTTTTTCTTCATGCGAGAATAGTTCATTCTAAAGTCAGAATAACTGACATGGATTAATGCTATCTCCAGGTTTTGACAAATATCCCTAATGAGATTAACATCGGAGCATCTGTGGCAGTCTATGTAAGCCCATTGAGTTAATTCACCACTAACTCTTTTCCCAAAGATATTTTTAGTCATCTGAATATCGATGGAACCTAAATGGAATGGACTGTTCTGAGGATTTCCTTTAACAAAATCTGTTTTAAACATCAAATCCAGTAGATGGGATTTCCCAATCGGATTCCAAGAAGCCCATCCTAACCCAAATGAAACTAAACCACTGAACTGTTGAAGAGAGTACCAGAGTTCGTTACAGATTTCGAATTGACAAGATGTTTGTTTTGGAGGATAGGGACTGAGTATTGGATAGTAGAATGGAACTGGATTACTGAACGAATAATGTTCTATACAGAGACCTCTGACTACGGGATCTGACATTTGAAAGATTAAGTGGAAGATGTCCATTGTAGTTAGAGATATTTTAGTTATGCTAGATATTATCTGTGTGATTTCCTCTAATGGCAAACTGCATTTCAGATAATAAAATGCCAGCGGCAAAAGTTCATCAAATATCTTCTTTGGTGATCCACGCAGTTTCTTCGCATTTTGTATTAAAGTTTCAGAGGAGTGTGAAATGATCATTCTGTATGTAGTATATGATATTTTGATGTCTGCTAAGAAATATTCCTTAATCTTTTGAATTTGTATGAATTGGTCCTGTGCACAATCTAGCATGAGTTGTTTGTCTGGGGTGTACTGTAAGAAATAATCTCTGATTAATCTCTCCATTACGTTTAGTTTTACGCTGAGTTCCTTTGTATTGTTAAAACTGTTTGCTCTGATGCATGTCTTAGCTTCAATGCTTAATGTTTTGATATTGAAGAAGTTTCGCGATTCTTCGAACTTCGTGAAGTAATTCCGGACAGCTACATATTCAAAAGCATTCCTTTCAAGTAGGTGGAAGTAAATCTTTTCTTGTAGATCGATGTTTTCCTTCGCGATCATTTCTCTCAGTTTAACAATTGGATACTTCCCAAAGTGTTTTCTAATGATAGCTAAAACTGACTCTCCATCTTTCCCATTGAATAATATAAATTTATCCTCAACATATTCATTGATTTTCTTTCGAGGTATTTTCAAATCTTCTGCAATTTTTGTTACTGAAGAACCAGCGTCTAACTGCTCTTTTATGTCCACTTTTTCAGATTCCGTTAACGGAATTGTTTCTGAATGTGCTAAGTAAGCTGATATGACATCTTCGTCAATTCCATGCATTAAGGAAAGTTCTTTTAGACTTTCTGATGGATTTTTTTCAACTAACAATTCAAATTCATCAATTTGTTTGCTTGATATTTGTTTTATCTTAAAGGCCTTAAATACTTCTAATGCCTCTTTTGCATCATTAACATCTACTGAAAACCTTTTTGCTAAAGCTCCCGGATGGTTTAAATACTTTTTCCCATGCTCGATTATAATTGCTATAGTTTTTCTTTTGTATCCCCGTAAGAAAAGATAATCTTCTAATGTTTCCCCTTTTTCATTATCTGTATCTAATGTATGATCAAATATCTCTGTATTAGTCCTGAAAAACGTCATCAGATTTGATATTCCCCTAGCGCCTTCTGATATAATGTTTGCTAATCAACAAATATTCGGACAACTGTGTCGTTAACAAATATAAGTAAGCTAAGATCGACTAATATTATTTAAGACTCTGGGCAATGGTGTTAAATATTTGTCGGCGGAATTTATTTCTAAAGTTTATTAAAAATTTGTCCTTTGCCAAAAGTATTTTGTGATAGACTTGAATTGAAATATCGGATTGGAGTATGAAATTACACGATACCTACAATTAGAGTAAAATTTGGCAGGCCAGGCTTCATAACACGATCTGAGCCATCCCTCAACCCCACCATTAAGTTTGTTCAAACACGAATAGTTGTACATTGTCAATGGATGAGTTTGTTCAATATTACGGATCTTAACACTATTCTATAAAATTAAGTCTAATCAATGAATTTGCTATATACAAAAGAATATGGGGCTATTGTTATTAATGGCATCGATATCCGTAAGATGACTCATGCGGATACGAAGTTTTTGTTGGCCGTGCAGCACAAGCAAGTGAAGTGCGCTTGTATCTATGAAAGCATTTCGCTATTCATTATCACAAACAATTCTCATACTAATACCTTTGACATTAATTCAAATTTTACGATTGAAATTGAGATCTCAACTGATAGATAGGTCACAAAGATTTCAAATTTGAACCCAAAAAATGTTTCTATATGACCATTTCTCGAAGTAAAATCCTTTTGACCAAATTGTACCAAATTTGGAGCTCTTTATATGGAAGAGAGTTGAATCTGGGTGCAACTTTTAAAAATTTTACAAAAAGTCATATTTACGAGTGTGAAGTTAACAGCGAGATGTGAGCACGACTTATGGCTTATTTTCTCAGTCAATTCTGTATCAATCATGTTCAAACTTGTTGGCATAATCTAGTATGGGGCTTTTCTTCATTCTGATAGATAGTGTATATCATCCCACAATGACATTGCAATTTTCCAATACAAAATCCCCATAGACAATTTCAAGCACCAACCTACATCACGTCTCCTCAAATTTCTTTTCTGAATCCCTGACTGTATACAACGTTAAGGTTGATAATAGGTTGGTAACTGGTTGGTAACCAGTGATGGTATGATTATTTTTTCGCACAAGTTAAGAATGGGCATGCCTAATTTACGGGACGGGACGGCATCCCGTCCCGTAAATTAGGCACCTTTTCTGTCCCGTCCCGTAAATTAGGTACCTGATGGTCCCGTCCCGTCCCGTAAATTAGGCATGCCCGTTAAGAATACTATATAGTATATAAAGGTCAGTCCAAAAGTTTTGTCGTACAGAAAAACCATCACACATATCTAATTCAAATTTTCAGAGCTTTAAGTAATGTCCACAAGATTCTATGCAAAGATTCATGTGATGAAACCAACTACCAAAGGAGTTATGCTATTTTTTCTGTGGTAAGGTCCAAAGGACCTCTTCAAGTGCCAATCGGGCCTCTTCCGGACAGTCAAACTTTGTCCTACGGACCTTTTTTTTTCATGGAACAGTTGGTAACAGAAAGAAGTCATATGGGGCTAAATCTGGACTGTAGGGGGTTACGATACGAACTGGACAGAACTTTCAGCTAGGAAGTCCAGTGTCGCAGCTGCTGTGTGTGCAGAAGCGTTATCATGGTGAAGAAGTGAACCTCGGATTCAGGTCTTTGGACGACGACATCTCTAAGTATCAAAGGCCTTAGGAAGACAATGGTTGATATACCAGTCCGCGTTTACCGTGCGACGATCCTCGAGGGCAATTATATAAGACTACTGGTCCACTCTTGCTGAAAAATGCGGCCACCATCTTTCTGCCAACACTACGAGCTCCGTGAACCTTTAATGGTTGTTCTTCTCCAGGAAACACCCATATTGAAGTTCGCCGCTTTGTTTCCGGGTCATATTGATATATCCAAGTCTCATCTCATGTTAGGATATCGTAAGCCCAGGTTCTAGACTCGTCAGAGGAACTGCACTACAACTGTATATAGTTATTACAAACTCGCTTGTACACTGCGTAGTACGGCTAACGACAACTTTGTTTCCACAGACATCCCTGAGGTAAATAATTAATATCGAATATTTCACTGATCCATAGCTAAATAGCTTAGATTCAAAATAAAAGACACATGGTTTCGTAGGAACCAGGTGTGAAGAGGTTCGGCCGGAAGCTTGGGACTAAAAATTAGTCAGGTTGAAACCAGTCCGGCCGTACGAAATGGTATGTTTTGGATTTTAATTACATTGGTCAAAAATAGTCCGGTTGAAACTGGCCCCATTGTACCGGCGGACACGACCCTGTGAAGTGATATTTATGAATATGTACATCCGTCATAAGCGATACTAAATAATAGTAAAGTCAATACACAAATAAGATCGAATGTAATTAATTGCGCCAAACCCATGAATACGCAAAGTAAAATGATAAGAACTGTTATTGTCCTGGGACTCTGTGCCCCTCTCCAAAATTTGGCAGTACAGTAGTACGAGATTATCTGAACAGCCAAGTCACAAATTTATAATGGACATTGCCATAGGAAGCTCATAAAAAGTGGTAGGCCATTGCCATTATGTAAATTAAAAGTGGTAAGGCTCATGCACCTTATCGCTCATAGAACTAATATAGCATATAAAAAGTGGTAAGGCCATGGCTAGCCCTGCTTCCTACGGCCATGCTGTACCATTGGTTACCTGATGATAGTAAATCCAGAACAGATGGAGATATAAATTCAGCTAAAATGTATTGAATCCTCTCGAGTACTCACTTAGTAGCAGTACTCATTATCACTGATGCATATACATATATTTAGTAACCTGATAGTGAGTTGATAAACTGTTGCCTAAATTTTATCTAAAAATAGTGTATGTGCATTTATTTCATGAGACATGACTTAGTCAAATTGATCATTTATAGATCTATTTTTATCCTTAAGTTTTACTCCATTCTGGCATGTCCTGAAATGAGTAAATGAGTTCGAAATTTTACACTTTAGAGTTTAATCCTCTCCAATTTTCTGTGATATTTTTGGAACATCGAAATATCTTAACTCACAATAAGTTCCTACTCGATTCTGAGCAGTTGAAGATAGTTTTGCTACCGCGAATGATTGAGGTTTAGAAATTTTCAACAAAATCGCTTTGTAAGTTGGTACTCCATGGACTATTTACACCTCAAAAGCCCCCGGGGTTTTATGTTGAGAATAGGAAGGTTCAAGTTCCTCATCCAAAACAAGGCAATTTATGAAATTTTCAAATCAAAACATTTCACCGAAAGTTAAGTTAATGTGCATTGTGAATCGTGATCACATTTACAGGATCATGATGTGTTTGCATCAGATATGCTTGTACTTGGAATTATAGACCAAAATGATAAATGTTTCCATGGAAAAAGTGGGATCTCTAAATCGCTAGAGATTTAGGGATCCCACATGTTCCACGTGACTGAGTTGTCTAGGAGTAACTGTTGTAGTGTTTCAGGTCTGGCATCATCGTACTTAGAATGGCTCAGCTTTGCAGTGACATTACTTATCTGTAGTAAGTGGAATTGAAAATCAACACCAAGAAACAAAGAAGTGTCCGAGTGACAACTCTTGAGGATACAGTCACACTGAATACTCGTATCCTGGATGAAGTGAATGAAATGCTGGATATAGTAACTCCTTTTGCGAGGAGGAATTAGCAAGATCGGTTAGAATGGAAGGATACCTCTGTGAGTAACCAGGGCGTGAACCTCTAACCAGATGATCCACAGAGGGTTAGAGTAGATTTTGAAAAAGGACTCATTACAAGATAATTAATGCATGGTTATAAGTGCCACTTTAGCCTTGGACTCCCTAAGTTAAAATTGATTCAGATTTTTGTAGTCATGGTAACGGTAATGCTTGAGTTCGTGGAATAATTAGTCATAGCATTCTATACACAAAGGCAATGGTGTTCTCAAAATTTTTGGACCAGGGATTGGTTAGTATATTCAGGTTATTATTTTGTGCATCAGTTCTATTTTGAAAGTAGACGTTAGTTCTACTCTAAAATTCCGTTCTAAAATGCTGCTTTTCGCTTCTCCCCCACATATATCATCCAAAATGCTGCTCTTTGCATATTTCTTACATTTATCTCGTTGAAATGCTGACCAATTTTGGGAGTAGAATTAACGTCAAATTATAACTAAACTCTACTAATGCCATTTCCCCATGTGAATAAGAAGATACTAACCAATCCCTAATCCAAAGAATTTAGCACCACCATTGCCTGTGTATATAATGCTATGAATTAGTCAAACCTTAATCTAGGTTCTCAGCTTACATTTATAGCTGTCAACCTGGAAGTGTCCAAGGAGCCTAGGTGCTTTCAGTGATTAGATTTTGGTGCCGAATTGTCATAACTCTAGGAATTACAAAATAAACTCTGTTTGGGTGCCATATAACTTTTATCATCTTAAAAAAAGTGCAGGAAATCCTAGATGCATCCATTGTCAAGTAATACGAAACAAAGTTCACAACACTCTAGAAGCAGGAGTGAAGGTAGATAAATCGCATATCTCATATCTTAGATTGAAAATTTTCACATAGATTGATCGCAAGATGACTTCATTTGGAAAGTCCTTACAAGTATGAAACAACCCTTTACTACCCGTCAGTTTAAATACGTTTGGTCTTAAAGTTTTATTGTTGATCAGTTTTACAGACTTTCAGATATTCCGTTTCATGATTGGATGCTTCTGAGAATAGAAATGGTTGTTATGTCTTTTTAGTGCAGCTCCTATAGGGAGATGCCCTTATGGCATGGACGGAGTATCTCGTCCGTCCGTATGTATGTATGTATGTATGTCCGTACGCGCGCTACTGCGAAATCTAACAGTCCGATTTTTACCAAATTTCGTATGTAGGATCTCTTTATGGTGTAGATGTGCACCGTCAACATTTTTTCGCAAAATTCCGATATTCATATTTCATGTTCCTTCGAGTGACTTCCTGGAGCTGCACTATCGGTCTGTCAACCGACATTTTTGAGCTTATTCCCTCCAGCCTTCACTCTATCACACAACCACTAACCTACCATAACAACCATGTCAGAAAGAATAGATATCATCCACAATCACTAAATTAGAATAATCAACATATTTTCAACAACTTGCGTAGCTGATCAGTAATTCCATAATTATACAGCAGTTCCCTTAGCAACCATTGACGTCCATTGGTATTCTCATATTACATATAATGCAGATTGTGTCTTAGTTAAAGTATAATATTTCTATTCAACACAAACGATTCAAAAGTGAAGCAATGGCAACCAATATTCAAGAAAATATTCCAGAAATTGTCCCTTACGACACAATTGCGCATTTCGATCGCATCGCCGCGCGAATCACGGACACATTGAATGGCCTGATTGATCAGCTGATCGGGAGGAAGGACACTCTCTGCCAAGTAGTGGCACATCTTCGCGATGACTTCCACAACAAAGAGTCCACTCGTATCGCAGCCATCGAAGAGTTGGATCAAACTCAGCTGCATCTGAATCAAATGAGTAAAGTGAACATTAACCTCCCCGCTCACGAGCAAGCAGGACTCGTGTACGAACAGTACAAGCAGCAGCTGTGTGTTCCCACCCCACTCCCCAACCTCTCCTTCTCCTGTCCCACCCTCTCCCTCCTTCAGACCCAGATAGAGCAGTTCGGGGAGGTAGTCCAGCTGGAAGCACCGCATTACTATCAAAAGACACAACCCATCCTAACCGCTGGAACGAAAGGGAAAGGTGACAAGCAGCTAAATGGTGAGGGAATGTCTCTAGACGAAGTGAATGAGAAGGTTTATATAGCGGATTATGTGAACAGACGTATACAGGTACTGTCCTTCCAAGGAGAATTCCTATCTCACTTTGGAGAGGAAGTACTATGCTGGCCTTGGGGAATATCAGTCACTGATGATCACATCCTCGTAACAGACTGTTGGTATCACACGCTATTCCAGTTCTGTAAGAACAGCCACCAACTACTCAACAGAGCTGGTGGTGAAGGGAGTAATGAAGGACAGCTGTCTGATCCACGGGGATTAAGTGTGGACTGTAATGGAGACGTATTTGTAGCTGACCAATTGAACGACAGGGTATCCGTGTTCTCTGACCTCCTACAACACAAACAGACTATCGGACAAGGATCGCTATCTTACCCTTTAGACGTAAAACTAACGACAGATAAAGTGGTGGTACTAGACTGTAGTCCCAACTGCATCTACTTCTTCTCCAGAAGTGGAGACCTCCTTACCTCCTGCGTGTCTCAGGGATATGATCAGGGATGTTTGATATGTGATCCTTAATTCTTCTGTCTGGACTGTGAACAGAATATCCTCGTTAGTGACTGTGGACACAATGCCATCAAGATAGTCTCAAACTCCGGAGAGCTCCTCCACACCATTGGAAGGGAAGGGAACGGGAAAGGAGAATTCATTGCTCCATATGGTATTGCTATTTCTAATTCTGGCATTTTGTTTATATTGTCTGATAATCTTAATTATTCTTTACAATTGTTTTAGAATGTTTAGTTTTTTGTTTGTTTGTTATTTTCTAATTATAGAACTTAGGAGTGAATCAGTTTGTGTGAATATTTGTGTCGGTGTGGTGGGTGTGACATGGCACAGTGGTTAGAGGGACGGGGCAGTGGCGTAGTTAGGGAGGAGTCAGTCCCCGGTTGGCGCACTTTGTGTGGAATCCCACCGCTTCAGTATTCCCGCATTGCGAGTCCCGCTGAAATATTTCTAATAAAAACTCAATGTCAGCTGTCCGAGGAGATTATTGGACTCGACAGAGAGAAAGGAACTGCTGGAGTTCATTCTAGCGTGTCTGAGACCACACAGAGACGCTCCTGGATAATGCGACTGTTCCCGCCAATTCTGTAGTTTGATACTTCGTCTGAAAGCAACCTATCAGCTGTCAGAGCTTGTGGAGCAGCAACACACTTTGAACTTCTCAGCCAACTCAGCCAATCCACGACAAGATTTTCTCAGCACCAATCGAGTTCTCCCCCCAGTCGGTCTGCTACGCTCAGCTTCTGGTCCGCCTGTCCTCCTCACGCCCTGCGTCCGTAGCTCGAGTCTCAGACCACCCAAGATGCACTCCCGGACAACGGACCTTATGTCCTGAACCGTCTACAGAGGTGTGTGACTCACTTCGAAGCTGCGAAGAGATATTCCAAGATTCAGGCAGCAGCTGGAACCAAGGTTCCACTCCGACACTCCTCCCACCGCGCCTCTGTCACTTCGAGCATTGCGCGCGTAGCCGCCAGACCACTCTGGTGTCTCCTCGCACCCTTGCAGTGGAGGTGTCTCGTCTGAGGTGTTGGAGCAGCTGTTCTGGCTCTTGGCGGGTTCTCGCTGGACGGAGAGAGAACAGCTGGTGCTGCAACTGAGTGGTTCATGGACCACACAGGACGCAGACCACCTGATTCAGGCGGGAAGAGCCGCTCCTGGGTTCCTTAACACCTGTGCAAGACCTACATCAGTGGACACATGCAGAAGCTCACGACTCTAGTCTACGAGTTCTCTCCTAACAGCTGACATCGTAGATGAATCTTTCTTGATAGAATTCTGCTTGCAGCCAATCATTTGGATCCTGAAGTTGTTTAAGACAATGACGTCATCCTACATCTCACTCTCTCCTCTTCAACGAGCTGTCACTGTCGAGAGTTCCACGCCTGAGAAGCTAATGAAGCTAGAAGCATCACAGCTTCTCATCAACCTTCACTATGACACAGAGTTCTCGTTCCTCGACTATAACAGCGGTACTGGACACACTTCAGCTACGTTTCTCTTCGACAACTCCATCAGCTGTGGTGCTAGCAGAGTTGTAGGTAGAGGAGAGTAAAGTGTTTGATGTGTACATGGCTCCACTCACTGTTAACTTCAAACAACTCTCCTCGATGATACAAGCGATACCCACCGGTTCCACGTCTCAGAACGAAGAACGGGTTTAGAACATGATCGCCAGACTTTCCTATGACCTGAGGGGTGTTGTACAGTTATTTCATCATGCCACTGCTACCTGATGTTCTTTGCTTGGTTCTTTCCTGAGTTCATCCTCCTACTCATCCACTGTCTCAACACATGTTCCATGACCTGATGCCGCATCTTCAAACTCCTGATGGATCTGGAATGACGTGTTTGTAGCTAACGAATAAAACCTGAGTATCCGTCTTCTCTAACCTCCTACAATACGAATACTTTCGGACAAGGATCGCTATGTTACCCTCAAGACGTGAAACTAACGACAGATAAAGTGGTGGTACTAGACTGGAGTCCCAACTGCATCCACTTTGCGTGTCTCAGGGCTATAATCAGGGATGTTTGGTATAGACTCCTTGGTTCTTCTGTCTAGACTGTGAACAGAATATCCTCGTTAGTGACTGTGGACACCATGCCATCAAGATACTCTCAAACTCCGGGGAGCTCCTCCACACCATTGGAAGGGAAGGGAACGGGAAAGGAGAATTCGTTAATCCATTTGGTATTGCCATTTCTAATTCTGGCATTTGTTTGTATTGTCTGGGGATCCTAAATTATTCTTTACCATTGTTGTAAAAAGTTTATTTTGTTATTTGTTTGTTTTCTATTATTGTATAATTATAGAACTTTCAATTAAATCTATTCAAATATCGAATTTCGGTTATTATTTCAATTCGACTTGTGAGTGTCCTACTAGATGTGGCACAGGTTTAGGGAACAGGAGTTATACTCTTTTAGAATCGCTGGACCATGGATCACTTACTTTGACCCATCCTGGCCTATCCCATCACGTGATCACACATGACCCAGTGACCCATTGTGTGAAGAACATACGTAGGCCAACTCTATTAATCAAATACTCAATCACATTGATTTGTGGCTATAAACAAGATTTAATTATGAAGAACAATGCTGTATGAAGCTTTGGAATTGTATTTCAGTTTAGACCTTTTACATTCATTATAATTTCAATTAGGCTATGTTCTCATTGGTCAATGGGTCAAGAGGTCGTGACCCATGATCCATGGTCCGCTCTGATGTATCGTAACAGACTGCAATAGAATGATAGAGACAGATTCCTAGATTATCATCGGGATATTAGTGACAAACATGAATCTACAGTAAATACAAACAATGCTAATTAGGTAATATTATCATGAATTATGTTTGAATAGAGAATGAGCTAAATGAGTGAGATCCCACAACACTATCACTGATAGCATGACACAGTTAGGACATATTAGGTGGAGATTTAATAATTATTATGATTAGTTTTCAATTGCCTCAATATCAACTTAACTCGGAGATCTAATAATTCCAATGTATTTGAGTACAGAACAAGATTAGAAGTTAAAGATGTTGAATTAGTATTTAGAGTTAGGTATAATTATATAGGTGTGTAAATGGATGAAAATCCTATGCACAGATCGAATATTAGAATCGAAGCGAACAATTCCAAATTTGAACTAAATGTTGTAAAAGAATATATATCAAAATAACTAAAAAATCAATGAATATCCTACAGCACACACTAATGTTAAGCCTAGAGTCCTACGCTGCTAACAGAGGAGTATCCTATGAGTTCAGAGATACGGAAAGTTAGGACCTACACTACTACACCTAAGCTACTAATTATAACACACTAACACTGTAGACGAGAATAACACATTCAATTGTCCGCCTGATAATTAATGATAATTTTTTTTAAATTTAGAGATCGGATCATTTTCCATTTTATCTTTTTTTATTTGCCCTCTCTCTGTTTCTCAAATTTTGCATTGAGAATCGATTTGAATGCAAAAGCGAACGCTAGCGTTGAGATCATCCTCTCAGCTGCATTTGTCAATCTCGCTTCGATAAAATTAATTTCGTAATTCACGAGTTTGCAGATGAGAGACAAAAAATCCACGATCTCCCTCACGGTTGAGTGAGAAACCGTCTGATCCTCTTTAGTGAATTCTTGTATGCGTTTAGAAATATCAATGATGAGTTTCTCCCATGTGCTTCTCTCAGGATCAGTTGGATCTTTTAGTTTGGAAGCTAGCAGTAGTATCTGCTCTCTCTTCACAGGATTCCAGATGATGTCAGGATGGTTGAAATAACCAGAGCAATATCTGATCAGTGGATGGCATTCTTGTGGAACGTGTTTTCGAAATTCTACATAAGATCTCTTGTTTTTGACTTCTATCGCGTACAATGACTCTGTAGTTAAATATTCACAGTTTAATTTCCCTATATATGGTGTCATATCCTTTAGTGGTACTTTATTTTCTCTCCAAGGATATATGAACTGTTCAGTTCCAGCGAATTTATTACTTTCATCGCAAAACCTCGATAGTATCGTCTCACAGAGTACCTTTATTGTTGTATCCATTTCAAAGTTGAAACGACGAAAGAGAGTATAAATAGTAGATTTATTCTCCATTGTTTTTGATTCCATCCTGAATACAGAATACAGGCCATCGAATATTTCATCAAAATCATTTTCTTCTTCCTCTATGGTATCACTGCTGAAGCAACTGAACCAGATTATTTCAAATTCTCTCTTTTGTTCCTCAACGTTTAACTCCAAATACATGTCAGCATTCTTCTCAATAGTTTCTTGAAACAAAGCCATTTTCTCTGTTAGTTTTATCTTTTTGAGTCTAGTTTTGATTCCGAATTTGAGTTTGCCTTCATATATTTTTTTCTCCATGTAGATAAGTCTTCTCAAGTTTGATTTAGCTTCATCACACATATGACTCATTTTCTTGAGTAAAGGATCAGCTTGACATTGTTCTGCGAAGTCTTTGAGAGCTCCTTCCTGATGTTCTTCGAATTTATCGTCCAAATCTCCCTGTACATTTTCTAGAATTACTCTTGAAGATTTCCACTTAGTAATATCTTTAATCGTATGGATCAACTTTTCGGTAATTTCTCGGTATTTATCTCTATAAAAATAAATTTTGTTTTTCATTAAACCGCTCACTATTTTCTTTAGTTTGTTGCTAGACTCAAGTTCTTCTACATTTCTGTATTTCACTATGTCTTGGTATTTGATGATGGTGTCCCAAATAACACCTGACATTTCCATCCATTCATTCATTGTGCTGAATGGTGTTTCGTTATCCATCTTATCTTCTTCCAGTTGATGAATGATGGACATTCGCAAATCAGCACATTTATCTGCGAAACTAGTTGTTGGAGATAACTTACATAAAACTGAATCAAATATTTTGGTCATCTTAGTATTCAGAGATTGTGAGTTGAATGCAGACTGGAGGACAAACAAATTTCTTTCTGATACTTGAATTAAATCTGAAATTTTCAATCCTTCTGTTTCCATTAGATCCGACTCTTCATTGAGTTTCTCCAAAAAAGTATTGATTGAAGTCAAATGCTTATCTGGATCTGGATCTGCTTGTTGGTTGAGAACGAAGAATATTTTAGGAGCTTTTACCTTACTCACTTTCAATCTGTTGAGGAGGTAAGTACAAATTTGTAAAAGATTCCGCATTTCTTCTCCGATATCTCCTTTCACATTAATGATAATTACTTGTGACACTGCTAAACAACACCATTGTTCTATCAAAGTGAATGCAAGAAGTATCCTGAATCGTTTTTCCTTTTTCAATTGCATCCAATCCTTCTGTATCGAGAATGAGGAAATAATCAGAATCGTTGATTGGTCGACTGAGCTTTGAAAGAGATGCATAGATTCCTTTGGTGCACCTGGCAGCACTAGTCAAGAACTTACAACCGAAACAGCAGTTCAGTAGCGTAGACTTCCCAGAACTCTGAGGTCCGAATATGCTCACCACTATGGGTGGTCTTTGCTTATTTGTAATCTTGGTATTTGGATTAAATTGTCTTTCATATAATTTGGACAATAAGACATTAATGTCTTGGTTGAAGAATCTGAGGTTATCTCCATCAATCAACTCGAAAGGTTCTCCTCTTTCCACGTGGTTACTAAAATTCGATGAAAAAGTTTCAAAATATTTACTCACTGGATTTCCTTCATCAATTTTGAGATTATATTTATTTGAAAGCAATGCTTCTCTCCAGAGAAGTTTTAGAGTGAAAGGCGTTTTGTTACTTCCAGCAATTAACTGTTTGGATATAATGCTGAATTCTTGTGACAATTTCCACAAAATGAGGGTTGAATTTTCTTGACTTAGAATTTCATTGAATTGCCAAACAATTGCACTCATTTCAGCATTTTCAATATGATTAGCTAGGAGCTCACATTGTTCATTCAATTGATCGATAATTCTTTGGTCTGTTCGGCTAGAAGCTTCGTAATAGCAACGCATGTACTCAACGAAATGTGGATAGTAACTTAGGGAGGAGAAATCTACCTTACTTTTATCCTGGGTGTTTGTAAGGACGCTATTCTTTAAAGTTTCAATCAATTCCTTTTCTACTTTCAACTTGTTCCAGCAACTATACTGAGTCATAATGTTTTCGAGGAAATTACTTCCAACTAATCTTGAGCTGGTAACTTTCGAATGTAATATCTTATATCCAACGCCTCTCAAATCTACAAATAATTTCTCAGTATGGTTGATTAGATTGGGAGTGAAAATGAAGGTAGAAATGTTACGATCTAATGCACCTTGTTCTGTCCTTAGATCATTTCCCGTATAATCTCGAATAAATACATAGACATGCTTAATGTTGCATGTGATTGTATTCAAGTTTTCCAGCAAGCGAGAATAGTTCTCTCTATAGTCAGAATAACTGACATGAATTAATGCTATATCTACGTAAGTTTTGACAAATTTTCCGAATGACATTAATATCTGAGCATCTGTGACAGTCTATGTAAGCCCATTGAGTAGATTCATTGCTATCTTTAAGTCCAAAGATATTTTTAGTCATCTGAATATCGATAGAACCTAAATGGAATGGACTGTTCTGAGGACTTCCTTTAACAAAATCAGTTTCAAACATTAAATCCAGTAGATGGGATTTTCCAATCGGATTCCAAGAAGCCCATCCTAACCCAAATGAAACTAACCCACTGAACTGTTGAAGAGAGTACCAGAGTTCTTTACAGATTTCGAATTGACAAGATGTTTGTTCTGGAGGATAGGGACTGAGTATTGGATAGTAGAATGGAACTGGATTACTGAACGAATAATGTTCTATACAGAGACCTCTGACTACGGGATCTGACATTTGAAAGATTAAGTGGAATAAGTCCAGTGTAGTTATAGGTATGCTAGTAATGCTAGAGAATATCTGTGTTAGTTCATCTAACGGTAAACTGCATTTGATGTAGTAAAAAATCAGAGGCAAGAGTTCGTGAATTACCTTCTTTGGTGATCCATGAAAGTTCTTCGCATTTTGTATTAAGTTAACGAAATAATCTGAAATAATCATTCTGTATGTAGTATGTGATATTTGCTTCTCTCCGCCAAATATTTCCATCATAATTTCAATTTGTTTCAATTGCTGTTGTCTACAATCTAGCATGAGTTGTTCGTCAGGGGAGAATTGTAAGAAATAATCTTTGATTAATCTCTCCATTACGTTTAGTTTTATGCTGAGTTCTGTTGTATTCTCAATACTGCTTGCTCTGATACATGTCTTATCTTCAATGCTCAATGTCTTGATTTTGAAGAAGTTTTTTGATTCCTCGAATTTCATGAAATAATCCTTGACAGCTCTGTGTTCACTTTCACTGCTTTCGAGTAGTTCGAAGCAAATCTTTTCTTGTAGCTCCATGTCTTGCTTAGCGATCATTTCTCTCAGTTTAACAATTACATCATTCCTGAAGTGTTTAATAATGATCGCTAAAACTTCACTTCCATCTTCTCCATTGAATAATATGAATTTGTTCTCAACATAGTCATTGATCTTCTTTTGGGATATTTTCAAATCTTCTGCAATTTTAACTAACGGAGAGCCAGCGTCTAAATGCTTTTTTATTGCAACTCTTTCAGATTCTGTTAAAGTTGTTTCTAAATACGCCAAGTAAGCTGATACAACAAATTCGTCAATTCCATTCGCTAAGGCAACTTCTTCTAGACTTTTCAGTGGATTTTTTTCAACCAACATTGAAAATTCCTGAATTTGTCTTTTTGATATTTGTTTTATCTTAAACGCCTTAAATACTTCCAGTGCCTCTTTTGCAACATTGACATCTAATGAGAACCTTTCTCCAAAAGCTTCCGGATGATTTAAATACTTTTGTCCATGCTCTATTATAATTGACACAGTTTTTTTATTCAGGTCCAAACCGAAAAGTTTATCTTCTAATGTTTCTCCTTTTTCTTCATCTGCATTTGATGTGTGAGTAGATTTCGTCATATACGACCAAGCAGACCCAGCAAAACCTGTGTTCTTTCTAGCCATCTAATATAATGTTTGCTAATCAATAATTATTAGAATAACTGTGTTGTTGGTGAATATTATTAAGCTAATATTGGCTAATATTATTTAAGGCTGTGTAGTTGGTGTTAAATAATTGTCGGATATTTATTTCTCTAGTTTGGCTAAAATTCCGTCCATTACCAAAAGTAGTTTTGTTGAATATACGTAGATATCGGATGGACAGTATGATAATACACAATAGCTACCTACAATTACAGTCAGTTTTGGGACAGGCCAAGTTATCACTACTCGATATGCACCAAACCTGAATCCTATCATTAGTTTGCATTTTCAGTGAAATGAGATTTAATTAGGGAGTATATTTGATATATACGTAAATCTAAAACTGATTCCAACTCTAATCAAGCTCATAATGGCTCCTTGACCAAAAATCAAGCATAAATACACTAATGGTGAATTGATGAATCTATTCAATATCAAGTATAATTGGAACTATTGTTAAGTGAGCAGATACTAGATCACTGAATTTACTGTAAGAAATACTAAACAGTATGCCTCCATACAATACTACTAACATAACGGTGTATGTACGGTTAGCATAACTGCGGTCTACTACATTCTATTTGGGGGTTTGCTGCACTACTGCGGGCTAGTAGATGTGTGTAGAAACTCAGAACATCAGACCTCCCAAGTTAGTCCTGACTTCAATAACCGGCGTCTGTTCCCTACTGCTTCTGAACATTCGGGGCTCGCATCCCAACTGAGGAATCTTCAAATCGCTTTGGAGGTTGTCTAGTCAGTTGCGGGCATCGCTTCTCGATTTTCTGGGATAGATCTGAGGGGACTCCTGTCTCTTCAGATCACCTGCGGGATCCGCTTCTATGTCCATTCTTGGGATTCCTGTGGTTTCCGGATCCTCGAACTTCCGTGGTTCTGCTAGAGTCGGAATTATCTCGGCCTCCACTTCCTGTCTGGGTGCAGTTGAACTTGAGACTCTACACTTTTTCACCTTATCGAGGTGAACCATTTGTCTTTTCGTTCCAGGCGTAGTTTGACGTGCGGGATTCTTCTTTCTACGACGTCGTACGCTCCTGTAAATCTGGGTGACGGAGAATCTACTAAACTTTGGTCTGATCATACATTTTGCTCGAAAATTTCGAAATAGGCGGCTATTATTATTAAAAATTAGTCAAGGTGCCCAGACTCATGCGGATATGAACTGTTCGCTAACCGAGTAGGGCATGCAACGAAGCACGCTTGTATTTTAAAAGAATTATAATGATTTTAGATGTAACTCTTGAAAAACTCCACACCTTTTCACTAAGGTTAGAATCGACCAGGGATTTAAAATTACAGCTGACTCTAAGATTATTGACCAATAAGGACTAGACCTAACTTAACGGCATATAACAAGTTATAATTTACTTTCTAAACTCGACATATGATTGGCTGAAATAAAATTATTGCTATTTGTTATCACAAACATATACATTTTCAAAAACTTGACACTAATCCATATTTTCGTTTGAAACGAAACCTCTACGATTCCACTATACTATATTGAAAAACAAGTAGGAAAATACTTATAGTATTAAGATTCTAATCCATAATGATAGAACTTCTTTAAGGTAAGATAGAGGTATGAAAAAATATTAACCTTATAAGTTCATAAAAAAAGTGTTAAAACAATAGCTAGCCGCACTGCTTCCTACGGCCATGCTGTACCATCATTAAAAAATTTGCAATGTACATTGCCGTAGGAAGCTTATGAAAAGTAGTTAGGTCATTGCCATTACGTTAATCAAAAGTGTTAAGGCTCATCCACCTTATCACCCATAGAACTAATACAGTTTATAAAGTAGTGGTAAAGCCATGGCCTTTCCAGCTACACTGCTTCCTACGGCCATGCTTAGTTACCTGATGACAGGAAATCCCGAACAGATAAAGATATAAATTCAGTTATGCGTACTGAATCTTCTCAGTACTAACAGCAGTACTAGTATCACTGATGCATACTATAGTACATATATTTAGTAACCTGATAGTGAGTTGATAAACTGTGGTCTATAATATTGGCTAAAAATAATCTACGTGCATTTAATTCATGAGATTCAGCTTAATAAAATAGATCACTTATAAAGCTATTTTCATCCGTATTTGTACTCCATTCAAGCCTTCCCTTGAAATGAGTTCGAAATTTCCGCTCTATGTATATCGAATCTCTGACGCCCACTCCTTACGCAGTATTCAAGTTAGAGCCCCCTCAACTTACTTTCTAAAGTTCGAATTTTGATACTAACTAATGTGCTTGGAAAAAACAAATGCAGTATTTCCAGTATAGAACAAATGCAATCCTTACGAACATGGGTTTATCTAGGATTTCCCAGTCAGTCACTTTTTTGAAGGTGATAATAGTTATATACACCCAAACAGGGGTTTATCTTATGACTCCATGGATGGTAGCAACTTAACACTAAAATCGAATCACACTGTAAGCACCTAAGCTCCTCGGAAGTTCCGGCAGAACACCTAGATAACCCTCTGCTTACGACTATAAATAGAATACACTCCAGTACCACTCATTATTATTTGATACTGAAAAATGATCGACTCATGGTGGTCTGTGATCTCGCTTTTCTGTTATTTATAGAATATTGTTATATTGAACCTAATGACTGTATAATAACATTGTTGAGAATGATTGTAACTGGCATATGGAATACGTATATAGTTATTAGCTAAATTACACATTCTTTTGTTAGTAATCGAAATGTCTCTATTATAAGTATTATTGAAATAGCTTAGGCACTGTGACTCATGCATACATGAAGTGTTCACCAGCCACGAAGCATGCTTGTGATTAATGAATTATGTTTTAATGGAGAGAACATCTCACAACACTAGCACTGATAACATGACGCAATTAGGACATACTTAGTGGAGATTTATTATGATAGTGAATAATGACAAATCCTCGCCTTCAGTCCATACAGTGGGAGATGAGGTGAACATGGATAATTGTATGAGTATATAAATAAGTAAAAATCCTATTCACAGATAGAATATTAGAAAAGAAACAATAAAACCTATAAGTCAAACTAAATGTTAAAGAATATAAATAACTAATATGTACATCAGGGAATATCCTACATCACACACTAATGTTAAGCCTAGAGTCCTACGCTACTAACAGAGGAGTATCCTATGAGTTCAGAGATACGGAAAGTTAGGACCTACACTACACCTATAGCTACTAATTATAACACACTTCACACTGTACACAAGAATAACACATTCAATTGTCCTTCTGGTAATTGATGAGAATGTCATCTTTGGGTTTAGTTTTCTCCCCTGAGTGGAGGGTGTATTCAGAGGGAATTTTGTGACTAATAGGCTTTCCTGATATGTTTTTGAAATCTGGGTGAGTACTTTTAATTAAATGCGTAGGGCGGTAATCAACCTTCAGTTTATCTATCTTATCTCTGATGTCTCTTTTCCAGCTGAATGGACAGCCCTTGTCACATTTTCCTCTCGCGGTAAAAATATCAAAGCATCCTTCTGTAGGTTCGTAATAAAAATGTGAAATGACATTCTTAATACCAAATCCCATCTTCCAATCGCTTTGTGTAGTTGCTGTAGCTAGACCATGCAACATCGCTGATCCAGTACCATCACCACCATATGTGGTAATGGTATCAATAAACTCCTGTATGGCCTCGCCTTCTGTGGTGAATTCAGAACTGTTCGGATATTTTCCACACATTCCTTTTCACTAACTGCATGTCCGTGATAAACGATAACCCTGAAATACGGTGTTCCCCCAAGTGCAGCGTCTACCATAAAATCTGAAACCCAATTTTTAATGTGATTTATAGTTTCACCCATCAGATCGGTCCCATCAATAACAAAGCAGACGTAGTATTTTTGATCAAATAAGGATTCGTAGATCTCCCTAGGAGAAGTGTAAGGAATGTATGTAATCTGTCTATCTCTTTTTTCGTAATAGTTGAGTATTCCTCTTCCGAAAATATTCCAGATCTTTTTCATTCTATCTCGATTCTCCTTTTGTAAAGCTATATATTTTTTATCTGTAGGAAGGTTCCAGTCCCACTGATTGCACTTCTCTTTAAACTCAGACCACTTCATGTTCTGTCCTGGAATGGGCATTGGTGAATCTTCCTTGTAGTCTTCACACATTAGCAATATCGCAGTTTTATCTTCATCAGTATTCCAGACGTTCCCTCCCATTGAGCATATCTGATGACCTGTCAGTATTTGACACTTCTCCTCTTGTGGATGAATTTCTTTTTCACAGAATTTACCGCAACTAGGACACTGACATAAACAGTTAGTGATGCGTGCTTCAAACTTTTCTTTCGTATCTTTTAAAATCTTCTCATAATCAGCACTAGTTACTTTGTATTCATAGCAATTTAATGTACGCAGGAATTCCTGAACGTACATTCTGATGTTGAAAATAGCCCCAGTACTCCTGAACATATTCGTATCGGTTAGTATTTTAAATATTTTTTCATCCAGTACTTGAGATGGATCATGTGGTTTTTCAAATAGTACGTATGTGTCGTGATGCCTCATCATTTTCACACCATCTACTTCAAATACGCCAGTGAAGAATTGTTTGAACTCTTCTGGACTCACTTTGGGGTTGAGGTACTTTTCCAGAAATAGTACCATCGCTTTAAACGGTGCTTCTTTTGTTTTAAGATCTGAATCACAAGCAGATTCTTTTGTTGCTGCTCCAGGAGCTACTTCAAAGTTACTGTCCGAATCTGTTCCTACTTCAAGGAGTCGATCTTTTTCTTTGCACATTTCTTCAAGCAGCTTTAAGAATTTCTGTAAAACATCTTTAATTATTGATATTTGTTTAGTAAATTTAATTTTCATATTTGCAAAAATTTTGGGAAAAAGTCTTTTTGAGAGTTTTTTCCATTCTTCCTGGTACAGATTTTTCAGAGTTTGAATCCTATTACAGATGAACTGAACAACGAAGTTGTCTTCTTCAATTGGTAGGCTAGGATATGGGAAATCTTCGGGGAGAGTATCTGGAATAGGTGACATTCTTATTAGTGGCTGGTTTTGAGCTTTGATTCGATTTAGAAGATGAGTTTTGAATGCTTTCAATCTTTCATCTTCTAATGACTTGCTTGCATATTGAAGCTTTTCTGTAACCTTGTCATTTGCTAGAAGCAAAATCTTTTTATGTGAAAGTATTTCTGCTTCCTTTTCGAAATAGTCTTCATAAATGCAGCGTTCAAATGCTGTGTTAACTCCGCTGCAAAGAGCAGCCAGGAAATCGGCAGCGAATTTGTTTGCGAATATCTGATCACTCTTTCTCATTTCTTTGCGGTCCCAGTTTCCTCTGGCTAATATTCGATTTTCAATTTTTTGCAAGAAATACTTGAGATCATTTCCCTTTTTCTCCTTCTCTTTCGATTTGTCCTTTCTTTGTTTCTCAAATTTTGCATTGAGAACTGATTTGAATGCAAGAGCGAACGCTAGCGTTGATATCTTCTTCTCAGCTGCATTTGTCAATTTCGCATCGATAAAATTGATTTCATAATTCACGAGTTTACAGATGCGACATAAAAAATCCACGATCTCCTTCAAGGTTGAGTGAGAAACCGTCTGATCGATTTCAGTGAATTCTTGTACGCGTTTAGAAATATCAATGATGAGTTTTTCCCATGTGCTTCTCTCAAGATTAGTTGGATCTTTTAGTTTGGAAGCTAGCAGCAGTATTTGCTTTCTCTTCACAGGATTCCAGATGATGTCAGGATGGTTGTAATAACCAGAACAATATCTTATTAATGGATAACATTCTGCTGGAACATATTTTCGAAAATCGAGATCAGGTTTCTTGTCACAAACTTTTGTAATGTATAATGACTCTTTGGATAAGTATTCACATTTTGATCTCCCTGGGTATGGTGTCATATCCTTTAGAGGTTCTCTGTTCTCTCTCCAAGGATAAATAAACTGATCAGCTCCTGAAAAGATATTACTCTCATCGCGAAACTTCGAAAGTATTTCTTTGTTAAGTTCTTCTATTATCTTATCCATGTTAAATTCAAATTTACGAAAGAAATCATAAATTATGTTCTTGTTTTCCATTGTTTTTGATTCCAATCTGAATACTTGTACAAAGTACAAATCATCAAATTTTTCGTCAATATCAGATTCTTCTTCTTCTTTTGCATTGTCAATGAAACAGCTAGCCCAGACTCTTTCAAACTCTTTCTTTCGTTCCTCTATGCTTAACTCCAGATATCTGTCAGCATTTTTCTCAATAGTCTCTTGAAACTTTGTCATTTTCTCTGTTAGTTTTATTTCAGTCAATCTAGCTTTGATTTCGAATTTAAGTTTATCTTTAAAAATCTTTTTCTCGATGTAAATTAGTCTGTTCAAGTTTAACTTAGCTTCATCACAAATATATCCCATTCTCTTGAGTAAGGAATCATCTTTACATTCTGCTTCAAAGTCTTTTAGAGCTTTCTCCTGATTTTCTTTGAATAGAATGTCCAGCTCTTTCTTCACATCTTCAAGAATCACTTTGGTAGGACTCGATCTGGTAATTGCTTTAATCTTTTTAATCAATTCTTCTGTCATATTTTCATATTTTTCTCTCTTGGAATAAATTGTGCTTTTCATTAAACCGGCTACTATTGTATCGAGTTTGTTGCTAGACTTCAGTTCTTCTACATTTCTGTATTTCACTATGTCTTGGTATTTTATGATAGTGTCCCAAATAACTCCAGACATCTCCAACCATTCACTCATTGTTTTGAATGGTGTTTCATTAGCAGAGGTATCAGCTTTTAATTGGTGAATAATGGACAAACGCAAATCAGCACATCTATTTGCGAAATCGATTGTAGGGTTTGACTTGCATAATTTTGAGTCGAATAACTTGGTGATTTGAGTGTTCAGAGATTCTGAGTTGAATGCTGAGGGAAGAACAAACAAGTTTTTCTCTAACACTTCTATTAAATCTGAAATTTTTAATCCTTCTGTTCCCATTACAGACTCTTCATTGAGTTTCTTTAAAAGGGTGTTGATCGAACTTAAACGTCTGTTTCGATTTGGATTTGGATCTGCTTGTTGATTGAGAACGAAGAATATTTTGGGCGCTTTGACCTTACTCACTTTCAATTTGTTGAGAGAGTAAGCACAAATTTGTAAAAGATTTCGCATTTCTTCTCCGATTTCTCCTTTCACATTAATAATAACTACCTGTGACACCGCTAAACAGAACAACACCATTGTTCTGTCAAAGTGAATGCAAGAAGTATCCTGAATCGTTTTTCCTTTTTCAATTGTGTCCAGTCCTTCTGTATCGAGAATGAGGAAATGATCAGAGTTGTTGATTGGTTGACTGAGCTTTGAAAGAGATGCATATATTCCTTTGGTGCACCTGCCAGCACTAGTCAAGAACTTACAACCGAAACAGTAGTTCAGTAGCGTAGACTTCCCAGAACTCTGAGGTCCGAATATGCTCACCACTATGGGCGGTCGTTGCTTATTTGCAATTTTGGTATTTTGATAAAACTGTTCGTCATAGAATTTGGACAAGAGAATGTTGATGTCTTGATTGAAGAATATGAGGTTAGCTCCATTAATCAACTCGAATGGTTCTCCCCTCTCCACGTGGTTACTAAAATTCGATGAAAAAGTTTCAAAATATTTACTCACTGGATTTCCTTTATCAACGTTGAAATTGTATTTATTGGAAAGCAATGCTTCTCTCCAGAGAAGTTCTAGAGTGAAAGGCGTTTTGTCACTTCCAACAAGTAACTTTTTGGGAAATATGTTAAGTTCTTGTAACAATTTCCACAAAATGAGGGTTGAATTTTCCTGACTTAGAATTTCATTGAATTGCCATACAATTGCACTCATTTCAGCATTTTCAAGATGATTAGCGATAAGTTCACATTTTTCGTTTAACTCATCGATAATCTTTTGGTCTGTTTGGATAGATGCTTCGTAATAACAACGCATGTACTCAACAAAATGTGGATAGTAACTCAAGGATGAGAAATTAACTTCACTTCTATCCTGAATGTTTGTAAAGATGCTATTCATTACACTTTCAATCAATTCTTTTTCTACATTCATATTATCCCAGCAACCATATTGAGTGATCATGTTTTCTAGGAAATTGCTTCCAACCAATCTTGTGCTGGTACCTTTCGAATGCAAGATTTGATAACCAATCTCTCTCAGATCTACCAACAATACTTCATCACGGTTGATCAGATTAGGAATGAAAATGACAGTAGCATTATTACGATCTAAAGTAACTTGTTCTGTCCTCAGATCACTTCCTGTATAATCCCGAACCAACACATATATATGCTTAGTATTGATTGTCATTGTATTTAAGCTTTCTATCAAGCGAGAATAGTTCTCTCTACAGTCAGAGAAGCTGACATGAATTAATGCAATATCTAAGTTATGACAAATTTCCCAAATGACATTAACATTTGAACATCTGTGGCAGTCTAAGTAAGCCCATTGAGTTGATTCATCGATAACTCTTTGTCCAAAGAGATTTTTAGTCATCTGAATATCGATGGAGCCTAAATGGAATGGACTGTTCTGAGGACTTCCTCTAACAAAATCAGTTTCAAACATTAAATCCAGTAGATAGGATTTCCCAATCGGATTCCAAGAAGCCCATCCTAACCCAAATGAAACCAAACCACTGAACTGTTGAAGAGAGTACCAGAGTTCTTTACAGATTTCGAATTGACAAGATGTTTGTTCTGGAGGATAGGGACTGAGTATTGGATAGTAGAATGGAACTGGATTACTGAACGAATAATGTTCTATACAGAGACCTCTGACTACGGGATCTGACTTTTGGAAGATTAAGTGGAATAAGTCTAGTGTAGTTAGTGATATCTTAGTTATCTTAGCGAGTATCCGTGTGATTTCTTCTAATGGCAAACTGCACTTCAGATAATAAAATGCCAGAGGTAGGAGTTCATTAAATACCTTCTTTGGTGATCCACTCAGATTCTTGGCATTCTGTACTATAGTATCAGAAGAGTCTGAAATGATCATTCTGTATTGAGTATGTGATATTTGCATATCTGATAGAAATTTTGCTTTCAAAAATTGAATTCGTATGAATTGGTTCTGTGCGCAATAAAGCATGAGTTGTTTGTCTGGGGCATGCTGTAAGAAATAATCTCTGATCACTCTCTCCATTACGTTCAGTTTTACGCTGAGTTTTTTTGTATTCTCAATACTACTTGCTCTGATACATGTCTTAGCTTCGATACTTAATGTCTTGATTTTGAAGAAGTTTTTTGATTCCTCGAATTTCATGAAATAATTCTTGACAGCTCTGTGTTCACTTTCATTTTTTTTAAGTAATTCGAAGCAAATCTTTTCTTGTAGATCCATGTCTTTTTTCCTGATCATTTCTCTCAGTTTAACAATTGGATACCTTCCAAAGTGCTCACTAATGATCGCTAAAACTTCTTCTCCATCTTTTCCATTGAATAGTATGAATTTGTTCTCAACATGTTCCTTGATCTTCTTTTGGGATATTTTCAAATCTTCTGCAATGTTTTTCATTGGAGAACCAGCGTCTAAATGCTCTTTTATTGTAACTTTTTCGGATTCTGTTAAAGGAATTGTTTCCGAATATTCCAAGTAAGCTGATACGACATTATCGTCAATTCCATTCACTAAGGCAACTTCTTCTAGACTTTTCAATGGATTTTTTTCAATCAACAGTTGAAATTCCTTAATCTGTTTACTTGATATCTGTTTTATCTTAAACGCATTAAATACTTCTAATGCTTCTTTTGCAACATTGACATCTATTGAGAACCTTTCTGCTAAAGCTTCTGGATGATTTAAATACTTTTTCCCATATTCGATTATAATTGATACAGTTTTTGTATTCAGGTCCAAATGGAAAAGTTCATCTTCTAATGTTTCTTCTTTTTCATCCTCTGAATCTGTGTGAATAGAATTCTTTCCATACGACCAAGCAGACACTGCCCAATCTGTTATCCTTCTAGCCATCTGATATAATGTTTGCTAATCAATTATAATGAGGACAACTGTATTGTTGGTGAATATTATTAAGCTAGTATTGGCTAATATTTTAGGAAATTGGTGTTAAATTATTCTCGGAAATTTATTTTAAGTTTTGCGAAGAAAAGTCCTTCGTCGATGTAGTTATGTACAGAGTTGAATTTGAATATTGGTTAGAACGTATAAAAATACACAAAACTTGCCTACGATCAGAGTCAGATTTCGGGAAAGTCAAATCGTGTAGTAAAACTACACGATCCGTACCAAACCTGAATCACCATTAATTGATATGAAAAATGATTACGTAGTCTGAACAGATGAAAATATTAATTCAACTAAAGTACATTGAATATTCTCGAGTACTACTTATTAACAGTAGTATCACTGATGCATACATATATGTTTAATAACCTACCTAACTCCAATGGTGGGAGGGTATAAGAAAATGTGTGACATAGGGAGGGGAATTTGTTGGATTGAGGATCTGACGACTCCTATAATGATGCTCGTCTATTATCGATTGCTCTGTTGCGTAACCCCCCTTCCATGGAAACTTCTCTAGAATGAGGATTGGGACAAAAGTTATACGCTACCTAGTTATACGCTACCTAGTTTTTGAAAGCATCTCACACCATGGATCTTTTTATTCTCAAGCCCAATAACATAAAATCTTAGTCCCATAACATAAAATCGAAGTCGGTAAATTATTGGACCATGGATAAAGTAGTATTCTCAAACATTTTCATAGCATTGAATATATCTACCTTCTATTGCATGATAACTCGCTAAGCCAAAAAAAATGTATTACCAGTTGGGATATCATATATCAGTGAAATTGAATTCGGAGGGGATTCTTTACAAACTAGTTCTACAACCAAGAATAATCAATGACAAGTGCCTCATATGGGGGAGTTCTCTTTTAGTTGAACTCCACTGTAACTTCAGAACAATATACATTTATAGCAAATTATGTCTAATCCTCACCTTCAGTCCTATTGTGGGAGATGGAGTAACCATGGATAATTATATAGGTGCGTAAATGGATTATATTAAAAATGAAGCAATCAGTCCCATTGTTAGCTAAATGTTGTAAAAGAATATATATATAACTAATATGTACATGAACAAATATCCTACATCACACACTAATGTTAAGCCTAGAGTCCTACGCTACTAACAGAGGAGTATCCTATGAGTTCAGAGATACGGAAAGTTAGGAACCTACTACTACACCTATGCTGAGAATTATAAGACACTAAACACTGTACAAGAATAACACATTCAATTGTCCTCCTGGTAATTGATGAGAATGCGTTCTTTAAGTTTAGTTTTCTTCCCTGAGTTGATAGTGTATTTAGAGGAAATTTTGTAACCAATAGGCTTTTTAGGGATTTTTTTGAAATTTGGATGAGTATTTTTAATTAAACGTAGAGGGCGGTAATCAACATCCAATTCATTTATCTTATCTCTGATGTTTCTTTTCCAGTTAAATGGACAACCCAATTCACATATTCCTCTCGCCGTAAAAATGTCGAAAAATCCATCTGTAGGCTCAATATAAATATGGAAAATTACGTTTCTAACACCATATCCTGATCTCCAGTCACTTTGTGTAGTTGCTGTAGCTAGACCGTGTAGCATTGCTGGTTCATTTCCATCACCACCATATGTGGTAATATCGTCCACGAAAGATTGTACGCCCTCAGCGTCAGTGGTAAATTCTGAATTTTTCGGAAATTGTTCCACACATTCCTTTTCACTAACTGCATGCCCGTGATAAACAATAACCCTAAAATAAGGTATTCCCCCAAGTGCAGCGTCTTTCATGAAATCTGAAATCCAATTTTTACTACGATGTATAGAATTGCTCATCAGATCGGTCCCATCAATAACGAAGCAGACGTAGTATTTGAGATCAAATAAGGATTCGTATATCTCCTCAGGAGAGGTGTAAGGAATGTATGTAATGTGTGTATCTCTATTTTCGTAATAGTTGAGTATTTCTCTTCCGAATATATTCCAGATGTTTTCCATTCTGTCACGGTTTTCTTCTTGTAAAGCTACATAATCTTCATCTGTAGGAAGACTCCAGTCCCACTGATCTCCGCACTTCTCCTTAAACTCCCACCACTTCATGTTCTGCCCTGGAATTAGCACTGGTGAATCTTCTTCGTAGTCATCACACATCAACAATATCGCAGTTCTATTTTTGTTAGTATTCCAGACATTTCCTCCCATTGAACAGAACTGATGACCTGTCATTATTTGACACTTTCCCTCTTGTGGATGAATTTCTTTTTCACAGAATTTACCACAACTAGGACATTTAGATGGACAGTTGATGATATGTGGTTCAAACTTTTCTTTCGTATTTTTTAACATTTGTTCATATTCATCCTCAGTCACCTGATATTTATAGTTGGTTAGAGTGCGGTAGAATTCTTGTATGTATACTTTGATGTTGAATATAGTCTCAGTACTCCTGAATATATTCGTATCAGATAATTTTTGAAACAAATCATCACCTAGTTCTTGAGCTGAATGATGTGGTTTTTCAAAGAGTACGTATGTGTCGTGATGCCTCGTCATTCTCACACCATCTACCTCAAAGACATCAGTGAAGAATTGTTTGAATTCTTCTGGACTCACTTTGGGATTGAGGTACTTCTCCAGAAATATTACCATTGCTTTAAACGGTGCTTCTCTTGTTTTAGGATCTGAATCACAAGCAGATTCTTCTGTTGGTGCTTCAGTAGCCACTTCAAAGTTGCTATCAGAATCTGTTCCGACTTCGAGGAGTCGATCTTTTTCTTTGCACACTCCTTCAAGTCTTTCTAAAAAAATTTCTAAGATAGATTTACATGTTGTTATTTGTTTCGTAAATTGTTTCTTCATGTTTCCAACAATTCTCCTATTAAGTCTATTTGAAAATAGTCTCCATTCTTCCTGGAAAATATTTTTCAGAGTTTGAGTCCGATTGCATATGAACTGAACGACGAAATTGTTTTCATTAATTGATTGGTTAGGATCAGGTAGCTCTTTGGAGAGTATATTTGGAGTATTTGGCATTCTTCCTAGAAATGGCTGATTTTGAGTCATGTTTTGGAGAAGAAAATCGAGTGCTAACAATTGTTCCTCTTCTGTTAAGATGCTTGCACGATGAAGTTCTTCTGTAACTATTTCATTTGCGAGGAGCAAGATATTTTTATGTGAAAATCTGTCTGCTTCTTTTTCAAAATATTCTTCGTAGATGCTCCGTTCGCAAGCTGTGTTGACTCCCCTCCAAACGGCGGCTAGAAAATCTCCAGCAAATTTTTTGGCCATAGTCGAGTCACCTTTCCTCATTTCTTTGCGTTCCCAACCACCTCTAGCAGATTTCCGATTTTTTACTTTCTGTAAGAAATATTCAAGATCATTTTCTTTTCTTTCATTTTCATTAAATTCGTCTTCTTTCTGTTTCACGAATTTTGCATTGAGAACTGATTTGAATGCAAAAGTGAACGCTAGCGTTGAGATCTTCCTCTCAGCTGCATTCGTCAGTTTCGCTTCGATAAAATTTATTTCGTAATTCACAAGTTTACAGATGCGAGACAAAAAATCCACGATCTCCCTCACAGTTGAGTGAGAAACCATTTGATCGCTCCCAGTGAATTCTTGTACGCGTTTAGAAATGTCAGTGATGAGTTTCTCCCATGTGCTTCTCTCGGGATTAGTTGGATCTCTTAGATTGGAAGCTAGCAACAGTATTTGCTTTCTCTTCACAGGATTCCAGATGATATCAGGATGGTTGAAATAACCAGAACAATATCTGATCAGTGGATGGCATTCTTGTGGAATATATTTTCGAATGTCTGGACCGTGTCTCTTGTTCCTAACCTCTATCGTGTACAATGAATCTTTAGATAAATATTCACAGTTTAATTTCCCTATATATGGAGTCATGTCCTTTAGTGGTACTTTATTTTCTCTCCAAGGATATATGAACTGTTCAGCTCCAGCGAATTTATTACTTTCATCGCTAAACCTCGATAGTATCGTCTCACAGAGTATCTTTATTGTAGTATCCATTTCAAAGTTGAAACGACGAAAGAGAGTATAAATAGTAGATTTGTTCTCCATTGTTTTTGATTCCATCCTGAATACAGAGTACAAGTCATCGAATATTTCATCAAAATCTGTTTCTTCTTCTTCATTGGTATCATTACTGAAGCAACTGGGCCAGATTATTTCAAATTCTCTTTTTTGTTCCTCAATGTTTAACTCCAAATATTTGTCAGCATTCTTCTCAATAGTTTCTTGAAACTTTGTCATTTTCTCTGTTAGCTTAATCTCTTTCAGCCTAGCTTTGATTTCGAATTTGAGTTTATCTTCATAATTCTTTTTCTCCATGTAGATAAGTCTTCTCAAGTTTGATTTAGCTTCATCACACATGTAATCCATTTTCTTGAGTAAAGGATCAGCTTGACATTGTTCTGCGAAGTCTTTGAGAGCTTCTTCCTGATTTTCTTCAAATTTATCGTCCAACTCTTCTTTTACATTTTCTAGAATTATTTTAGGAGATTTCCACTTAGTAACATCTTTAATCGTATGGATCAATTTTTCGTTAATTTCTCGGTATTTGTCTCTATAAAAATAAATTTTGTGTTTCATTAAACCGCTCACTATTTTCCTTAGTTTGTTACTAGACTCTAGCTCTTCTACATTTCTGTACTTTACTATGTCTTGGTATTTGACGATAGTGTCCCAAATAACACCTGACATTTCCAACCATTCACTCATCGTATTGAATGGTGATTCATTATCTGAGGCATCATCTCTTAATTGGTGAATGATGGACATGCGCAAATCAGCACATTTTTTGGCAAAAACATCTGTTGGGGATAACTTGCATAACTCCGAATCAAAAACCTTGGTTATCTGAGTATTCAAGGATTGTGAGTTAAAAGCTGACTGAAGAACATACAGATTTTTTTTTGATACTTGAATTAAATCCGAAATTTTCAATCCTTCTGTTTCCATTAAATGAGATTCTTTATTCAGTTTCTCCAAAAGAGTGTTGATTGAACTTAAATGTTTGTTTGGATCTGGATCTGCTTGTTGATTGAGAACGAAGAATATTTTCGGAGTTGCTACCTTACTCACTTTCAATTTGTTGAGAGAGTAAGCACAGATTTGTAAAAGATTCCGCATTTCCTCTCCGATATCACCTTTCACATTAATAATAACTACTTGTGACACCGCTAAACAGAACAGCACCATTGTTCTATCAAAGTGAATGCAAGAAGTATCCTGAATCGTTTTTCCTTTTTCAATTGCGTCCAGTCCTTCTGTATCGAGAATGAGGAAATGATCAGAGTTGTTGATTGGTTGACTGAGCTTTGAAAGAGATGCATATATTCCTTTGGTGCACCTGCCAGCACTAGTCAAGAACTTACAACCGAAACAGTAGTTCAGTAGCGTAGACTTCCCAGAACTCTGAGGTCCAAATATGCTCACTACTATGGGTGGTCGTTGCTTATTTGCAATCTTGGTATTTTGATAAAACTGTTCGTCATAGAATTTGGACAAGAGAATGTTGATGTCTTGGTTGAAAAATCTGAGGTTATCACCATCAATCAACTCGAATGGTTCCCCTCTCTCCACGTGGTTACTAAAATTCGATGAAAATGTTTCAAAATATTTACTCACTGGATTTCCTTTATCAACGTTGAAATTGTATTTATTGGAAAGCAATGCTTCTCTCCAGAGAAGTTCTAAAGTAAAAGGCGTTTTGTCACTTCCAACAAGTAACTTTTTGGGAAATATGTTAAGTTCTTGTAACAATTTCCACAAAATGAGGGTTGAATTTTCTTGACTTAGAATTTCATTGAATTGCCATACAATTACACTCATTTCAGCATTTTCAAGATGATTAGCGATAAGTTCACATTTTTCGTTTAACTCATCGATAATCTTTTGGTCTGTTTGGATAGATGCTTCGTAATAACAACGCATGTACTCAACAAAATGTGGATAGTAACTTAAGGATGAGAAATTAACTTCACTTCTATCCTGAATGTTTGTAAAGATGCTATTCATTACACTTTCAATCAATTCTTTTTCTACATCCATATTATCCCAGCAACCATATTGAGTGATCATGTTTTCTAGGAAATTGCTTCCAACTACTCTTGTGCTGGTATCTTTCGAATGTAATATTTTATATCCAATCTCTCTCAAATCTACCAACAATACTTCATCACGGTTGATCAGATTGGGAATTAAAATGAAGGTAGCATTATTACGATCTAATGTAACTTGTTCTGTCCTCAGATCACTTCCTGTATAATCCCGAACCAACACATATATATGCTTAGTATTGATTGTCATTGTATTTAAGTTTTCTATCAAGCGAGAATAGTTCTTTGTATAGTCAGAATAACTGACATGAACTAATGCTATATCAAGTTTTTGACAAATTTCCCAAATGACATTAACATCTGAGCATCTGTGACAGTCTATGTAAGCCCATTGAGTTGATTCACTAACAACTCTTTCTCCAAAGAGATTTTTAGTCATCTGAATATCGATGGAACCAAAATGGAATGGACTGTTCTGAGGACTTCCTTTAACAAAATCAGTTTCAAGCAATAAATCCAGTAGATGGGATTTTCCAATTGGATTCCAAGAAGCCCATCCTAACCCAAATGAAACCAAACCACTGAACTGTTGAAGAGAGTACCAGAGTTCCTTACAGATTTCGAATTGACAAGATGTTTGTTCTGGAGGATAGGGACTGAGTATTGGATAGTAGAATGGAACTGGATTACTGAACGAATAATGTTCTATACAGAGACCTCTGACCACGGGATCTGACATTTGAAAGATTAAGTGGAATAAGTCCAGTGTAGTTAGTGATATCTTAGTAATCTTGGCGAGTATCCGTGTGATTTCTTCTAATGGCAAACTGCACTTCAGATAATAAAATGCCAGAGGTAGGAGTTCATCAAATACCTTCTTTGGTGATTTACTCAGATTCTTTGCATTCTGTATTAAGATATCAGAAGAGTCTGAAATGATCATTCTGTATGTAGTATGCGATATTTGCATATCTATTATGAATTTTTCCTTTATATAGTGAATACGTGCGAATTGGTCCTGTGCACAATCAAGCATGAGTTCTTTGTCAGGGGAGTATTGCAAGAAATAATCTCTGATCACTCTCTCCATTACGTTTAGCTTCACGCTGAGTTCTTTTGTGTTGTTAAGACTGCTTGCTCTGATACATGTCTTAGCTTCAACGCTCAATGTCTTGATTTTGAAGAAGTTTTTTGATTCTTCGAATTTCATGAAGTAATCCTTGACAGCTACATGTTCACTTTCATTCCTTTCAAGTAATCCGAAACAAATCTTTTCTTGTAGATCCATGTCTTTCTTCACAATCATTTCTCTCAGTTTAACAATTGGATCATTCCTGAAGTGTTTACTAATGATCGCCAACACCGCCTCTCCATCTTCTCCATTGAATAGTATGAATTTGTTCTCAACATGTTCATTGATCTTCTTTTGAGATATTTTCAAATCTTCCGCAATTTTTGCTAACGGAGAACCAGCGTCTAAATGCGTTTTTATCGCAACTTTTTCGGATTCTGTTAAAGGAATTGTTTCCGAATGTACCAAGTAAGCTGATACGACATTATCGTCAATTCCATTCGCTAAGGCAACTTCCTCTAGGCTTTTCAATGGATTTTTTTCAATCAACAGTTGAAATTCTTTAATCTGTTTACTTGATATCTGTTTTATCTTAAACGCATTAAATACTTCTAATGCTTCTTTTGCAACATTGACATCTATTGAGAACCTTTCTGCTAAAGCTTCTGGATGATTTAAATACTTTTTCCCATGTTCGATTATAATCGATACAGTTTTTTTATCTAGATCTAAATGGTAAAGTTCATCTTCTAGTGTTTCTTCTTTTTCATCCTCTGTATCTGGTGTATGAGTAGATTTCTTTCCATACGACAAAACCATTGTGAACAAACTTGATAACCTTCTAGCCATCTGGTATAATGTTTGCTAATCAATAAATATTTGGACAATGTATTGTTGGTGAATATTATTAAGCTAATATTCCCTAATAATATTAAGGATCTGGAGATTGGTGCTAAATAATTGTGGGAAATTTATTTTAAAGTTTGGAGAAGAAAAGTCGTTCGTCAATGTAGTTATGTATCGAGTTGAATTTGAATATTGGATAGACAGTCTAAAAATACACAATGCCTGCCAACAACCAGAGTCAGATTTCGGACAGGCCAAGTTCTCACAACACGATCTGTACCAAACCCGAATCCCATCATTAAGTTTGCATTTTCAATGAAGAGATTTAATTTGGAACTCGATTGAAAGGAAATCGAAAACAGAAAAAATTTTGACACATTTTGAGAAAGGGTGTGAACATTTTTCAGAATTTGGATCCAGCTTCAAACCTCTACCATATAAGGAATACAAGCGCGCTGCGCGGGTAGCGGACACTTTGTGTCCGTCGGAGGCGCCCTATATGCGCCTGGGATCTCATTGATTAATTATAAGGGAGATAACATCCTTAAATACATCTGTCCCACTCTGTTATAATCGATATTGCACGAAAAATCGCCAAATTTGTCAATTTTAAAAGTTTTTATGCGTAATAACGACGTCATAACAAAGTGATGAGTCATCGTTTTTTGAAGATAGTTATATCATATGTGAGGTATATTAATATACACATTTTACTAAGTATTAAAATTTCAGCCTACTATCACCTAAAATGGCTGAGTTATGTTCGAAAAACTGAAATTTCTATTTCTAAAAGAGTGACAATGACGTCATAATTCCATGATGCGTCGATATTTTCGTCTGAGCTCAGAACTTAGCGGACCCATAGCCAAAAGACTCCCACATGCCAAAAATCAGCTTTCTGTGCCTTGTTAGCCTTACTATTAAAATTCGATTAATGTTTTTATACATATATATATAGGCGAATTGATTGAAGAAACTGTCAGGCACAGAAAGCTGATTTTTGGCATGTGGGAGTTTTTTGACTATGGCTCCAGTAAGTTCTGAGCTCAGACGAAAATGTCGATTCATCATGGAATTATGACGTCATTGTCACCTTTTTTTATAATAAGAAATTTCAGTTTTCGACCATAACTCAGCCATTTTAAGTGAGAAGGCTGAAATTTTAATAGAACATGTATATTAATATATCTCACATATGATACAACTATCATCAAAAAATGGTGACTCATCACTCTGTCATGACGTCATCATTACGCCTCAAAAATTTTAAAAATTGACAAATTTGGTGATTTTTCGTGCGATATCGATTATAACAGTAGGACAGACGTATTCAGAGATGTTATCTCCCTTATAATTAATCAATTGACCCCAGGCGCCCGCAGAGCGCCTCCGGTGGACATAAAGTGTCCGCTAGCCACGCAGCACAAGCAAGCGAAGCGCGCTCGTAATCGATATCGCACGAAAAAATTTGTCAATTTCCAAAATTTTTGATGCGTAATGATAACATCATAACAAAGTGATGAGTCATCATTTTTTGATGATAGTTGTATATCATATGTGAGATATATTAATATACAGGGTGGGCCACAGATAATCTACTGATTTAAAAATGTTATATTTCAGGAACTTCATCTCAGATCTTTAGGAATGATCACTCGTTTTATTGCCCAAACTTATACATTTTGATATTTACTAGCAAAAATCCCGTTAGATCATGTCTTTGCGTTTAGAGCCTGAAATGAAAGTCACCATTGTGAAATGGTACTATGAAAAAGTTAAGAGTATAGTCAGAACACAGAGCACTTTCAAGACAACTTAAGTGTAAACAGCTCCATGTGGACAAATAATCAGGAATCTTGTTAAGAAATTCGAGGAGAATGGTTCAGTTGCCAATAAACCAGCACCAGGTCCAGTTTTCACTGCTAGAACCATCCTTTGTGTTCTGGCTATACTCTTAACATTTTCATAGTACCATTTCACTGGTGACTTTCATTTCAGTCTCTAAAAGCAAAGACATGATCTAACGGGATTTTTGCTAGTAAATATCAAAATGTATAAGTTTTGGGCAATAAAACGAGTGATCATTCCTAAAAATCTGAGATGAAGTCCCTGAAATATGACATTTTAAAATCAGTAGAGTAGATTATCCGTGGACCACCCTGTACACATTATATTAAAATTTCAGCCTACTATCGCTTAAAACGGCTGAGTTATGGTCGAAAAACTGAAATTTATAATCATGAAAAGGTGACAATGACGTCATAATTCCATATGGGTCCACCTTTTCGTCTGAGCTCAGAACTTAGTGGAGCCATAGGCCCATAGCCAAAAATCAGCTTTCTGTGCCTGGCAGTTTCTTCAATCAATACGTTACAGATATATTTATATATATACAGTCGACTCCGCTTAATAGGGCCACTGTTTAATCGGGTCAGCCGCTTAATCGGGCCACTTTTGGCAGGACCGGAATAGCTCTCACACATAGAAGCTAATACAAAATATTTTCGGTTAATAGGGCCCTCCGCTTAATCGGGCCAAAATCTCCTCTGACCGATGTGGCCCTATTAAGCGGAGTCGACTGTATATATATATATATATATATACACTGCCCTACCAAAGGTATTCGTACACCCCAATAATTCATATACAATTTGTATAAATCGTATCTATTTTTGAAGTTAATAGTAATAAATCAGTAACAGTTTGACTAAATTTGACTTAAAATTCATATTCTACACACTCGATTTACTCATTTTATAGTTTTCCAACTCAATTACTCTCCTTCAAACATAAATATTTGAATATTTACTTCATTGTGCCACATATCATAAATTAATGCCACTATATATGATGGCGTTGGTGGCACTAGGTGCCACGGGTCAAAAATATTTAACTTTTAAATAGAGTGATTGATTTGAAACACTATATACAATGAGTAAATCGAGTGTGTAGAATATGTATTTTAAGCCAAATTTAGTCCAACTGTTACTAATTTATTACTATTGACTCCAAAAATAGATACGATTTATACAAATTGTATGGGAATTATTGGGGTGTACGAATACTTTTGGTAGGGCAGTGTATATATATATATATATATATATATATAATATATAGATATATATACACAAATAAACAAACTAACAAACATTAATCGTGTTTTAATAGTAAGGATATGGCCCAAATTTGGTGCAGTTTGGTCCAACAGAATTTCCAGGAGCGAGCAGACGAGCGGAAGTCTATACTAGGAGCTGCACTCAAAAGTGGGAAATAAAAATAGTATATTGATATTTTGATAAATTCATAATGATATAACTTCTTTTAGGGAAGATAGGGGGGGTGAATAAATGAAAATTAATGTGTAACTTTTCAAATGAGTTGATTTGTGTTAAATTTCATTTTGGAGTACCAGTATTCTCCAAAGTTGTCAACTCTGTGTCAGATATTCTACGCAGGCCGGTTCTAGAGTCTTTGTCAGGAGGAATTGGCACTACAACACCGTATATAATTAACTACACGCGCGTTTTGCACACAAAATTCGTTTGCACCTTGAGGATATCAAACAATTAATAGGGATTACTTTCACTGACCCTTAGATAAATAGCTTAAATTCAAAATAAAAGACAACTAGTACCATACCAGATACAAAGTGGTCCGTTTGGGACTAAAAGTAGTCCGGTTGAAACCAGACCAACCGTACTGATGGCTATTATCCTGTGAAAGATATGTATAAATACGTGTATACGGTTATATCTCTTCACAAGCGGAACTAAATTGATAGTATAATCATACACAAATAATGATCGATTACCGCCAATCGCGCCCTTTCTAGGATAAGCAAAGTAAAATTGTAAGAACTGATATGCTATAGCGCTCTGGGACCCTACATTCTGTCTTAAAATTTAGGCAGTACGGTAGAACGAAGTTCTGAATAGCCAAAAATAAAAATTACACCGCCGTAGGAAATTCATACAAAGATCTTTGTCATTATAGTGGTAAGGCACATGCGCCTTATCGCTCATAGCTAATACAGTTTATAAAATAGTGGTGAGGCCATGGCCTTACCAACCACACCGCTTCCTACGGCCATGTTTGGTTACCTGATGACAGGAAATCCCGAACAGATGAAGATATAAATTCAGTTAAAGTGTATTCTCAGTACTAACTTAGTAGCAGTACAGTATCACTGATGCATATACATATTTAGTAACCTGATCGATGAGTTGATAAACTGTGGTCAATAATATTGGCTAAAAATAATCTACGAGCATTTATATTCATGAGATTTGGCTAAATCAAATTGATCGCTTAGGCTGGCAAGCACTTCATGTCTGCATTAGTCGCCGTCCACGATGAGTGTCATATGCTAATCCAATAACGATCAGATAATTACAAACAAACGAAAATGCAACGTTGAGATAGTCTACATCATTTTATTACAATTAATAACATGTTAGTCATACATATACGTACAATATTTCAGTTCATTTGATCTTATATATAATATTTAAGAATGACAAAAACGAGATAATTGATTGATCAACATGCCATTAATTATCAGTGGAAAAGAGTATACATTGAATTGTCTAATTTATACTCTCCAAATAATTCATCATATTCAATGCTAAAAATACCGATTGGTCAAACATAAAAGTGCCATTTCCTGAGTGAAAATGTTGGAATATCGCTTAAAAGCCTAAAAATGATCACTCAGCGTATAAAAATAGCCCATGTATACCGGAAAACATTTCTGAACCTTGCTAGTTGTTGGACAAACACACAAACACTTGTACATGCAACAATTGAGTTTAATTATATAGATTTACTTCGTAATATTACTATCAAGTTACAATATATTATGCATGTACTGATTATGCATCAGTGATTTACTACTGTTATTCTGTAGTATTACAAATAAACTAGAGTTTAATCTGATATTTGTACGTTCTTGATTCACTGTCAACAGGTACCTAACCACAGTACAGTGCACCTAGGGCACCATGATCAGATTTAAGTTTAAATCAATCCAAATGTAAAGTTTGGGTATATCTAATACGGGAAATCTAGATACCTAATTCTCGAGACGGGACCGATAAAATACCTAACTTCCGTCCCGTACCAGAGATTAAAATTTATTGATGAGGTCTTATCGATATTTTGTTTTGATAGACTTATAACTTCAAAAATTTTACTTTATGCCTTGAACTGTCGAGTATTTTATGGTAATTAAAACTTTTTAAATTATCCCCGTGTCACAATTGGCGCGTGTGCTGGCATTTGAGAAGACCTGGTGTATACAAATCCAGTAGAACTCGGATAAGGCGTACCCCTCCGGGAAGCGGAAAAGTACGTACTCTCTGTAAGTGCGTACTAACCGAGTTCTACTGTCAACGAAATCGCACACAAAAATTGCATACGTATATCAAGTGGTGAAGTTTATACATGCCAACCCCAGGACATTAGAAGTATTTTAGCGGGACATTGAGCTATTTAGCGGCACATAGTATCTCTATATTAGTCCTACAAAGTGAAAAGCGGGACAGTTCCATTTTCTGGAACGTTTTCGCGGAGCTTTTCTTTCAAAATATGTCCGAAAAAGCGGGATATCCCGCCAAAACGGGACAGTTAGCAAGTATGGAAGTGCTAAAACCAGCTTATCAAATCATATACAGTGGAGTCTCTGGTACGTGGCATTTGTCCGTTGTAGATACTTAAACCACAACTCACTAATTATTAAATTTAATTATCCTCAAATTTATCCTCAAACATTGTGATTAGGAACATTTTGTATCAGATATCTCGAATGTCGGGAAATGCTGATGATTCAGATCTAGCGTCAGCATGTTCTGAACAATCACAAGATGATACGCGTTCGCCTTGTATACCTCTAACATCACCAGATGCAGAAATTGAGAAAGGAGATTCATTGAAAAATAAACTTCTTCAGCTAAATCTGAATGAAGAAAACGTAAAGTATATACTAGAGAATGGAGAAAGATTTAGTGCCCGTCCTGGCATTTTAGCGAAAAAATTAGATATAACTGTTGACCAAGCGAAAAAAGCTGTTAATGAGTTAAAAGCTTACCAGAGGAAACAAATTTTTGAAGAAGTGGAAAAATTTGAAAAATTAGTCAAAGAAAATTCAGAACTCGACTTAGAGGAAATCGCCCTCCTACACGACATCCCCGACAATGTTGTCAAAACGTTCTTGGAGAACTTAGAAACTAGTCCTTTAACTGAAGGTGAAAAAGTGGCCATAAAAGAGCTTCTAAACGATGGATTCTCAATGACAGAAATTGCAAGTGAATTGAAGTTATCCCAAAAGAAGATCAGTGAATATGTTGAAAACACGTTTATATCATTTACTGGGAAAGACGGAGGCATAGCACTGGAAATCATAAATAAATACTTAGGAAAGTGTCCAGTTGGTAGATTGAGAGAAATGATAGTCAAGAAAGACGTGACACTACAAGAGAAAATCTGTTATGAACTACCAAGGAAGAATGAAAGTAAATTTGAAGACGTCAACAAGTACTTCATGAAATTTGAAGAATCGCGAAAATTTTTCGAAATCGAAGAGACTTTAAGTATTGAAGCCAAGGTCTGCATTAAATCGTGCAGTTTGGATGACGTAAGAGAACTCAGTCTAAAGCTGAACAGGATGGAGAGAGTGATCAGAGATTATCTACTACGCTATTCTCAAGATAGAGAATTCATGCTTGTTTGTGCACAGAAACAGTTGAAACAAATTCGAAATATGATTACAAATTTTGAATCGAATACACAAATATCACACAGCACATACAGAATGATTATTTCAGATTCTTTCGATAACTTGATAAAAAATGCAAAGGGTTTTCATGAATCACCACCGAAAGTATTTCACGAACTCTTACCTCTAACATTTTATTATCTGAAGTGCAGTTTACCGTTAGGTGAATTAACACAGATAATCTCTAGCATAATGAACATACATTTAACTACACTGGACTTATTCCACTTAATCTTTCAAATGTCAGATCCCGTAGTCAGAGGTCTCTGTATAGAACATTATTCGTTCAGTAATCCAGTTCCATTCTACTATCCAATACTCAGTCCCTATCCTCCAGAACAAACATCTTGCCAATTCGAAATCTGTAAAGAACTCTGGTACTCTCTTCAACAGTTCAGTGGTTTAGTTTCATTTGGGTTAGGATGGGCTTCTTGGAATCCGATTGGGAAATCCCATCTACTGGATTTGATGTTTGAAACTGATTTTGTTAAAGGAAGTCCTCAGAACAGTCCATTCCATTTAGGTTCCATCGATATTCAGATGACCAAAAATCTGTTTGGAGACAGAATCATTAATGAATCTACTGATTGGGGCTATATAGACTGCAACGGATGCACAGATACTAATATCATTAAAGATATTTGTGAAGGTTTGGATATAGCATTAATTCACGTTACTCATTTCGACTTTACTGAGAACTATTCACGTATAGCGGAGGACTTAGAAACAATCACATCCAATACAAAGTATGTTTACCTATTGGTTAGAGATTGTCCAGAAAATGATATAAAAAGGCAACGAGTTTCAATCGGTCATGATAAGGTGTGGGAATTTATCTTGATTCCAAATTTAATCAAATGCGATGTTAAATCATTATTTGAATCTCTTAGAAAAATCGGTTATGAAATCTTACATTCTACAATTGAAAATTCGAGATTAGTTGAAAGCAATTTCCTTGAAAGTCTCATTATCCCGTACAGTAGTTGGTGTAATTTTGAAATGGAGAAAACATTGATCGGCATTGTCAAAAACGATATTCACAGAAACATCCAAGATACAAGTACACTGGATTTCTCATTTCTAAGTTACTATCCACATTTTGTTGAGTACATGCGTTGTTATTACGAAGCTTCTAGTGAAACAGACCAGGGAGTTATCGATGAGTTAAACGATAAGTGTAAGTTTCTTAATAATCACCTCGAAAATTCAGAAATGAGTGCAATCGCGTGGCATTTTAATGAAATTCTTGCTCAGGAGAATTCAACTCTCATTTTGTGGAAATTGTCTCAAGAACTCAAAATGCTATCAAAGCAAATATCTTCAGGTGAGAAAAGAACTTACAATCTTGAAATTCTCTGGAGAGAAGCATTACTATCAAGCAGATATAATCTTAGCTTTGCCTTTAGTCAAGGAAAAATAGGAAATAACTCTCCTGAATCATTTTCAACGAATTTCAGTGATCACGTAGAGAGAGGAGAGCCTTTCGAGTTGATTGATGGAGACAATCTCAGATTCTTCAACCAAGACATCAATATCCTATTGTCCAAATTCTATAAAAGTCAAAATAATGAAACTATCTCTTTTAAAACTGTAAATAGACCACCCATAGTGGTGAGCATATTCGGACCTCAGAGTTCTGGGAAGTCTACGCTACTGAACTACTGTTTCGGTTGTAAGTTCTTGACTAGTGCTGGCAGGTGCACCAAAGGAATCTATGCATCTCTTTCAAAGCTCAGTCAACCAATCAACAACTCTGATCATTTCCTCATTCTCGATACAGAAGGACTGGACGCAATTGAAAAAGGAAAAAACATTCAGAAAAAATCAGGAATTCACTTTGATAGAACAATGGTGTTGTTCTGTTTGGCGGTGTCACAGGTAGTTATCATTAATGTGAAAGGTGACCTCGGAGAAGAAATGCAGAATCTTTTACAAATTTGCGCTTACTCTCTCAACAAATTGAAAGTGAGTAAGGTAAAAGCTCCCAAAATATTCTTCGTTCTCAATCAACAAGCAGATCCAGATCCAGATAAACATTTGAATTCGATCAATACTCTTTTGGAGAAACTGAATGAAGAGTCGGATCTAATGGAAACAGAAGGATTGAAAATTTCAGAGTTAATCCAAGTATCAGAAAAAAACTTGTTTGTTCTTCCATCAGCATTCAATTCAGAATCTCTGAATACTCAAATGACCAAGCTATTTGATTCTGATTTATCCAAGCTATTCCCAACAAATAGTTTTGCAAATAAATGCGCTAGTCTGCGAATGTCCATCATCAGTCAACTAAAAAACGAAGGACATATTAGTAAAACTAATTCCAACAATATGCCATTCAACACAATGGATGAATGGATGGAAATGTCTGGAGTAATTTGGGATACTATTATCAAATACCAGGACATAGTAAAGTACAGGAATACTGATGAACTAAGGTGTAGTAACAAATTTAGCAAAATACTTAGTTATTTAATGGTAGAAAAAAATTATTCAAAAAAGGGAAAATATCAAGATATTACAGAAAAATTGATGCTTAGAATTAAGAAAATCTCAAAATGGAGTCATCAATCTGTAATACTGGAAGAAGTAAAGAAAGAGTTGGACGAAGCTTTTGAAAATAATCAAGAAGAAGCTCTTAAAGAGTTTGCAGTAGAATGCAAATCTGATCCTCTGCTTAGAAAAATGAATTACATGTGCGATGAAGCTAAATCAAACCTTTGTAGACTGATCTACATGGAGAAAAAAATCTACGAAGATAAGCTCAAACTTGAAATCAAAGCAAGGCTGACTGAAATAAAGTTAACAGAGAATATGAGCAAGTTTCAACAAGCGATTGAAAAGAATGTTGATAAGTATTTTGAGCTAACTATCGAAGAACTGACGATAGAATTTGAAAGGATTTGGACGGAATGTTTCGGAGGAGAAAACAAGGATGAAGAAGATGATGAGCTTGAAGAAAAATTTAATGACTTATATTCTGTGTTCAGGATGGAATCCAAGACAATGGAGAACAAACCGACAATTAACACTCTTTTTCGTACTATGAGATTTGAAATGGACAAAATAATAGAGGCTGTTAGTGGAGAAATGCTCTCAAAATTTTGTACTCAAACTTACAACTTTTCCGAGACTGACCAGTTCATCTATCCCTGGAAAGAGAACCGAGTACCCCTAAAAGGAATGATACCTTACTTAGTAAGAGGAAAGTTTGAATATTTATGTGCAGGTTCATTGTACAAGATAACGAAACTTCAAGCCTCTAAACCGGATTTAAAATTTCGAGAATGGGTTCCTCATGATTGTCATCCACTACTCAAATATTGTTCAGGTTATTACAATCATCCTGATGTAATTTGGATGCTTGAAAGACGAAAGCAGATACTACTTCTAGCCTCCAAACTAAAAGATCCAAATAATTTCAAAAGAAGTACCTGGCGTAAATTTATTGATGATATATCACGACATGTTCACGAGTTCATTAATGAAGATCCAAGCATTTCTCACTCAACTGTGAAGGAGATCGTAGACTTTTTGTGTCGGATCTGCAAAGTAGTAAATTATGAAATTAATTTTATCGAAGCTAAATTGACAAATGCAGCTGAAAGAACAATATCAACTTATGCATTTGCTATCGCATTTAAGTCACTTTTGGGAACTAAAAAAGAAAAACAAAGAAAAGATGAATTAAACCAAATTAAAGAGAAAGATCTTCTATATTTCTTACAAAAAGTTGAAAATCAAAAATTGACCAGGGGAAATTGGGATCGACCAAAAATGAGGGAAGGTGATAAGAAAATGGCAAACAAATTCGCGAGAGATTTTCTAGCTGCTGTTTGTCGAGGAGTCAGCATAGAATGTAAACAGAATATTAATGAAAGATATTTCAATATGCACAGAAATAAACTTTCGTACAACAGTATCTTACTCTTAGCAAAAGAGAAAGTTAAGAAAGAATTCGACTATTATAACCCAATCGATCAAAGCAATTTTGTCGTTCAATTCATTTGCAACCAGACTCAAACCTTGAAAACTCTATTTCAAGAAGAATGGCTGAGGCTTGCGAATAGACTCCAGAACAGAATTATTGGAGATATGAAAAAAATCTTCACCAGTCAAGTGTCGACAGTTATCTCTGTCTTTAAGGAATTCTTAGAAGGGCTGACTGCTGAGTGCAGAAAATCAGAGCGTCCAGAGCCAATAGGACTAGATGCAGATAGTAACTTTGAAGCTGCAGACAATCCACCAACAGAAGTAGTTGCTGTTAATTCAGATTCTAAAGCAAAGTTAATCCCTTTTAAAGCAATGGTAATATTTCTGGAATTGTACCTCAACCCAAATGTAAGTTCAAGTGAATTCAATAATATTTTCAACAATGGTTTTAAAGTAGATGGTATAAACATGAAAAAACACGACAATTATGTGTTATTTGAAAAACCACATAATCCAGCGCAAAAATTGTTTGAACCAGCAGTACTAGATAATGAAATGTACAAAACATTATCAGATACAAACATGTTCAAAAGCACTGAGACTATATTCAACATCAAAGCATACGTACAGGAATTTTTGCGTGCTTTAAATTGCTATGAATTTCAAGTGCCTGACGTTGAATATAGAAATATTTTAAAAGAGACTAAAGAAGAATTCGAATCCCACATAATTAACTGTCCACACACGTGTCCTAGTTGCGGTAAGTTTTGTGAAAAGGAAATACATCCACAAGAGGGGAAGTGTCGAATACTGACAGGTCATCAGATATGCTCAATGGGAGGGAATGTCTGGAATAATAACGAAGATAAAACTGCGATATTGCTAATGTGTGAAGACTACAAGGAAGATTCTACAGTACTAATTCCTGGACAGAACATGAAGTGGTGGGAGTTCAAAGAGAAGTGCGGAGATCAGTGGGACTGGAGTCTTCCTACAGATGAAGAATATGTAGCTTTACAAAAAGAGAACCGCGACAAAATGAAAAAGATCTGGAATAAATACGGAAAAGAAATGCTCAATTACTATGCTAGTAGAGGGGGGACGCATATCACATACATTCCTTACACATCTCCTGAGGAGATCTACAGATCTCTATACGGAATCAAATACTACATATGCTTTGTAATTGATGGGACCAATTTTATGGCTGAAGATATTAAATACGCTAAAAAGTGGGTTAAAGAGGCTATGAGAAATTCTCAACTTGATAGACCATCAAACTTCAGAGCAATCGTTTATCATGGTCACCATAACTTGAAAAAATTCCCAGATAATTCTGAATTTACCTCAGATGACAAGAGCGTAGAAAATTTCCTCATGAACATTTATTCTTATGGCTACGAAAGGAATGAATTTCCGATGTTGCATGGTCTTGCTACAGCAGCGAAAAAGAGTAATTGGAAATCTGGATTTGAGTTTAGAAACATAATTATTCACTACTATGTCGAACCTACAGATGGACACTTCGATATTCTTACAGCTGAAGGAAAATGTGACAAGTGTTGTCAATTCGATTGGAGAAGAGACATCAGTGATAGAATGCATGAGATGGATATTCAATATAAATGTAAGAGGCTCATTCTTCACACACATCCTCAACATGCAATATCAAAGCTACTTAATGATCAAACTACATCTGGTATAGATCTCCAATCTGGACAGAAATCTATGACTAAAGCAGCGATTTACATTGATTACAAAACAGACCATTAAAAGAGTTATCAATCTTGTATCTTTGGTTTAGAGTGATTATTAACTACTAGTTTAGGTTCTTAACACTTTTATGTTTGAACATTCTGACTTGACTCCCTCTCGCATTTGTATAGGACTCTATGCTTGTAGCAGCATTAGTGTAGGACTCTATGCTTGTAGCAGCATTAGTGTAGGACTCTATGCTTGTAGCAGCATTAGTATAGGACTCTATGCTTGTAGCAGCATTAGTGTAGGACTCTATGCTTGTAGCAGCATTAGTGTAGGACTCTATGCTTGTAGCAGCATTAGTGTAGGACTCTATGCTTGTAGCAGCATTAGTATAGGACTCTATGCTTGTAGCAGCATTAGTATAGGACTCTATGCTTGTAGCAGCATTAGTATAGGACTCTATGCTTGTAGCAGCATTAGTTCAGGACTTCTAACTTGTAGAATAGTTGTAGTTATTATTATTTTTATTGTTGAAATGCCTTCTTTTAAATTAATAATTTAGGATAACATATTGACCGAAACTATTTAGATGATTTTGTTGATCACCAAATTAGAATACGAAATGCATACAGTAGATATTGTATATAGCGATATTAGATAGTGATATATTGTATATAGTGATGACTTTGTTCAGTTTGAGGTGTTGATGTAATTCCATGCAAATTTTATTGGACATAGTGATAACTTGACTAAAATTCTCTGTCCCCGGTGCTATCACTATATCCAATATCTACTGTATGTAGTATTTACTCTGTTCGTTTTAAATTATCTGAAAATAAACGATCAGTTTTTTATTTACATCATCAAAAAAATATTTGCAGTCCACATGTCACATTCCAAGATTTGTCTCCTGTATGATTAAATACGTGTAGACACAAATAATTTACATTGCAGAGAACATACACTTCATTGCATGTCAGTTTAACATCATACGGTTCAATGGATCTAGATTTTCCCAGACGGTTCCATCATAGAAGTTAGTCATGAATTTTAATATTAAAAAGACTTAACTTTGTGCAAATCCAATTCGTCACCAATCGATCACGTTTCGAAGAAGTAGGAACAATTCGCCGCATCGCAAAAAATTCCTAGTCATATTTGTTAATTTCAAAGGTGTGAGATATTTTTAACCAAAGGTGCCCTCATTCCTCACTTAGTGGTTACTCCCACTTAAAGTATAGAGGTGGATTTCTATGTAAAATGACAAACATTCTCTCACTTGCCCCACTGATAGAGGCCGCACTGTGTCAATTGAAATGTCTGTACCCAATATCTGAGGGTGCTTACGTCAGAGCTAGAACCATCTAAAATTTTTATTTCCATAATTGTACATTAGAATAATAACTAATTTGGGTGAAATGAGTTTATGTGAAGTTTATTATTTAATTTATTTTAAAGATCAATATCATGTTACTAGATATGCACATACTATATAGTATCTACTGAGTATGGCTGGAGTATAGTGCAGTGAAGAGCATCGAGTGTAAATTCTCATTTCAAGTACAGTAAAACCTCCAATTAGGGAACACTTTTGGGACTGTTGAAAAGTGTTCCTAATATGGACGTGTTCCTTGATAAGAGGTCTGCCTAAAGGATAGGAGAAAATCGGGACTTAAAAAAGGTGTCCCCTAAGCGGAGGTGTTCCCTAATCGAAGGTGTTCCCTAATGAAGGTTTTACTGTACAGTATTCATATTTCTACTCAATTTAGTCGGGGATTTTATCATGTACCAAATCATAAGAAGCAGCAGATCTAATTAGACGTAATTAGACGTAAAACAATTAAAAAATATTTACCTAAAAATGTTTTTTGGGAACTCGTATAATTTCTATATTTTAAACCCATAAATCCATTTCTGGGGATGGGATCAATTGAATAGTTGAGTATTTGAAAATAGAACAGGCTACCTGCAGTGGCGTAGCCAGAGCGTTTGTGATGCCCGGGCCTGCTTCCATGGTCCAAAAAAATTTTATGTGTCTTTGCTTGTTCAGCTAAAGTTTTGAATCCTGAATTCGAATGTTGGTACTTAGTTTGATTAATTAATTATGTCAAAGCACAGTATAAATATAGAATTATAGTACTATAGTTAACACATATCTAACCATAAAGAACCAAATCAGGAGCACAAGGCTAACGCCGGGGCCCAGGCCCTGGTTGGCCCGGGTCTGGCTACGCCACTGGCTACCTGGCATTTTTGATCGCAATGTATTGGCATACATCCCAAGTGACCAAGCATATATGCCTATTGAGTATTATTTTTAAACTTGGGTTCATAGGTTAACGAAGTGCGCTCTATACAATGTTTCAGCTGCAGAGCAAATGGGTTGACTAATAAAAAATAATTTTATCACTCAAGGGAAAAATGCCATATTACCAAATTGATACATTTATAGGTTAATATTGAATATTTTATCCACAATTAGCAAGACTATATATTAGATGGGAAATGGCTGGGTTTATAGGCTCAATGAAAGGTTATTTTAGTTCCTCGTCTAATGCCGCCCCACCTATACAGCCAAAGTCATCCATTCCAGAAAATGAAGAAGAGTTGAAACGTGAACTTACCCAACTGGGATTAAAGGGAAAAAATGCTACATTTCTAATACAAAATGGAGACAAGTTTTCTGATAAAACTCAACTTTTGGCAAAAAAATTTTCTATTCCAGATGATAAAGCAGAAAAGGCATTAAAAATCCTCAAAGCTTACAAAATAAAAAAAGTTCCCCCAAAAGAGATAATGCATTTTGAACAGTTAATCAAGAAAAATCCTAGCATGAGCCTTAAGGACATTGCACTGCTTCATGACATTCACGAAGATGTTGTCGCAGCGTATCTAGAGAATTCAGAAGCTAGTCCATTAACTGATAATGAAAAGGCATCGATCGAAGAACAATTAGATAACGGATTCTCATTAACTGACATTGCTGTCGAGTTGAAATTATCACAAAAGAAGGTCAATGAATATGTTGAACACAAATTTATATTGTTTAATGGAAAGGATGGCGACATGGTTTTAAAGATCCTAATTAAACACTTTGGAAAGTGTCCCGTTAATAAATTGCGAGAATTAATAGCAAAAAAAGATGTGAAACTACAAGAAAATATTTGTTTCAAACTTCCTGAGAGCGATCAAAACGAATATGATAATGTCAAGGATTATTTCGAGAAATTTGAAGAATCGCAAAACTTCTTTGAAATTGAAGATACATTAACTATTGAAACTAAGACATGCATTAGAGCGAGTAGTCTGGAAGACGTAGGAGAACTCAGCCTGAAACTGAATAGGGTAGAGAAAGTGATCTGTGATTACCTACTACGATTTCACCCAGACAACAAACTCATGTGTCATTATGCAGAGGAACAACTTAAACAAATTCGTAAATTAGACGAGGATTTGGGGATAGATTCACAGATACCGCACACTGTATACAGAATGATTATTTCTGACACATTTGATTCATTAATAGAGAAAGCAAAAAAACGAGTTGGGAATTTACAAATGGATATTCTTCAAGAAATTTTACCTCTGACATTCCACTACATCAAGTGTAGTTTGTCTTTGGAAGAACTCACACAGATAATTTCTAACATGACAAACATACAATTAACTACACTAGACTTATTCCACTTAATATTTCAAATGTCAGATCCCGTGGTCAGAGGTCTCTGTATAGAACATTATTCGTTCAGTAATCCAGTTCCATTCTACTATCCAATACTCAGTCCCTATCCTCCAGAACAAACATCTTGCCAATTCGAAATCTGTAAAGAACTCTGGTACTCTCTTCAACAGTTCAGTGGTTTGGTTTCATTTGGGTTAGGATGGGCTTCCTGGAATCCGATTGGGAAATCCCATCTACTGGATTTAATATTTCAAACAGATTTTATGAAAGGAAGTCCCCAGAACAGTCCATTCCATTTTGGTTCCATCGATATTCAGATGACCAAAAATATTTTCGGAAAAATAAAGGAATCAAGCTCTGAGTCTAAACAATGGGCATTTATAGATTGTCACGGATATTCAAACACTAATATCCTAAGGGACATTTGTGAAAAGCTCAGCATAGCATTAATTCACGTCAGTTATTCTGACTATAGAGAGAACTATTCGCGTGTGGAAGAGGATTTGAAAGAAATCACATCCAATACTGAACATGTATATGTGTTTGTTCGAGATTGTATGGAAAGTGAAGTAAACGCAAAACAGGCGTCAATTGAAGGTAAAATATATCAATTTTTCTTTATTCCTAATTTAGTTAAGAATGATTTACAGTTGCCAACGTTGAGAGATATTGGATACAAAGTCTTGCACTCCACACAAGGAAAAATGAGATTAGTCGGAAGCGATTTCCTTCAAGATCTGACAATGAAATATGGGAATGAGGAGGATTTAGAAATCGAAAAAGCATTGATAGAGAGTATTATGAAGGACATTTGTAGTCAAAACATAGATAAAATTGATTTTTCTTCCCTAAGTTACTATCCACATTTTGTCAAATACATGCATCATTATTACGAAGCTTCAAGCAAAACTGAACAAGAAGTTGTCGATGAACTGAATCAAAAATGTCAACATATTTTAAATCATCTTAACAGAGCAGAAATAAGTGCAATTACATGGCATTTTATTGAAATTATAAGTCAGGAAAATTCAATACTCATTCTATGGAAATTGTCCCAAGAACTCAACGTACTGTCCAAACAGCTTATCAATGCAAATAACAAAACGTCTTTCACGCTGGAAGTTCTCTGGAGGGAAGCATTGCTGTCGAGTAAATATAATGCTAGCCGCAATGATCAAGGTAAACAAGTCCGCAAATATTTTAATACATTTTCATCCAGCTTTTGTAACTACAACCCTCAAAGCTAAAAGTCCACCCATAGTGGTGAGCATATTCGGACCTCAGAGTTCTGGGAAGTCTACGCTACTGAACTACTGTTTCGGTTGTAAGTTCTTGACTAGTGCTGGCAGGTGCACCAAAGGAATCTATGCATCTCTTTCAAAGCTCAGTCAACCAATCAACGACTCAGATCATTTCCTCATTCTCGATACGGAAGGACTGGATTCAATTGAAAGAGGAAAGAACAGACAAGATACTTCAGGAATTCACTTTGATAGAACAATGGTGTTGTTCTGTTTAGCGGTGTCACAAGTAGTTATCATTAATGTGAAAGGAGATCTTGGAGAAGAAATGCGGAATCTTTTACAAATTTGCGCTTATTCTCTCAACAAATTGAAAGTAAGTAAGGTAAAAGCTCCCAAAATATTCTTCGTTCTCAATCAACAAGCAGATCCAGATCCAGATAAACATTTAAGTTCAATCGATACTCTTTTGGAGAAATTGAATGAAGAGTCGTATCTAATGGAAACGGAAGGATTGAAAATTTCAGATTTAATTCAAGTATCAAAGGAAAACTTGTTTGTCCTTCCTTCTGCATTCAACTCACAATCTCTGAATGCTATAACTAAGCTATTCGATTCTGATTTATGTAAGTTATATCCAACATTGAGTTTCGCAAATAAATGTGCAGATTTACGCATGTCCATTATTGACCAACTAAAAGCTGATTTCTCTAATAACGAAACACCATTCAACACAATGAGTGAATGGATGGAAATCTCTGGCGTTATTTGGGACACTATCATCAAATACCAAGACATAGTGAAATACAGAAATGTAGAAGAACTGAGGTGTAGCAACAAACTAAGCCAAATATTGAACGACATAATGAAAAGTGAAATTCATTCTCATAAAAATGTATACCAAGAGATTACAAAAGTTTTGATCCAAGAAATAAAGAAAATCGAAAAGTGGAGTCCTTCTACAGTACTACTAGAAGATATGAAGAAAGATTTGGACGATAAATTCAAAGAATATCAGGATGATGCTCTCAAAGACTTCGCAGAACAATGTCAATCTGATCGTTTACTCAAGAAAATGGATTACATGTGTGATGAAGCTAAATTAAACTTGAATAGACTCATCTTTATGGAGAAAAAAATCTATCAAGATAAACTCAAATTAGAGATCAAGGCTAGACTCACTGAAATAAAGCTAACAGATAATATGGAGAAATTTCAAGAAGCTATTGACAAGAATGCTGACAAATACTTGGAATTGAATATCGAGGAACAAGAAATAGAGTTCGAAAAGGTCTGGGTTAACTGCTTCCATAGTGATAGCTATGAAGAAGAACAAGCAGAACTTGAAGAAAAATTTGATAACTTATACTCTGTATTCAGAATGGAATCAAGAATGATGGAGAACAAACAAATAATTTATACTCTCTTTCGTGATCGCAAGTTTTGCGTGAATAACATTATAGAGTACATTAGACAAACAATGCTCTCAAGTTTTTGCGACGAAAAACATAACCTTGCAGGAACTGATCAGTTCATCTATCCTTGGAAAGAGAATAGAGTCCCCATAAAAGAAATGACACCTTACACAGGAAAATCAACTTGTGAATATCTAACAAAAGAGTCATTATTCACGGAAGTTCGAAAATCTTATGAAACAAAAGTTCAGTTAGATTTCAAACTTTGGGTTCCACAGAACTGTATTCCACTAATACAATATTGTTCAGGTTATTACAACCATCCTGATATCATTTGGAATCCTGGGAAGAAAGTACAAATATTGTCGCTAGCTTCTCAACTAAAAGATCCGAATAATCTCAAAAGAAGCACCTGGGATAAATTTATTTACAACATAACCGAATGCATTCAAAACTTCACGAATGGAGATCCTAGCATTTCTCACTCAACAGTGAAGGTGATCGTAGACTTCTTGTGTCACATCTGCAAAGTTGTGAACTATGAAATCAATTTCATTGAAGCAAAATTGACAAATGCAGCTGAGAGGACATTATCGACATATGCGTTCGCACACGCATTCAAATCCATTTTAAATGCCAAAATGGAAAAGCATGAAGAATCTATATTGAAAGAAAATAAGGAAAAAAGAAGCAAATTCGAGTTTTTCTTGGAAAAGATTAAGATTCGAAAAGCGGAAAGAGGGAACTGGGATCGTAAAAAGATGAGAGAAAGTGATCAGGTGATGGCAAATAAATATGCTGAAGATTTTCTATCAGCTGTTTGGAGGGAAGTAAACACAGATTGCGAACAAAATAATATTGAAATTTTTTTCAATGAGAAAAAAGAAAGATTATTGCATAAAAGTATCCTGCTTCTTGCAAATAAGAAGATTACAAAAGAAATAACTCCATTTTATGGCAACAACAATCCAATTGATGAAGAAAATATTATTATTCAGTATACATGTAACCGGAATCAAACCATGAAAAAGATATTCGAAGAAGAATGGCTCAGGTGCGCCAATGAACTCAACAGAAGTATTGTGGGACATATGAGAGACAATTTTACAAATCAAATAGGAGGAATCAAGGCTGTCCTAAAGAAATTCTTGGATGGACTGAAAACTAAATGTAGCTCATCTGATTTAATCAAATCAGATTGCCCAGAAGAAATAGGACTAGATGCAGATGGCAACTTCGAGATTTTTGATAAAACAACTAAAGCAAGGATCACTCTTGAAGCAATGGTACAATTTCTAGAAATGTACCTCAATCCCAAAGTGAGTCCAGAAGAATTCGAAAAACACTTCAGCAATGTCTTTGAAGTAAATAGTGTAAAACTGAAGAAACACCGTGTGACCTATGTGCTATTCGAAAAGCCACACAATCCTACACAAGCACTAGAAGAGGCAACGTTTAACAAGTTAACATACACAAACATGTTCAGGAGCACTGAAACTATTTTTAACATATATTCATATGTAGAGGAATTCCTGCGTACTCTAAATGACTATGAATATCGAGTAACTGAAGCTGAATACGGAAACCTTTTGAAAAGCACAAAAGACGATCTTGAAGCCGATGTTACAAACTGTCCGCATCAGTGTCCTAGCTGTGGTAAATTCTGTGAGAGAGAAATACATCCACACGGAGGGAAATGTCGAATAATGACAGGTCATCAGATCTGTTCCATGGGAGGAAAAGTCTGGAATACTAACGAAGATAAAACAGCAATCCTGTTAATGTGTGAAGATTACAAAGAAAATACTCAGGTAGCCATTCCAGGACAGAACATGAAGTGGTGGGAGTTTAAAGAGAAGTGTGGAGATCAGTGGGACTGGACTCTTCCTACAGAAAAAGAATATGTAGCTTTACAAGAAGAGAACCACGACAAAATGAAAAAGATCTGGAATAGATACGGAAGAGAAATACTCAACTACTATGCTAGTAAAGGTGGGACGCATATCACATACATTCCTTACAGATCTCCTGAGGAGATCTACAAATATCTATTCGGAATCCAATACTACATATGTTTTGTAATTGATGGGATGGATAACTCTATCAAATACTTTAAAAAATGGGTTAATGAGGCTATGAGAAAATATCAACTTGAAAGACCATCAAACTTCAGAGCAATAGTCTATCATGGTCACCATAACTTAAAAAAATTCCCAGATAATTCTGAATTTACCTCAGATGACAAGAGCGTAGAAAATTTCCTCATGGACATTACTACTAATGGCGATGAAAAGAATGAATTTCCGATGTTGCATGGTCTAGCTGCAGCAGCGAAAGAGAGTGATTGGAAATCGGGAATTGGGGTTAAAAACATAATTGTTCACTTCTATGTCGAACCTACTAAAAAATACTTCGATATTTATACAGCTAAAGGAAAATGTAAACAGGGTTGCCAATTCAAATGGAAAAGAGACATCAGTGATAGAATGAATACAATGAGTATTCAATATAAACGTGAGAGACTCATTTCTTCCACCCATCCTAAATATCCAAACAAAAAGACAACGCCTATCAATAATGATTATACTCCATCTGGTGTAAATCTCAATCCTGAAAAGACATCAGAATCCAAACCAACGATTTTCATCGATTACAAAACGGACAATTAAAATAGTTGTCAGTATTGTATCTTAGGTTTAGAGTGATTAGCAGCTAGTAGTTTAGGTTCCTAACATTTTTTGTTTGAATATTTTGACTTGACTCCCTCTAGCATTAGTATAGGACTCTATGCTTGTAGCAGCATTAGTATAGGACTCTATGCTTGTAGCAGCATTAGTATAGGACTCTAGGCTTGTAGCAGCATTAGTGTAGGACTCTATGCTTGTAGCAGCATTAGTGTAGGACTCTATGCTTGTAGCAGCATTAGTATAGGACTCTATGCTTGTAGATTGTGTTGTATTTATTTTTTGACCTTGTTTATTGTAAAAGCTGAACTGACAAACTAGGCTACATTCTATACCTGGGACTTTATGAATTATTTATTACAAGTCATTTTGGGCGGGGAAACCTTAGAAATGCGGGGTCCAAACAATAAATAGAAAAAACATGTCAACCGAAGTAATTATGTCTCATCCATAGTGTCGTGGTTCATATCTGTAAGCAAGGAGTTCGTTTGAATTATATGAAAATAAACAATCAATTTAATATGTAAAGTGCGCTTCGCTTGCTTGCGCTGCGCGGCTGGTGGACACTTTGTGGGCGCCTGGGGGTACTTTGATTAATTATAAGCGAGATAACATCTCTAAATATGTCTGTCATACTGTTATATTCGATATCGCACGAAAAATGTTTAACAGTAAGGATTCATATATACACATTAAAGTTTTCATAGTAAGGATATACACTCACAAATCATGCTTAAGGTAATAATAAAGTCAATAATATTGTAAATATTATTGATATTAGGTGGTTAACAATAAAATATTTGAAACCCAGAACTAAAATTAGAAATAAATAATTTGAAGTTGCCAATAAGAGCTACTCTAGATCCGTATGGAGGAGATAGCATCCACATCGTATTACCATCTGCTCCTATTGGTTGGAGGAGATTTCCTCCCTTAGAGAATATTGTGACTGTGTGACTATACCAATCACTGATAATCAAATTCAGGTCAGAATCAAAACAGAAGAATGAAGGGCAATAAACCTGCAGATCAACAGCTGAACCACACGTGATGATAGAACGAATATTGTCCCTGCGTGAGAAAATACATGCACGCAGAAATTATCATTATTACTGAGTATAGTCGAAACCGGGTTTTTTTGACATATTTTGCTGCAGATTGTTTTTTCATGTTTCTACTATAGAATTTCCATTGGGTTTTTTTGACACTGGGTTTATTTGACAATTGTTGGAGTAAAAATCTGAGTTGTATGTACAGTTGACACTGTGTTTTTTTGACACCCAATTTTCAGCAATTAGTTCATGACATCCATAACAAAACAGAAACATCTGACACTGACGGGAAGGCACGAGATAGTCCTGCGTCTTGACAAGGGTCACCCTCTGACGGCAATTGCCAAGGACTACGGAGTCAAGAAATTAACCTTTAAATACTTAATAATTCTTACTATGACCTCTAAAATATATTTTCTTCGTTGTGGAATCCGCAACACTGGGTTTTTTCGACATTTTTTCGTGCAAATGGGGTGTCAAAAAACCCGGTTTCAACTGTATGTATAATTCGTCTGGTGTCAGTTTGACGTCATACGGCTGTGTCATGGAATAGTGCGAAAGTTTTCGCTGGTATTGGAGGTCACTTTCAAGAATTTGAACTCGGTTGTTAAAGCAATCAGCCACAAAGACATCCCCGTTAGCTGAGACAGTCAGCCCTCTAGGTCTGTTAAACTGTCTACAAGGCTGGGATTGGTTAACCGATTTTAGGGCTCGGTTATTTTAGTTTCCTCCAGGGAGGTTAACCGAGTAACCGATGTCAATACTAATTAGTACAAATATGGATTTTTGGACTAATCTTTAACCTGGTATTAAAAATTTTTAAATTTTCAATGGTCTCGAAATATACTATATGATTAGAAAATAGGTATTATACTGTATTATCAAATTTTTAGAAGTAATATTCATGAATCTCCATCGAAAAACAATGAAATTAGTGCCAATATTTAGAAAATAAAACAGATCGGCTAACCGATCGAAAATTTTCTTAACCGTTAACCGAGACTGACGGTGGCTAGCCGGTTAACCGAATCCAGCCTTGCTGTCTAATACCAGACCGTTTCACTCGGCTAGCGACGAGATATAAATCTTTTGAAAGTTTAAAATAGAAAACGGACTGTTTTCTTGGATCTGTCACGTAGTGCGCCTATGGATCACTATACCCCATGGTCTCTCCAAGTTTTCATGTGAAAACGAATTTAGGAATTCGACATTATCTGAGAAGATTAAGATGTTAGCATAACAGTCTACGACATATATTTGATTGGCGCAAGTATCAATAGCGACACCTCGTGGACTTATCAACTTCTCAAATGAACTCCCTCCTTCTGCTACTACCACTAGATGACCAAATGCTTCATACTGAATAGTTACCGACACTCTAGCATCAACTTTGTTAGTTTTTTACTGGATGTTACTGAAAACTGAGCTGCCATTAGTAATACTTCTAAGAGAACTAAAGATCAGAAATTGATAGTTAGGAGTAAGGAAGTTTCGTATCAATTTCACAAAGTGGTTTGATTTTTTGTATTTTAAAATACAGGTCACTCCACTTTAAGAGATACTTCAGGCCCTGAAATTTTGTCCGATTAAGCTGAGTTCCCAACTAACCAATGAAATTTAGTAATAGCTTCTAACTATGGAATCGTTTCATTCCGTTCAGGAATCTTATCCCAATTTGAAATATACAGTGGAACTATAGCTGTGATATTTCATTGGTCAGCACCTTTCGTCACGTTCAGCGAATCATATTTTGTTTGAGATGATTAACTACTCATAATCCCTATAAGAGTTAGGTATAATCCCTATAATCCCTATAAGAGTTAGGTATAATCCCTATAAGAGTTAGGTATAATCCCTATAATCCCTATAAGAGTTAGGTATAATCCCTATAATCCCTATAAGAGTTAGGTATAATCCCTATAATCCCTATAAGAGTTAGGTATAATCCCTATAATCCCTATAAGAGTTAGGTATAATCCCTATAATCCCTATAAGAGTTAGGTATAATCCCTTTTTAGAAAAGTAGATTCCAGGTTAAAATCTCCACTATACTAGTACAAAGAATCTATGGTCCAAATTTCATACGATTTATTCCAATAGTCTCCAGGAACGATCCGACGTACGTATGTATGAAAATTACACTCCAATCATGCCATTATGCTTCTCTGCACTAAAAAGTCTGATTGGTTAATTCTGAGCTGTACCGGAATAGAGAATCTCTGCTCTGGCCGGATCCGGATATCCGGTTGTCTGGAATATTTATCGGCTCCACAAGTTCAATATACAGTTAAATTCTATTTGTTATTATTCGAAGAAAAACGCAGCTCTCTTCTCCCAGAAAATGGGGAACGATTATTTATTCAGAAAATTCTAGTTGATGTGGAATAGCACCTCACTATATTCGATGTGTCTAATTACTTATATAATCAAATTCTTAGTGAAATACAATAAACTTTTCATTTTACAAATAACAAATCTGCTTTCCAACCGCATTATTTATACACAGCTCTAGTAATTCGACTTTTTCTGTGAAAAGGTGTTAAAGTTGCACTGAGATGCAAACCTCCACCATATAAGGAATCCATAGTCCATTAAGATATTTAATTGGTGCTGATACTAACAAAAGAGACAACAAAACATTTGTCAATAATAATTAAAAATCTATCCAGCAATCATCTGAAGAATTGGAACTTCGAATAAGTAGTTTGGGTTAGGATTGGAACTGTGTGAAGTCACGATTTACTATCCAATAGCATCGCCTTCGCATCGTTAATCTTAGAAGCGAGATAGGGAGAGCCTCCTTTGTCTGGGTGATTTATGATCATCAAACGCCTGTGAGCTTCTGTGATGGATTTAGTGGAAGCTAAAGGACTCACGCCTAGAATTCGTGCCGCTTCTCTCGGGGTCATTTTAGGGTCAAAACCTCCGCGATAGTATGACGTCAGGTAGTTCTGGTAGACGCTGGTTAATGGTCCAGTTTTCCGTAACCCACGGATCACGGCGCGCATTAACACAGCACCAGCGAATAACCCGACCCCAGCCACTACAAGTGAGGACATTGAGATACAAAGGAACTATGGATGCTAGTGTCAGCTAAAATAAATGTAAACAGTATACACTTTGACAAATGGTGTCGTATTAATTATGTCAAGTGTCTGTCAGTAGACAGATAGTGCAGATCTAGAAACATACTAGAGGGATATGGGAGTTTAATTAAACAGATGAAGGCGCTATTTTAAAATGTATGCAGAAAACCAGTAGAGCTCGTAGTGATCCATGGTTCGAAATATATAACTTATTAAAAGTATCATTAATTAATCAAGTAACAATCAAAAATAGCAAAACGTAGCATTCCTATGTATCCATTGTGTATCTATTCTATACCAGTAGGCAGTACTATAAACTTCAAAAACGCAAATATGCTGAATTGTGCATATGTATGAGATTATGTATACACAAAACTAAGATGACTTTTACATAATTTTGCAAACAAAATATCAAACTATAAACTTGGCAGAGCTCAGGAGTAAATGAGAAGTGAGAATTTGCATTCCATTCACACCTCAGTGAGATATCAGAAAGTGAAGCAAGATTCAAAATTATCAATTAGGCTCTATCATCATCACCTAATTCAATATACAATTTCAGCAATTCTCACAAGAGATATAATCGTATAATTACAGTAGAACTCGGTTAGTACGTTCTTCGGTTTAGTACGTACTCATTTCTCTGAACCAAAATCCATCTATAATATAGATTTCTATGTAGTACAAACTCGGCTAGTACGTAATAATAATTCCTTCCCGAAGGGGTACGTCTTATCTGAGTTCTACTGTATATCTAAAACATTTTCAGTATGAGTTTGAATGTCATATTGTTACCATTGTGGATGAAGATGATAAGACAAAATATCCTAAAATGCCCATATAAAGATTATCAATGTAATTAGCAAGTTATATAACTTAAAATTAAATAGTTAATAACAAGTGCATGTGTTACAAGAGCTAAAAATACTCTAGGATCTTCAAAGGAAGTGGTAGCTCCTCAAAGTTGGTTGAGATAGTGATATTATTGCCGTCTGATAACCTTGAATTTCTCTCAGTAACCTCTGCTTTTCATTTCTCAACAAATGCCATTGCTGCGATAGCGAATCCAAGTCCGTATATAGCTTGCAATGGCGCGTCCTTTCGTTATCGCGGAATTTCTTTGCGGCTTTTCGGTTGTTAAGTCGGCGTCTGTTATCAGCTATATAAGCCCGCTCATTATCAGTAAGAAGTGTTAGTTTGGTAATCTCTCTAAATTTGTGAGTTTCTAGCTGTCGAAGCTTATTTATGTCAATAATTTCCTTAAACTCATTATTCTTTATCTTCATTTCCCATCCATCCATCAATATCTGTTTGCATCTCAAGCATTTCATGTAGTTCTGTGAATCACTGGACATTGTGTTGTTGTTATTGTTATTGTTGTTTTTAGAATATGTTTGAATTTGATTTGTTAGAATATACATTTTATTCCTTATATACTTTTTCAGACCCAATTATGAAACATATTTTCACAATAATTCTCTTTCTACCAATTTATTTTTAACTTTCACTAACCTCAGTTCACAGTCCTAACAACACAGCAAACCAAAAGAATGCCATTCAGTCACATCACACGACCACCAATATAAATAGCGTGTAAGCTGAACTGTCCCGTGCATCTCTGTTCTACCGCAAAAATAAGTGAACTTTACCCACTAGTGCATTCTTACTTCATGGTAATCAGATTCCTAGGAAAATGCTGCAATAACTTTTGGTGAAACCACACTTTAATTAGTTTTGGCTGCCAATAAATGATTTAATAAAAAATGAAATTTGAGAGTTCACTAGATAGAGCATTGAGGTAAAAACTTGATTGGAAAGTTCGTCTGTCTGAGAATGCATTTTCTTAGTTAAAATTTTTAATTTTAATCGGGGAAAGCAAAGATATCCCAATAAAATAACGTTACCAAATATTCAAAATTCTATTTTTATCACTCGGGTAAAATCAACAATTCATCACTCCGATTAACAACTGAAAATAAAACTGTTAGAGTATAAACATTATGTAAGGAAGTGGAAACCAGTCTAATTTCAGTTTACTTAATAGGGATGACCACTCTCTATCAAGTCTAAATAATGATTGGCCAATTTAATAACGATACTAAAATGAAATTCCCTGGGTTTTCATTGGCGAGCAGTTGAGGAGAATGCTTGGATAAGAATTAGGAAAACATTTAATCATATTATGCACATCAAAAGCTTTGTCCTGGTCACAATATACACACGCTTAATCACAATTCAAGAGCACATTTCAAACTGGAACTAGTCATCTTTAGTTCCATGTTTCAAGATGTGTGTGAACGTTACGTAATCAAAATCCCCTTTGGCGTCAATAGGCGCACCCACGAAGAGATCATCCACTTCTTTATCGGTCATACGGTCCCCCATGGTGGTGAGGAGCTCCCTCAGCTTGTCCTCTTGGATCTTCCCGCTTCCTTCCTCGTCGAAACAGGCGAATGCGTTCTTAATCACATCTTCAGGATCTGTCCCGCTCAATTTCTCTCCGAACAGAGTCAGGAACATCGTGAAGTTCAGAGGCCCGTGTGCTTCATCCAGCATCTCTTGGATGTACTGGTCCGACACATCTTTACCTGCGACACAAATGCGACACATTTAATCACATAAAAAACTGGATTTTGTGAACAAGTTCCTTTTCACACCTACGTACCTAAAGAAGCTAGCATTTCCTTCAAATCATCAGCGTCGATTTTCCCATCTCTGTTCTGATCTATAATGTTGAACGCCTCTTTGAATTCCTGGATCTGTGATTGGTCGAACATTGCGAAGATATTCGAAGTGGCACGGTGAACTCGCTTACGCGGTTTGTCCTTCTTTGCCACTCTAGCTTTACTCATTTTCTAATTCTCTAACGTAAATAAGTAAACAAATTTGTTAATATTTACAAATAGCAACCACTATTTTGTGTTAGTAAAATGTGCTTAACTTTTACAAGTAATCAATACGTGTAAACAAAACCACAATTCTGTAATCTGTAAACTGTAATTGAGGATAATATGCAATAAACTCAGCCAAAATTTTCGAAGTAAAAAGGCAGGAAGAATCAGTTACAATCTCCGATCGATGAAGAAATGTTTGTTTATCAGAAATCATAACAAACAAAAGGAAATAATAATATCACCTCTAGCTTTCATCCGGGTAATCCACCATTAGAGTCAGGTGAGCTATTATTAGAATTCGGTAAAATGGAATTGCACTTTTCATAGAAGCAACGATGCGAACTCAATAAATGAAAAAATAGTTCCTAAAATTCAGTTATTAATAACTGATCCAACAATAACCATATTTAGAATTTGTAAATTATTTAATTACAATAATGGTATCATTGGAAGTGAATTTCTAGAAAAATCAGAATTAGTATAAAGGCCAGGAAGAGTGGTTTAGTACTGCCACAAAATGGAGAAGCAGTGGCATCGTGGACAAACTATTCGCACGTGAGACTTAATATCTATGAGAATTGGCACAAATTCCTTAAATGGTATATGTAAGAATTTGAATTTGATTAGTTTAGAGTCTTCACTGTTTGTGGTTTCGAGTATTTATGAAAGAAATTTGTGTCCTTTTATTAGCCTTCGCGACATAATCACTCAAGAGTTGAATAAATGTAAACAACTGTAACCATCAATATAAATAAACAAATCGGGTTTCAACCTGACCACTTCACACATATGACTATGGCCTTGAAACGTGTATTATATACAACGGAACTGCTATGCCGACACTCTACATAACGACACCTGTATATAACGGTCACTTTTGGCCAATCTCTTAAGTGGTCGTTATAGACAGGTTTCACTGCAGTGCAAAAGGTGTCAAAGATTGTTGGAACTCAGTGATCTGCGAAGGAGAAATATTTGCACTAAACTAATACTCATTTCAAAGCTCAGCAAAATACCACTTCACATTATCATGATACTTTGACCCGTGATTGGTTGTATGTATGAGAGTGGTTTCATCAATACTGATGAATCATTAAAATATCCAATGTGGTTTACACCAATGGCACGAGTTGAAAGTGGCTAGATATATCTCAATTATGCTTACAAATAAAGCTATGTTGTGTGATACAGAAGTATTGTGAAACTAATAAGTTCACAAAGTTCTTGTTTACTTTCACTTTGATCTAAATAACAACACACACTCACCCACAATATTACCTTGTGGTCAGCCGAGGACAATTTAGGGTAATATTCCATTCTATAAATAACGCTAAGTTTACGTGTATATTTAACCCACGAGTTACTGGGTTAACATTTTAGGAATATTTGAGTGAAACAACGTCAATTAACTTTCATAATGTTATATCGGGTCTATTCATTGGGTGAGCCACTTTTATTCACTAAGATTACACTATGAAAAATTCCAATGGTACATATTCACTTCCATGCGTTGAATCAAGAGATAGTCATGATTCACGAGATCTTTTAAAGTGGAGGGAAACCGTCAAAGGAATGAGTAATGTTATATATCAAAGTAAGACAGGGAGATACCCTCTCTCTCTGTCTTGCAATGAGATCCAATCATTTTGTAATGTTATGTTAGTACATTTGTTCCGTTTATTAGACAGTTTATTAAATAATTTTTCTATTTGTTTGTTTCCTTATTTGACCGTTTATTTAATTAAGCACGGTTCGTGCACTTACATAGCGGGGCTAGCAAGATTTCCTAACAATAGAGATACAGTAGAACTTGGTTAGGACGTACTCAGATAATAAGTTCTTCAGTTTAGTACATCCCCATTCTCTGAACCAAAATCCATCTATAATATAGATTTCTATGTAGTACGAACTCGGTTAGTACGTACTATTAATTCTTTTTTAGTTCTACTGTAAATTCTTTACAAAAAGTATTGTTGTGTTTTAATTAAAACAGAAGAATTAATGAATTTGATTATTATATATATAATACTAGTAATAATTCAATCAACATTCACAAGATAATTTTCCAAGTTTTGTTGTAAAATACGCAATATTTCATAGAAAATGAGCGCCAAGTATGACAAATTGGCGCTTAATTTATGCTCTACTTCATCTGAATAAATTAAACAAATCATTCGCAAAATTAAAAGAAATTAAACAAATTCTTATCCCGAAATCGGTCTCCTAGGAAAAACATTTTGCATTGGTTTATCAATAAATCCATCAGTTTTTGTGGCAGAGTAATTAGTCAAATACAGAGAATCCTTTAAAGCAAATGGAAAATCTAACTCTCTAACTGGTACTGCTATTCGAACGCTTCTCGAAACAAATACTAATCATTATGAGCCACAATTGTGGCATAATTTATGTAGGTTTTGATAGGATAGTTGATAATATTAGCTATTCGAAAGGTTTTTGTAGTTAATCATCGCTAGAAAACTAAGATTATCACTGTCGGTGAATGCTAGTTTATTTCTAAAAATTCTAACCAAACTCGGACAGATTTGAAAGAAATTTAATATTTTTCCAGTAAATAAAAAAAATTTGCTGACGAATCTAATCGTATCATTTCTTGCTAAAATAAATAATCTTAGTTAGCCGACCAATTAAATTGTATACGTCACTTGAGTTGAATAAATTGGAATATTTATATGCGTTAATGGTAACTAGGCAAAGCATTCTAATTTTGTGCAAACATTTACTAGAAAAGTTTTAAGTAACCAATCAGATAAGCAGAGTTGAAACCGTTTCCACTGAACCCAGACAGAATTCAAGCAACAAATCAGAGAAGTGTTTTATCATTTTAGATTAGAAAGCAATACAGTGAATTCTTAACAGATTTATACCCACTAAACTTAACTAATTATTTTGAAAATATTTTTGCTCGTTTTAATTAGTTAGTTGTTTGCTTGTTTGTTTGTTTGTTTGTTTGTTTGTTTGTTTGTTTGTTTGTTTGTTTGTTTATTTATTTGTATGATTGTTTAGCTGTTTATTGCTTGACTTGCAAACACAAATTTTCAGATAAAATAAAATGTTAATGAAGTTAAAAATAAAATTCCAAAGAATGATTTTCATCACTAAGAACTAAAATTATAACGAAACTCATCATCTGAATAATCAACCAATCAATTTAGAAGCTCAAAACAAGTCAACTAAATCCGAAAACGATTTCAGTGAAATTAGCTGACAACCAATAAGACTTATATTATGTAATGCTATGGAATAGAATCTAAAAATAGCTTCTATCGTATATTACTTTCGGTCTACAAAGTCTTCAAGTAATTTCCAAAACAAAATAAATACCTAAAACCATCACGTAATCAACTCGGTGGACTTTCGAGTAAATAACTCCTGAATAAGACTTAGAGAATGCATTCATAATAAGTGTTTATTCTAAACAATCTGCTTATCTCCTTAAATTAGGAAATTTGCCATTTTGTTTGTAAATATCAACACAGAAAATCGTTAAGTGTATTGTTTAGATGAAAAGTAAATAACAACAATCCCAATCAACCAATCAACGCACTTCAATCGTCTTTAGATCCGTGTTTGAGGATGTGAATAAACTGGAGGTAATCGAACATTCCAGAATCATCAGGTGTTACCGCTTGGAACATGTTGTCCACTTGTTCATGGGAGAAACGGTCCCCCATGGTGGTGAGGAGCTCCCTCAGCTTGTCCTCTTGGATCTTCCCGCTTCCTTCCTCGTCGAAACAGGCGAACGCGTTCTTAATCACATCTTCAGGATCTGTCCCGCTCAATTTCTCTCCGAACAGAGTCAGGAACATCGTGAAGTTCAGAGGCCCGTGTGCTTCATCCAGCATTTCTTGGATGTACTGATCCGACACATCTTTACCTGCGACACAATTTCATAACTCCCTGTCTCTTTAGTCAGTTATCCAATACAATATTAAAAGCAGAAATTGATCAAGTTTGTTTATAAAAGATGCAATTTAGTCAAAAATTTCGTTGTAGCAACAGAAATAAATAATAATATTATACTGAGTTAGAAATGAAAGCACACCGTCATACAGAATAGTGTCCTCTCAAAATACCACTTCAAACCACTTAACTCAAGGATTGAGTTGCATTCAAAGAACTTTAACTCATGCCAGACAAACTACTTTCAGTTCAATTTGAATGGCCATGTAAGGGCATGAAGAATCTAAAGGTTTCTACAACCATTTCCCTTCTACTATTCACCAGACTCAACTTTGGTGTAAACTTGTTGCATCATATTTACCTCAATTAGCAGTCTAAGTTTAGGTACGTATTTGTAAATATTTGTAGATATAAATTACCATTTATCTATAATCATATTAAAACTATTTGCTTGTATCGTTCGCGATTTATATTGTGTCAAAGAAGTTTGGACTTTTTGTAGAATTTTCAAGAAATTTTGCGTTGAAATATTTAATAATCTTAGTTCTAATTATAGAAAGAATTTATTAATTAAATTTAGCTACAATTTATAATTGCGGATACAATATTTGATTCAAGTTTGCTCCAAATTGTTCTGAGATGTAAACAATCTATCAAAAGTTTGAAATGAAGTGCGGATGCATTTCTGCATGGATTGAATCTGATTGGTTGAAATGAAATATAGTTTACAGGTAGGAGGTTAGGAGGTAAATAAATAATGATTGGTCATTTAATAGAAACCATCCCCTGCATAGTAATTGAGTTAAAATAGCAAAATCTATTTACAAACTACAGTACACATATTCTAATTCACGTAGGTAACCAATGGGTTTACAAATACAGGTGACTCCGCTTAATCGGGACACTTTGGTTCCAGATATTTTGTCCAGATTAAGCGGAGGTCCCAATTAACCAATGAAATTTAGTATTAGCTTCATGTATGGGAACCATTTCGTTCCTGGAGACTTGTCCCGATTATTAAGCGGAGTTGACTGTATGCATATATATGTATATTTTCACACCTCTAAACACCATACTCACCAAGAGAGTCCAACATTTCTTTCAAGTCTTCAGAATCGATGTATCCATCTCTGTTCTGATCGATGATGTTAAACGCTTCCTTGAATTCCTGGATCTGTGATTGGTCCAGCATCGCAAAGATATTCGAGGTAGCTCTCCTCTGTCGAGATTTACTCTTCGTCATTAGTCGATGTTTACTCATTTGTTGTTGTTTACTAGTTCATATAAACAAACAAAAAGTTGAGAATGTGTTCTGACAGAAGGAAAAGTGGGAGAGATTTCAACAGAATTGTACAATAATAACTTTTGATTCTAACAAATATACACATTCAACACACTCAATCCCAATCAACCAATCAACGCACTTCAATCGTTTTTAGATCCGTGTTTGAGGATGTGAATAAACTGGAGGTAATCGAACATTCCAGAATCATCAGGTGTTACCGCTTGGAACATGTTGTCCACTTGTTCATGGGAGAAACGATCCCCCATGGTGGTGAGGAGCTCCCTCAGCTTGTCCTCTTGGATCTTCCCGCTTCCTTCCTCGTCGAAACAGGCGAACGCGTTCTTTAGCACGTCTTCAGGATCTGTCCCGCTCAATTTCTCCCCGAACAGAGTCAGGAACATCGTGAAGTTCAGATTCCCTTTCGCTTCTTCCAGCATTTCTTGGATGTAGTTCTCCGACACGTCTTTGCCTATTGAACTGAACTTAAACAGAACCAATGAACACTTTAAATGAAAGACAGCTGTTTGTCTGTTTGATTAATATTCCAGAATTTAGCCATAAATAGGCTTAATAAATGGAATATAAGGATTGGACGTTACACCTTCTTAAAATATTGAAAACTTCAGTGAACTAACTGGAACTGGAACTAAGTTAGTTCTACATACCAAGGGACACCATTATCTCCTGCAGATCTTTCCCGTCAATGAATCCATCTCGATTCTGATCGATGATATTGAAGGCCTCCTTAAATTCCTGAATTTGAGTCTGGTCGAACATAGAAAATATATTCGAAGTCCGTGGACGGCCGCCGCCATGCTTTGATTTCTGCGCGCGTGATCTGCTCATTGGCTAATTCGGAACTGAAACCGGAAATTGGAACTAAGTTTATAATGGGATAGGAACTAAAGGCGTTAAATATTAAAATATATTTGTAAATAAATACATTAAAAGATAAAAAAAGTTTATAGAATGCTACATATCTTCGAAGTGATCTGTTCACCAGTGTTACTATTTTTAGATTTCCCGCCATTTCCTGCATTCCCTGCGTTATATGGCGCCTGAATTCCTTTGGAACTTTTCCCTTTATTAGTTTCAGTTCCAATATCCTCCAATTCTTCCTCGCTCCTCTCAGTGATTGGGGCGAGGGTGCCTTGTCGTCTCGGAACTAAGAAAATTGGTTCCAATCCTTCTCTGTCAATCAAATCTGGCATCTCATTGGTTGGTTCAGACGCTGCTTCAAAATTATCCGCGAATTCCAATAACCCATTTTCGCTGTCAAGATTATCCAACAGGGTAGGGTAACTCTGTGTATACTCACCTAAATTGGAACTAAAATGAATGCATAGTTCCAATATAATTGAGCCATTATAATTGGAACTAACTCACCCAATAGTTCCATTTTGTTGTCCTGTTTGAACAGGTACGGTCCCCTCTCAAATAAACCCGCAGACACGTCAGAATCGGAACTAACACCTATAATCCCAACCACTCCACTGACAGTTCCATATACAACCAGACTACCAATCAGATTCGTGTCAATCGAAGTAATGCTTTCCCCGAGACAGAAACTGGCCAATCGAATCAGACTCTGAGACTCCAGTAAATGGATGTATCCGTCGAACCCGGAACTAACGAGGAGGCATGGTTCCACTTTGTTGAGGTACCGCAGGGAGGACACTCTGTCCTTGTGGACACCGGACTGGGTGTGAAGTGGTGTGTCTGAATCCAATTGCCATCTAATAACAATCCGTATAAACAGATAGACAAAACTGCAAAGGGACGAAAGTGTTTCACTTAACATTGGTTAATTAGACCATATTTCACTACCAAATTTGATCTACAAAATTTAAATTTTAAGCAAAACAAAGGAAGTTTTGTACATTGAAAGGAAATTTTATACTTCTAGTACATAAGCAGTGAAAACCTGTCTTTAAACTTTTTCCCTACTTTCCAAAAACTTGTTAATAGAACTGAACTAAATCGGGACATTATTATTTGATTTGTCCTATAAGGATATTCTATTCTATAGCATAAATGATTACCTCATAATTGTGCCACTTTGAGTGCCACTTATCGCCTGCCACTCGTGTGAAATTGTGTCCAGGCATGTGATACCTTCGTTAGTGTCAAAACGCGACACTAAACACCCTTTGTCAACATTCCAGAGAGTTAAAGACCCATCTTGGCAACCACATAAGAGATAAGTGTTATTTGATCTACAATAATACATTCCATAAAACCACTCCTTAGCAACATAAGAGCACAATATGAATTCAGAAAACTGATTACAGAACAAAATCCCTAATAAAACCTCAAAATTACTTCAGAAAGAATTAAGTTGCAATTCCAGCTACGGAATGAGTAATGTGATATTTAGTTACGTATCGTTCTATAAGTGAATACTTTCAAGCGGGCTGTTTCTATTTTAGAACAATTTACCCGGGGAATGCTCACTAAGTTAGTAAAGCTATTTATAATCTCCGCTTTTGAACGGATTAGGGTTTTATCTAAGTTTGCCTGTAAATAAACTGAAGCTCAGAAATGGGTTGAGTCAGTTCGGATGGAAATTCCATGTGCCATTCAGGGTTGTCAAGCTTCCATATGAAGATATTTCCCTTCTTGTCTCCAGAACCAATCAGCTCTCCTTCTTGAGTGATGGCTATGCTCGAGATGGGCGCGTGATGGCCTCGGAATTCAGCCAATGAAGTTGCATCCTCTCCATGCCACAATTTCAACACCCTGAACAATGGATAACACTCATTGAATTGGAACTAAGTAAATTATTAGTTCCATATCTACCTGTCATCTCCAGCCGTTAAGAAACGAATCGAATCACGATGACAAGCCAGGTCATTGATTGGCTGAGAATGTGCAGACAGAGATAGTTCCACTTTACTCGTCTCTAGTTCTAGAACTGAAGCATACCCATCTACCCCTACGGTTGCTATGAACTGCTCGCAAGGTGAGAACCTAACTCGACTAATCACACCTTCATGTGTCGCCTTTGTTCTAGTTCCTATTTATAGTCTCAGATAAATTATATTCTATTTTTAGAATGAGTGTGTATTCATACTCGCCTGCTAAAAATAGCTCTTTCCCAATCGTCCAGACTTTGATAGTTCCAGTTTCATCCCCACTCACTCCCCAAATTCCATTCGGTGCCATAGCAACGCACGCGACACAGGAATGCGCATTTATGGAATTCTTACAAATTCCTATTTTCGGGTCTATCACTAGGATAGCGCCATGACTGCAGGCGACCAATCCGATCACTCCGTTAGAGTGCGCCAGACTGACACTATTTATAGCATAGGAATTGGCGGGAAAAGTTTGAATGAGGGTGAGCCTATCTTTGGACCAAGATTTGACAGTTCCGTCCAAACTGGAAGTGAGGATAATCGTGTCGAGGACTGAAACTGAAACTATAGACCCGCTGTGTCCCTCTAGAGTGCCACAATTAGAACTAGAAGCCACATTCCAGATCTTCACTGTGTTGTCATCTGAACCTGTCAGCAGCAGTTGTTCATTGTCTGAGAGAGCGAGCGATCTGATTGGCTGTCTGTGTGCGTGTAAAGTATAAATAAGATCTCCGAAACAGGAACTATCCCTGTGACAGTTCCAGATACAGACATTTCCATCCGAACTCCCAGAAATCCCCGTCCGTCCGTTCTTAGTCAGTCTCACTGAGTTCACAGAGTCTAAACAACAAACAAATGAACAAACAAGTAAACAAATAAACAAACATCCCAAACAGTTTCAGTCGATTAGATTCGGATCGGCCAGTTTAATAGAACAAAGTGATAAATAAATAAATAAAAAATGATTTGGGACAGAAAAATATCAATAATCGGGGTCGAATCGCATACTTCTAGTTGCTACGATGCGATTAGGAATGTTGGCTAACTCTTCCGCCTTCCAGGGATCCCCTTCGTCATGGAATCTTGACACCTTTTGCTGGGCACTGACAGCCCTTCTCACACCCAATCGAGTGCTACCCGATTCTGCCATTCGAACCATGGATGGACTCTCCTCGAGGATCGATTCTAAATTTTTACTCTTAGTAACAGCGCTTGAAATTCGCTTTTGGCGCGTGTCTGAGAGAAAAGTGGCAGGCGACACAAATGTGTCGAGCACGTGGAAGTGTTTGTCCAACTCGTCAAAGGACACATCCCGCTTAGGCTTCTGGAATTCTTTCAGGGCGGCGGACTGTTCCTGAGAATGGCGCGTGGCGGAGGAATGCGGCATTTTGATTGGCAGAGCTGAGACTAGCTCATCTTCATCAGAACTATCGGATTCTTCTTTGGCGCCTAACATCAGGAAATCTGACAGATCTCCCGGGGTCACCCTGAGGCTATCGTCCAATGAGATCTTCCGCTGCTTATCCACTATCGGAGCTAGGTTCGTCTTTAGTTCCACTTCGAATTGGGCGCGAAAGTTAGGCGGGGATGAATTCAGGTCTGGATTATCGAATTTTTTCCTAGTCTCAGCTATCGTGTCGGAAATACGCATTCCTCGACTTGATATCAATACCGGAACGTTCCTGGGGTTGCTATGGGAAACCTTAGGCGAGAATCTATGTTCGTAAGGGGCGGGCTTTTCGTAGGAAATTTCTGTCAGAAATTCCTTCTTCTCCACGCGGGAGGTACGCATACTTTTCGATCTTTTAATCTCCGGGGTGGGTTCCAAATCCTCAACTGGTTTAAGCTCCAAATCATCACTCGAGTAGTGTTTCCCGCCCGTCGTGGAACCAGCCAATGAGAGATGCGAAGTCCGCTCTGTTTCCAACTGAGTCTGAGGTATGCCTATCAGGTTACTGAACGCCCGCCCCTTCTCATTGGCTATTCCCTCAATGAATACCGGGTTGTCGTGTACGATGCCGTCTTGCACGAACAAATCAGTGATGGAGTTTCTGTGCGAGCTGGAGTGGATAATGGATTTCTTCTGTCTCAATTTTGATTGGTCAGAATAAAGGCTGCCACGACTGGAACCACTTTTAGAACCACGGATAACTGTGCGGCAATACTTTCGCACCTGAATGCAAGCGACGAACCCGCACGTTATGCTCATAAACAGACAGAGAATGACAACTACCACGATCCCAATGATGGCGCCCTGTGACAGCTGAAAGGTATTTATAGTAATCATAGAGACAGAGATCGTAAAAGTGACTTTTTCACATTTATTGGTCACTTGGCATTCATAAGTGCCTATGTCGTCAGGTGAAACAGATGGAATGTAGATATTCTTGGTGTTAGGCGGGAGATTCAACGGGATGTTATTCAGGACCCAAGAAAAATTCAGTTCCGGTCTGCCAGTAACGCTACAGAGAATGTCAGCTGTCTCGTTAAGTACGACAGTATACGAGAGAGGAGAGTGGATTCTGATTGGTTCAAATGCTACGAGAGTATAGTTCGAATACACTTCGAGGGTGTTGAAATGAGCACAGACGTAAATACCGGAATTTGATTCGGTGAAAACATTTATTTCGAAATGTGGAGACCTTTGGAAGATGGAACTGTTTCGATACCAAAAAGCATTTGAATCATTGGAACTACAATTTTTCCGCAAAGTAGAACCGACCAATACACACTCAAGTTTGTTTACGACAGCATAAACACCTCCAGTTACAAGTAAATAAAACAGAAATAAACAAATTCGATATTCCATGAGAGCAATTAGAGAAGTAAATAAGCATCTAAACCAATTTAAAATTCACACCTCTAAGTTATGGGTCCGTAATAAGTATCTAAAAATAAGTACAATGTACATTCCTTACATACCAGAGTGTCCATTCATCTCCTGGAGACAGATGGCAGTCTGGAGGTCCCAAAGTCTAATTTTAGAATCCGCACATCCCGAAATAGCGACACTGGCGCTTGTTGATAGGTCACAGCTCTTGACACCTCCCCCATGCCCAACTAGAACTAGCAACAGCTTTCCTACAATGGAATGCAGTATAGAATGTGAATATAGAAGTTTGCTAATTATAGAACAAACCTAAATTTAGATCCCAGAGTCGGACGGTACAATCATCTGATGATGTCAATAGCAACATTCCTTTCTTGTCGTTCGTATCCTTGATACGAATACAGGTTATGGCGCCGAAATGGTTAGAAAGTTCATAGACAAATTCCGAACCGATTCGTGCGTTGCTAGGAGAGAGCGGAATGAGATTAGGCGGGGTTAAGGAATGTACAGCTGACTTGAGGTAGCCAATCAACAGCGCGTACTTGGTGTCGATCTTAGGATTGCGCAACTTCACACTTCGACTCTGCTCACTTTGGAACACAATCCCCATCAGATGATTGGCCAGCTTCTGAGCTAGGCAGCTGGCGTCCTGGCCAATAGAATCGAAGCAGCAGCCAATGATCTCCTGCAGGATTCTCAGCTGGCCAATCAGATCCGATTCCTCGGAATGTGGCAGTTTGTCAAACAGAAGTGCGAAATCCCTCAACACCTCAGACACACCGACTGATTCTATTTTGAGTCTCATCCATTCAAGGTTGGTAAGGCGACCAATGAGTGCTCGGGATTGCCCAGTCTCGACCAAATTTAGCGGCAACTCCAACAAATTCCTCGGGTTGAAATAATCACATTCCTTGCTGGTTTCCTGGTCGCTAGGATCTGAGGGGTGGAACACATTCCTAAGTTTGGTATCCAGGAAGTAGCGACACAACGTCTGATGGCAGTGCATAATCCTCTCAGGAGTCGACAGATATCGTTGTTGTGCCACTTTTCTAAAAATAGGATGCCCCCACTTCAAGACACAATAGGCTCCTGGTGCCATCACGTGGACCAAGAGAGGGAAGCTTAGTTCCGATTTGAGTCTGGACCAGAATATCGGAGAGAGGGTTTGGTTGCTATGTGTTAGTTCCTGTCTTAGTTCCATATTGCTCGAGACGATATCTCCCAACTCACACTCAGTGACTCCAAACCTAAAATAGAGGCTATAAATACCTATAATTGCATTCCTATTGCGGCTAATCGTTGTTATGCTCCACCTGCGGGCTAAGTTCTACATCAGCAACCAATGAATGTGCAACTTCTCACTTAGTTCCAATTTGGAAATGCGCAGATGGTTCTGTGACCTAATACAACCAATCAAATTTAGTAACAGCCATTTTAGACCTACCTAGCAACGGTAATGATGGAAAGGCATTCGCTCACAAATAAGGTAGAATATTTCTGTTCCAGTTTCGCGAATATGCAATGCAGCATTCCATTGACACTAACACTGAGTTCTGATTGGCTGACGCGCGAGAAAGATTTCCACCTGACAGCGTCCTTGAGGAGAATGGCGGCGTAGAAAGGAGTGACGTAATCGGAACTACGCAGGAAGCCGAGCACAACCTGGAACTGAGATGACGTCATCTTGCGGTTGTGAGCTGACAGTATGCCGGAGAGAAACTGGCTTAGTTCCGGGTCTGGGATAGGTGTTAGTTCCAGAAAGGTGGCATGGGTGCCTTGGAGAATGGATCGGGCGCCAGAAAGCGCCAAACGGTGCACTTCCGGTCTGGTGGTCATAATCAGGCGCGCATTTGGCGGGAGGGATTTGGGTAGCCAATCAGCGCTGGCGCCATTATCGGAACTGTCCAAGTAGTCCACTCCGTCCAGGATGATGAGCAGCTGCTGGTTGGTCGGCTGACCAATCAGCTGATGGAAGAATGCCTTCAGCTCTGGATAGGTGTTAGGTGGATTCTGATTGGTCAATCCTAGAATGGACAACAGCTGTTCACAGACACTCCGTAAGAGCGTGCAGATTGATTGGGTTTCCATTGTCAATCCTACAAACCTGACAACCAATCGGATTTGAGAGTTCGCGGTATTCAATAGGCCTGCAACGATGCGGGAAATGACAGCTGACTTTCCCACACCCTGTTCCCCATATAGCACAAGAGGTGTCAAGTGTTCTGCGCTCTCGATGTAGCTACTGATGGTAGCGACACAATTCTCTGTGCCACTCAGAAAACCACTTTTCAACTCTGCCATATTTCTAGCATATTGCAAATGCGTTTCCACCTCGTTGCTAAGACGAGACGCAAGAATGTCAGGAATGTTCTTAGCACAATCTATAATTAGCTTCGTTACAGAACTTTTCAAATCATCTTCGAATTGAGCCAAATATTTCTTAAAAGTTTCAGATTTTTTAGTGTCGATTAAATCCTGTCCGAACACCAAAGAAAACTCGGAAATATTCTCAGTTCCAATTCCTGCGTCGGTTTGTGGTATTTTTAGTTCCTTCAAAACACCTAGCGCCTTTTGTGCCTCTTGGTCCACTTCTCGAGTCCCAGGAACCATGTCGATATATTTAGCAACAGAATCGTGGGACAACAAAAATTTGTTTATGTCAATAATTCGCGTTTTGTAGCATAAGCAATGTTCATTCGGGTTGCCAGGGTGATTGAGTAGGCCATCAACTATTTCAGTCTCGAATATGGAACTAGTGAAGGTGTATAGTTTCAGTTTGTCATCTTTGTAGACAGTTTTGGCTGCGCGACGCAGTGACCTGCCGACCAGGTGGATTTCATTCTGCCATTCATCTCGTTCTTCCAATTTCCGACCAATCAGATTCGCGTCTGCAGAGAAAAAGTGCGGGAACCTAGAAGAAACCGGAACTATGGTGTAATCCTTGGTTAGAGAATTGGCATCAATTCGGAACCAATCTTGGAACAGCGCACTGACTTTAGGCGCGTCCATAGAAGCGACCAATCGGATCGCTTCCTTTCTATTGATGCTGTCAGGCAGACATCTGTAGCCGTAGCGCATTCCCGCCAAAATCACCAAACTCGGTCCCAAACTAATCTCCCGCGAGTATGCCACTTCCTGGCGACACAATTGTGACACAAGAATGTCGTTGACCACTTCATCACTCATGCCATTTCTCAGATCCACAATCTGGAACTGAATTCCTGAACTGTCACAAAGCTCTCTGAAATAGGAACTAAGATCGGCTAGGATTTGGCGCTCGAAATGTTTGTCTTGGAACACGGAACTAACGTAAATTCTCACATGAGAAAATCTCAGTTCTACAGCCGACACTCGATTGGTGGTTTCCTCTGGCATGAAACTATAAATAGCTACAAAGGTGACTGGAAAACAATCAAAATTAGTAGTTTTCCACCCAAATGTGCCGCAAAAGTGAATACTTGACAACCATTCCGGGAGGATGGCATGTAAGTGTGAAATTTTGAAGTGGAATACTTCCATTAAAAGGTTGATAGGTTTAGAAGGAAAGGAAATAAACAACAAATTTATTCAAAAAATGCATTCAAAATAAACACAAACAAACAAGACTAAGCTTTATTTTCAGTTTCAGTTTCAATTTCAGAATCAATCGTTTGGTTTTCCTTTCCAAACCGTTTCAAGAATAATACGCCAGTCAGTCTCCTGGTCATAGTCGCGGTATGGGAACTGTCAGTTGGAGCCGAGACAGGTTTTCTCCGAAAACAGAGACACTTTTTGAAAACCTCATACCAGAAAACGCGCGCGTCTTTCACACCTAGAGTAGAGAGTGCCACCAGACCCCACGCCGAGAAGAAGAAGTCGTTCATAACAGTTAGTTCCGGTTTGTAGAACTGTACATAGTTGTTTACACAACAGGAAGTGTTAGTTCCATATCTGGTGATGCAAGCCCAGAATAGCTCCACATAGGACTCATACAGATCGGAATCAGAAACCCTAGTTCCGAATTCAAGCGACAAAAATAGATTTATGGCAGTGAATATGACAGTGACGCCTAGCGTTCTAATTATAAACTGGTTCTGCTCATCGGACAGTGCATTCATGCTCACTTTATGGTTGCGCAATCGTAGCTTATTTATAATTAGCTGCGCTATGATCAAGGAGATGGAAGAGAGAGATAGGAATTGCATCAAGGAGAGTGGAATTAATATTGTAATCGCAATGGCTGTTGGTTCGGGCAGACACACGACTGGATGGTTCACTATCTCGTAGTACACGTCATCGAGACCCCAGAATATCACTAAGATTAGCAGAGGAACAAAGGTGGCGAATATAAATAGGACAAGGTGCATCTTCCAACTGCTGTCATTCACAAAGCGGAGTTTGAACGGGAAAGAAAGGACCAATAGAACAGAGATGACATAGATGAGATACCAGAACACGAATATCATGCTAGCGTAGTGGAATACCGCGCCTAAACAGGAATAGAATTCGATAAATAGATGTAGTGCTGCATAAAGAATTTTTGTCAATTCGACTAATACACAAAATCGTTAATAGGATACAATTACTTAGAACTTCAGGTGAAGAAAAGGAATTTGTAATAAGTATGACAAAATTTCCTGAGCTAATTTGCAAAAATAAAATTCCATTTAGGATAAAGTGTTACCTTGCACGTAGCACTGGATTGTCGGTTGTTGTCGCGAGCCAATCAGATTCTCCTCGCTACAGTAGAACTTCTCATAGTGAATCTGACCAACCAGAATGCACAGAGCTAAAAAAGAAAAGATTAAACGAGGTGTATTGGAGAAATTACATATTTCAGGTTGCCAGGTTACCTTGTATTGCAGCACAAATGAGGAGATAGAATGGAATAACTTGTGGAAACTCGAATCTATAAATAGAAGTGTAAGAAATCAGAAGATTAATAAAATTTATTATTAAACAATGGAATCCATCTCTGAATAAGAACTAACAGTTTCTTTCCAATCTTTATCCAAGTAAAGATTCCCAAAATGCAGCCAATCAGAGAGATGGAAGCCGCTAGACAGGTGATAAAACGAGCAGCTACTCCATACCCAAGACCACCCGGATGCCACGTGCCACAAACTGGGACACATAAGCTGCCATTGCTGGTGTAAGGGAACTCGCACTTCAGTGTCAAATTGGAACTGCGGTTACCTAAAAATAGCAACGAATAAAGGATAGTTCCAGTTTAAGTTCCATATGTGTGCATACCATCAAACCCCAGTGGGGAGTTGTTTATGATTTCACATCTGTTGTCTATTCTCTCTGTTTGCGTGTTTACTGAATCGGAAACATTCACCTATGTATAGAGGCAATAACATAACAACAGTAATAGCAGTAAGGAATGTTGCTATTAATAACTCACCAATGGGCTTAAGAAGTAGTTGACGAGACCAGCAAATGGCGCAATAGCGACAATTAAAGATACAAATATGAAGAATCCAGACACGATTTTAACCGCCAGGATCCGCCAATCAGTTTTGCTCTTTTCGCCCACTCGAGTTGGAGAAATTTTGATGCCAGAATTAGGGCGCGTTTTGAAGTTTATAATATAATCACTTTTTGTTCTTAAAATAGCATCATCCGACTCAGAGATCGAATTCGAAAGAGTGGCAAGTGTAGTTTTCGAGTCCATTATTTCAAATTCCGAAACTTAGCTCCATCTCTTTGGAGTTGTATTTATATGCCAGTGGAGTGTCGTATTACTGGTGGTGTGCATGAGCATATTCTAACTAACCAATCAACCACCAGTATGACGACTCTCTTCGTATCTGCATTTCCATTCGTGGACAGTACGCCTACATCAAGAAAACAGGCGCCATCAGTGCTAAGTATAGTTTAATTAATTTCCTAATTACAAAAACTAAAACAAAGAAACGATTAAAAGCTCTTTGTTCCAATAACAGTCTCTATATGCGTATAACCTGATGATAGTGACATTAGTGGTTGTGTTATTAAAGTGGCTGATTGTCTCAAAATGTGTCCTATTAGAACTCGATTAGAAGCATCCAATCGCGGAAAGCTGATTAAAATGGTGATATTGTCACTTTTAGGTTTAGAAATTTGGAACTGATCCAAACCACACAAAATAATATTGGTCACTGACATCACCGAAGTGCTCCTACGCGACTATATGTAACAATTGGAATGTAAAGCGTTTTGGTCGCTATGGAAATCAGTGGCAAGAAACCATCAGATTGGGTAGTTGCATTGTGAACAGTAGAGATATTTTATCATCAAATCATGCCACCGAAATGGCAGTTCGATTCCTGATGTGACACAAGAATAGAATATATCTAGATATCAGACCGAACAGTTCAAATAGTAGTGGTAACTGTTGGTTGCTATGAAGAATTAACATGTTATGTTATATCAGTTGTCTCAAAATAAGTGTTCTTAAAACCAGAGTCAGACTAGGAATTTTGTTAACTCATTTTGGATGGGGAAACCCTAAAAGTGTGGGGTATATTCTATAAATAGAATCGATCCCTAGGCTAAATCGGGTTTGTCTCAGAAGGATTAAAACCCGATTTAGCCTAGGGGCCGATTCTATTTATAGAATACACCCCACAGTTTTAGGGTTTCCCAAAGAGTTAGCAAAATTCCTAATCTGACTCGGGTTTTAAACTCACGAGTGAATCCCGGATCTGGACCAATGATTATCCGTGTTATTAACTGTGATTTCTCCGTGACTGACCAAGACATTTATCGAATCAGATCCTGGATAGAGACCTCCACTACAAGCGACACATTCCACACCAATCCATGATTCAACCTATTGATGTTAAACTGACAGCAGACAAAGTGAATGTCCTCATGAACACAGCCTCTCTGTATCCACATGTTCTCTCACACTGGAGACAAGATTGTTACGGATGACTCGATCACATGTTATCTTAGACAGTATTATACAGTAGAACCTTGTTAATACGAACACCAGGGATGGTCGAAATTTGTTCTCATTTTAGGGCATGCCTAATTTCCGGGACGGGACGGAACCATCAGGTACCTAATTTCCGGGACGGGACAAGTCAAGATGCCTAATCTCCGGTACGGGACAGAAAAGGTACCTAATTTCCGGGACAGTCCCGTCTCGTCCCGGAAATTAGGCATGCCCCTCATTTTATCCGGAATTCCTATTAACCAGAGTGATCCACATGTATTTTCCTCCGGAGGGGATGAAATATGTTGTCTTATCCGTGTTTGTATTAACGAAGTTCTACTGTATATCCTTACTGTGTCATTGAGGTTCAACAATAAAGTCATCCTTGGCTTTCATTGGCTGTTACGTAAATCAGTGAGAAGAAAGTGAATCATATTTTGGTTGATATCGTGGAAAGTAAGGAAAGATATGATACAAACACACACACAACCTATCATCTCCCATGATAAGATCGCAAAAGAATGTTTATTCGTAATCTCCAGGCTTCTAGCTTTCCATTCCTCTCTTCCACCAATCTATATTTAGACATATTGCAACATTAAAATGGTAACTCTCTGGCATTCCACAGGTGCCAATTCGGTTGATGAACAAATCGAATGTCTGAATTCAATCACGGAGATTTGAATACAACCAAATAGCTGAATAAGTTAGAACAGCTGTGCTCGACACATCTAGTGGTTAAGATGGCATAATGTTCTATACATAATTTAATATCTAAACAGGTATGATATCCACTGGATTTGTGTTAAAGTCATTAAAAATAAAACTGAAACTAACGTCGGATAGTTCCAATTCTAAAATATAGATATATATCAATAAAGAACAAAATATTTATTATCACATGAAATGATTGGTCAAATGAGGGGAGCACAAAATCAGTTAATGAATGCCAGATAAGTCACACAAGTCAGAATGTTACTCTTATCATCCACTAGTTTCCATACCAACCTCGCTTTGGTGTCTCTAGGCAATTGATTCGGTACTGCGACGTGTTTATTTATAGTAACATTTTTAAATTGCTCCATGGGACACTTCATGCAGCAATCGCAGCCATCTTCCCGCATCAGTTTAACCGACACATTCCCGTACTCGAAATAGAATCGGGCAGTAAGCGTCATTGTGACATCTTCGACATATTCACGTGGCATGAACACCATGTTCACACTTATATTTTCGTTGCGAGAGAAGTTGCATTTGTTCTTGAAACAGCCAGTAATCCCCACTTCGAAAAGTGTCGCTCGATCAGAGCCACAGTCCTGGAATGTGGCTATTTTTGGTATCACCCAGGTGAGAATTATCGCGGAGACAATACAGACACAAAAGATTCGCATTTCAACCAATCAGAATTGAAAGAGCCTAGCTTGGATTATATTAAGTACGGTTGATTCGCTGGGAAGACCTATAATTAGAAGCAGATGCGGCCAGCCAATGAATTCAATGAAAGCTGCATTTGTGGAAATTAGGCTTTCTAAGATTAGCGACACACTGAACTGAACTGAACTGAGTCTATTTTTAGAATATACAAGAACTGTTACAAAAAAAGTATCACTTTTGAGCAGTATTTAAGAATAATTTTAGAAGTTAAGTTCAAGGTCAAAACCCAATAAAAGTCTTATAATTGGAACTATAAATTCACTTTAGTTCCGATTCTGTCACGCCTTGCACTGCTAGTTCCATCTTGATGTTCTTGAGGAAGTTAGGGTCCGGGAAACCATGGCCGGAGGAGTTGGAATGTGGTTCGGTCTTGTGGTGGATGTTATTCCACACGATGCAATTTGGGCGCCCAGTAGTGACGCTAGTTCCAATTGTGAAGATCAGGCGCCGTTCCCAAGCTAGCTTCAATAGTTCCAATACCTTTCTACCCTCCGGGTTGTCAGGGATGTAGCAAACGCGCGGGAATCCTGCCGCGGAATAATTAGTTCCAGTTCCAGTTCGCCCATCAGAGAAACTGTAGTTGATAATTATAGTACGAAATCCTTCGTAACCTGGAACTGAAAAACTGTCGTGTGTGACATTCATATTTCCAGTTAAGGGTTGGTCGCCCGTTTTGATACCATGGATTGTCTGGCAGATTGGACAGGAAATGGAGAGTTCGTCAGATCTCCCACTTGGACCTGAATCCAACATAGTTCCAATACAGATTGTATGGAACATGTGTGAACACTTTTTGAGCGCCAAAACTTCCTCCTTAGGAAAACCGGAACTAACTGAAGTTTTGGGTACATCGACATCAGCTGGTTCCAATAGAGGTGTTAAGCAGATGGGACAAGATTCGTCTTTAGGGATTCCTTTCTGCTCCTTAGTTTCAGAATACCTGTTAAGGAATGTGTCATATCGAGTGGCTTTCCTTAGTTCCGATTTGCCTCTCTTCTTGTTCCGAGGTGGCGCGACCGGTGGAGAGTCTCCCGGAACTTTACTCGGGTTAGTTCCAGTTTGGGACAAATATTTAGGCGCGCCAATGGACCTCCCACCATAGCTGCAGGGCTGTGAGGTGTCAGGTGGCGCGGTAGTTCCAGTTCCAGATTTGTAGGGAGTGCCTGGTGTGGCAGGAATGGTTCCAGATTTAGGGACAGCAACGGCGGAGAAAGGGACATCTGGAACTCGGGAGCTGATTGGCTTATCTCCTGGTGGAACTAACGGCAGGCGAACTGGAAGTGAGTACGGAGTGTAAGGGTTAATCGAGGGAAGAACTTTACCGATCAACGTACTGGCAGTGGAGGCCAGAGATGAGAAGGGAGAAGTCCCAGTTTCATCACGCTTAACATCGCGTACTGTCCTGTAATGGTTGTTCTGCTGCTTGAACGTTCTGAGATTGATTGTGTAGTTCATCGAGCGGTCGTGTTTAGACAGATTTATACTTACATCTCCATTCGTGTATGCCTCTTCCAGGAGTTTATTGGAGCAAGGGTGGTACGGCTGCCACATCTTGTCATCATCCTTGTAGTACCAAATCCCTGTGGATCCAGCGCCATATGCAGCCATTAAGTTCTAAAATTAGCAACAAAGTTATGATTGGTTAAATATTGAAAAGAAAGATTATTTAAATTTAATTTAATTATAGCTGTCATTGTGAAGTGTCTGTATTCGTTTCTGTGTCTGGAGTCTCTTGAGAATCTGGAAAAGACTCGTGAGGAATGTAACTAAGATTAGAAGGTTCCAGTTCTTCGCTAGTAACCGGATAATCAGATGGAATGTACGGTTCGTAGCTTGGTTCTGATTGCTCATTGGTTGAAAGAGTTGCTAGTACTTTAGACTCGGAGGCATTGAAAGGACTGATGAGCTCATCAGCCAATGGAATCGCTTCCTGCTGTTCTTCTCTCGGCAGCGCAGGTATATAAGGCTCCGATTCAGGAACTTGCTCAAGTGGAGAGGTGTCAACAGATAGTTCCGGTTTGTACTCACTCAGAGGTGTCAGTGTGTCTTGTTTCTGGATTTGAAATCGGGTAAAAGCGGGCTGATCCTTTATAGTTTCAATTTCAAGCGTTTCCGGTTTTGTGACACTCGCTACCACCTCACCACTTGACACCTCCATTCGGATCTCGGGATAGGACACTTCTGGTTGGTTGAATTCCTGAATCAGCTGATCCCACGGCTCTTCAAGCATGCTCTCGTTGAAATAGAGAGAAATGTCAGCAGAGTCCGCACTGTTCTAAAAATAGAATAGTAAAGAGCTATTTATAGCGACATCAGTTAAATATTCACACCTTTTGGAAGTAGCCTCTCCCGCGTGATCTGCCCCGGTGGGAACCGGAACTGTACCGGTACCTATCGTTGCGCGCGTGATTGTGCTCCTGGAATTGGAACTGGAACCTACTTGGGTGGTCGGGCGGGGGGTGGAAGGGAGAGCTGAGCTCTGATTGGCCAGGTCTGGGGGGCAGAGGGATGGGTGGCAGGGGCTGGTATTTAGGATGTGGATTGGCGCGTCTTCTAAAACCGCGCCCACTTCTCCCGCGAAATTCTCTACCAGCCATGTCTCTATTTATAGAACACTAATGAGCTAACGCATTCTCTATTATAAACCAATCAATTCGAGTCCTCAGATCTATTTATAGAAGTTTTATTATAATAACCGCACCCAAATAGCATACATTGTACATCGAATAGACTTGATCGTGGCTAAATTGAATATGGAACTATTCGCGTGACAAATTGGAACTAATAGGCTAGGTCTGGACCGTCCAACTCCAACTCTTTGCAGCAGATGTTGTCATACACCCCAATTGTGTCCTCAATCTCGTTTAGCTTCTCCGCCACTTCCTGTGACTCCTCAAACTGATTGGCTGTCAGGTTGAAGTGGGTTCTCGGGAAGTAGTCCGATCTTCTGTCTAGAATGTGCAGATCCTTGCTGCGGAGGATTCCAGCCACGGAGGTGGAAGACTGAGGATCTGCCCTGAACTATGACGTCACAGAATTAATTGCAAACACGTATTAGACCAGCGGGTCCCAAACTGTGGTGCATGAACCCCCTAGGGGTGCACGGGTCCTTAGTCGGGGGTGCACGGGGGACAAGGATTCGTCATTATTGCAATGACAAGTCGGATCGATATAGTTTTTCAGACTTAGGTGGGTCCTGGGGTGCACAAAATAATTTTTAGGTGTCAGGGGGTGCACGAGGTAAAAGTGGTTGGGAACTGCTTTAGACGAAACAATTCAAACAACAGAGACATTCCTGGTTCGAGGTTCAGGAAATCGGTCATTTCCCTTACACAAATATTTATAATACAACCAAGTTTTATGGATAATATTAGAATAGACCCACAACATTGTGTTTGCATGGAAGGTCAAATTATGAATGCGTCTTCCTTCTCCAGTCCTTATCGAGGGTGGTTTTGGCCAATGAACGCTAAGTGAGGCCACTTTTTGCCGACACCACATTCGACACTTTCACAGAGTGGTCCTACTTCAGACCACTTCTAATTTTTGTGCTCCTTCAAGGGGCTAAATCGGACACAATTTTCTCACCTGCCAAAAGTCTTTTTCGAATTCGCTTTCTTTTTCTACTGAATAATCTTCTGCGCCAACTTCTATCGCAAGTTCTTCCAACTAAAATGGAACTGGAACTGAAACTATGCAATTCTATAATTAGTATCAACGGATACAAATATACACTCACATCATGTTCATTTGGTTCTGGTATTTCCACTTCGATTATTCCTAAAATACAAATCGGAACTAAAAATTACGATTAATCTTAAATATTTCTCTTGGTACATATGTTTCTATGGTTACAATCGTTTCACATTGGAATGCCTCGTTCTTTGCAACATATTCTTTAAATTCTTTGGTGTTCCCTGACAACCCAAAATATGTCTGTTTTGCAGCTACAAAGACAGTTCCATTTGGAACTAAACCATTCTGGATAATGTCGAGTAATGTTTGGTAGTTACTCGTGTCATATATTGTTTCTGCCATCAAAATGAAGTCAAATTTCAGTGCATTTTGAACTAAAAATAGAATTAAGTTCGACCAAGCGCCGCTCAAAAAAGTTGCATTCTTGAATACATCTTCATAGTTACTGATATTCATGAAAGTATGCGGGACGGTTGCACATTCCAGAACCTCAGTATTGTAGTCCTGAAACCAGACTTTGGCGCCTTTTCTTAGCGCCAAAATGCCCGGAATGCCAATGCCACAGCCAATTTCCAAAACGGACTTTCCTTCGAATGCAACATTCTGATTGGTCAGATACTCCACCAGATCAACTGCCCCCTCCCACAATCTGAATCCGCCCTCGTACTCCCCTGCCACTATGTCCGAAGGCCCACTCGACCAATCAATCAGCTGCTTTTCATCGGATTTCGAATTCGGGTACAAATGTTGAATTTCGATCATTTCCGCTTTTTTGGGTTCAAAAGCAATTGCAAACTCATTTCCAGAAATATTCCTAACTGTCGGAGAGGTGTAAACTGGAACTGTGGTTTGTTCCAGTTTCAGAAAATCTAAATCGAGCTTTAGTACTGGTTTATGAGATAGTTCCAATTTAGACCCTCCTGTCGCATCCTTGGTGTCTTCTGTGAAAAAGTTAAACTTAAACTCGGCCATTTTAGAAATTATTTCCAATTCAACATTGAATTATTCCAACTTTTAACTTCGTTTTGGTTGTATTAAAATGTTAATATTAGAAAACCACTTGAAAAAGAATATTCAACAGACAAATTGGAACTAACAGCTCTCAAATCAGAACTTAACAGCTCTCAAATTGGAACTTAACAGCTCTCAAATTAGAACTCAACAGCTCTCAAATTGGAACTTAACAGCTCTCAAATTGGAACTATGACTTTCCAAAATCCATTACGTCGCGAGGTGCTCAGAATATATCGACAGATTCTGAAGGCGGGAGTTGATTGGGCAAGCACAGACCCGAGCAAGACCGAAATAGAACAGCAGTACATCCGAGAGGAATCAAGAAAACTATTCAAATCTAACAAACATATCAGGGAAATTCCAGATATCCGTAACGGTATCCAAGAAGCTAAAGATAGACTGGAACTAGCCATCCATTACAAGAATCCATTTCCGCGCCCGATTAGTTACCCGCTTAAATACGTCCCGAAAAGTCGAGGAAAAGTTAAAAATAGAATATTCCACCAATCGATTCCTTCCTACCTCAAGTCAACGCACAAGGAAGACTAAATTTAGATAATTTATATTATTAACATGAATAATCGCAAATTAATTGTATACACTTTTTGTTATTTATTTACACTCTAGCACAAAAGTACTAAAAATAGAAAATACAGCATCTTATCTAAAAATACACACAAACAATTCTATTTCTGGCTACGCTTCCAATATACACACACAAGCAAATCCTTACAAACGTTTCCAAATTGGAACTAAAAGCAGGACAGTTCCGGTGCCTAGTAGAGATTGACGAACCTCAGTTTCTTCTCATTGTCCTGCATGAACTTGTCCAGCCTTGGAATCAGCTCAGTTTTGTCAGCTCGCAACAGAGCTCTCCTCAGCTGAGTGAACTGGAACTCGTCGAGGTAGTCGAAGTGGATTATTATGTCCAGCATATCTGTCTTGTCGATTATTTCACTCACCGACAGCTGTGGGAGGTATTCCTTCTTCATCTCCTGAAAATCACGTTCAGATATCACCCCGGGTTTCAAGAGATTTAACAGGAAAAACCTAGCTTCTTTGAAACTTTTCAAAGGTGTCCCCATCACAGTTCTGTTCTCCACATCCATCAAGAACTGTACTAGCAGAGCATAACGTTCGTCCTTGTACACTAATTCTTTGTAGTCCTCCATCAGAATGGCTTGCTGTATGGCATCACTTTGTTGGTCCATCCCCAATAGGGACAACCAGTCCCTGAACAGAGATAGACAGAAGGCGCGCTTGGTGGATATGGAATAGAACAGACCAACACCTCTGTCCTCCAATGATTCGTCAGGTTTGTTGAAGCGGGGGTAGTCCCAAATCTGGAAGTTGTAGATAATCCCAATCCGTTTGACAGTGTCGAAGGTTCCAAACAGATGGCCTTGCTCTTTCAGAAAGTCACGCATTTTATCTGTGAACTCCGTGTACTGTCCTATCCCGCGCCACTCCGAATCCTCTAGGCGGGGAAAGTTGGATGGCCAGTACTGGATACCACTTGGGAACTTCTCTCTGAGTCTCTTGAAGCCTTCCGGGATCTCTTCTTCCTTCACGGCCATTTGTTACTAATTTTAGTAACGAGTGGAAAGGGATTAAAAGAGAACGATTTTTAATTGGAAATAATTTAGTTCTATATTTAGAGTTGTGGCATGTTATTTCCTTAAATAACAACAGTAAGCAATTACTAATTTAATCGGGTTGAAATTGGATACAGTCGTGTATGCTAGAGATGTACTCGGAGATTTGAACTAAAATTAGAACATTTCTCTCATCTTCCTGAAAAAGTATTTCAAGAATTGTTTATAACAACACACCACTGTCCAACCTTTTCATGTGAATTTCTTAATCTGGACTTCCAAGATTTTATTTTTAAAATCGTATATGAAATATTCCAAAGTTTGTGTGTACCTTTACCTCCCCTATCGGGGGGGATTCAAATATTTGGCGGTTCCTTAGTGGAGATCTTCCTCTGTGGTGTGCCTATGGGAGCCAGGGGGCCAACTTGAGCCACAATAAAAGCGGGACATGGCGGGACGCAAATGAAAAATATACATTGAATCAAAAAGTAGGAAATAGAATGGAGAAATTTCATGGAAAAGAGGGACACTCGTTTAAATTAGCTCAATGGAACAGTGAAAAGGAGTGCCAGCCAAGCTTACCAATTGTCGGTTTGCCACTGGTTGGACAGTGCATTAAATCAAAGCCCCGGTTTGTGATACAAAAGTCCTTGTTTACAAAGTCAACAGTAAATATTAGTAAAAATAAAAACATCAAAATCAATTTCAGTGTATTTACAAGTGTTTGTTCCTAGACTCTCCCCTATTGCAGGTCTCAATCAATGAATTCAATTCATTCGAGTCATTCCGGCGCATAATGTCGAGTAGAATGATAACTAGTTTGTCGCAAGCGAACCACTTGTCAGTTGGGACAAAGTTTCTCTGTTCCATGGATATAAAACCATTCAGAAGAGTTGGATTTCTCTCTCTTTCCTTTTTGGTTAATTCGAAATGATCCAGCATAAAAACCTTATCGTCTTCAGTGTACTCGTTATCTGGAAACATCAAAATCTGTACAATAAGAATGCGAACGAGAAGGAATTGTTGCGTGAAAGTTGGCGCCATACTTTTATCCAATTTTTTTTTCACACCTGCGTATTTATCTTCATCTTCAGCTTTGTAGTCTGGAAATTTGTCAAAATACTCGTCTATGATTCCAACCAGCCTATGCTCTTTGCAAATATCTAGGAATCCTCTGAGGAGTGTTACATTCAGATCATTCTGCTCTTTCAACTTTTTCAATAAATTTGGAAATTCGTAACAATTCGGGATTTCGAAAAGGAAAGCTAAGGCCCTTTCTACATTATTGTCTAAGCCATCTGGCAGTTTGGTGGTCAAGTACAAGTGGATCTCGTGTGGCGTTTCTATTGGAGGGTCTCTCACTGCCATTCTGAGGTGTTAGTTCTAATTGGGTTTGTTAGTTCAAGTAAATGTCCGTAGTAAACAAATAGTACAGCAACAGTATAAACCACCAAAGGTGTGAAAGCTTCATGGTTATTTATGTATATATACATATATATACATATATATATATATATATATATATATATATATATATATATATATATATATACAAGCGCGCTTCGCTTGCTTGCGCTGCGCGACTGGCGGACACTTTGTGTCCCCCGGAGGCGCCCTTTGGGCGCCTAGGGTCATATTGATTAATTAAAAGGAAGATAACATCTCTAAATACGTCTGTTCTGACCAGAGACGAAAATATCGAATCATCATGGAGTTATGACGTCATTGTCACCTTTTTTATAATTAGAAATTTCAGTTTTTCGACTATAACTCGGCCATTTTAAGTAATAGAAGGCTGAAATTTTTATAGAATGTGTATATTGACATTCTTCACATGTGATATGCCATCAAAAAATGATGACTCATCACTCTGTTATGACGCCATCACTACGCATCAAAAAAATTTACAAATTTACAAATTTGATGATTTTTCGAGTGATATCGATTTTAACAGCAAGACAGACATATTTAGTGATGTTATATCCCTTATAATTAATCAAAGTGAGCCCAGGCGCCCAAAGGGCGCCTCCAGCGGACACAAAGTGTCCGCCAGCCGCGCAAAGCAAGCGCGCTTGTTTGTCATTAACTCAATATAATCATGATCCTGAGATTATTTTACCACCAGGGCAGTGGTTCCCAAACTGGGTTGGGGTGTCCACACTTTCTTATGGTTAATCGAGATGGGCTCACATAGAGCAAGGGTGCAGCCAAGGTCTCATCCAATAATTTTGGGCATAACTCTAAAAAATAAAGGCCCATATGATTGGTGAAAATTGACATAATAAGTCTCTGAAACAAACTCGGCGAATACGAATTCCATGGGATCCGTACTGGGGCAAAGGAATGTCTATGTCGGCGCCCAAAATATTTACAAAGCATCTCGCCATTAACATCAGATTAAACCTCAAAAGGAATGGCAGACACTTCGTCGATGGACATTTCATCTTCTGAACTTTCGTCCCTGGAATTTTCACCCCTTGAAATACGTCTTTCGCACCTACTTATTTCACGATCAAAAAGCCCTCATTTTCTCACCCTTTTTTTCAAACATATTCCACTCAAAAAGCCTCAACTTCACACATTGGTACATTACCCGTTTATTTTAGTCTCTAATTAGGCAAATTCCCGTGAAAAGAGATAAAAATTCCGCTACACATTGTTCGGTAACTAATGTTCAGAGAACGAACTGTCCGTCGATGAAGTGTCGGTCGACAAAGTGTCCGATTGCCCCTCAAAGGATCCGGGAGACTTTATTTAGTTAACACGAGTATATTCTGATTCTAACGGAGGACACAGTCAGAATTAGAACACGACACAATCATAAGTTTCCATATACAGTAGAGTCCCAAAATGGACACTCATAGAAGCGGACAGCCACTCCACAACGGACAAACCTCGTGGAAGGAATGGCTATATCATATAAGATATAATAGCAGCATTCTCCGAGAACAGGACATATCTCTAGAAAGGACAAAGCCATGTTCCAAATGTGCCCCTTAATCGGAGACTGCACTGTGTTAGATGCCCGAGCTAAGAGAGAGTACACATCCTAGGGTAGTTTCCTGGGTGGATATTTCTTAGTGTTTACTTGTTTACTTATTAAGGACTTGTTTACATTTTTATTTACGTTTAGGTAACTAGCTAGGAATTATAAGATGTCCATTTGTTCAAAATACGTATATAGTTTTACCTTAGTTACTGTATATAAGTAAAGTATGTATACACAATTAATCGTAAATATAAATCTAAAATAGGCTAAGATTAAAATGGAACTGAAACTAACTAGGACCGACCTTTCTCTACAAAAAACGAAGCGCCGGTTCCAGCTGGAAGGATTGTCAACCTAGAATTGGAACTAAATTAAGAATCAATTCAGAACCATCTCTTATACCAGCAGGCAGTGCATAATAATAGTGGATATTAGGTTTCATGGAGTGGCGTAAAAGTGGTTTGTGACACAATATCCAACTCTGTAGCCATTTACTAAGCAATTCATTGGTTGGTTAATAACACAAGATTATAAGCCAGGGCTCAGTTATGATCATATTCACTGTAGCTATTTTTACAACTCTAAGAATAAGAATAATGATTATATTTAGTTTGTGTTAGAATAAATGAGATATTTATAGTGGCATGGTGTCAATCAAACCTGTGCTTAGCAACATGATTTCGTAACTGGAATGTGTCAGAAGTGGCACACTGGGCGAGAAAAAAGTGGCTACTAAATTCGTTCAGATTAGAACTGTGCAGTAAATCCTATAAATAGAACCGTATTGGGTGGCACAGCCTAGCAACCAATGTGACTTACTGGTATTTGCGCGCCACTTTCTTAATTTGTGCCTTGGATTGGTTGATACCATTCAGATCTCCAGACAGCGACACCAGAAATGTGAAACCACTCTCACCCCTCAGCGCCACGTGTTGTGTCACAATCTTACCCTATGAAGACACATTATATATTTAGTACCAGCTCTAGCTATTGGACCAATGGGACCCACCTGTTTGGTGGTGAGGGACCTATCTAAGGTGGATTTAGGTATTTGCAATTCTCTCCCTTTCACTATCAGCTGTCTCAGCTCTGTGTTCTGTTCTAGGCTAGCTCCGTTCTCTAAGTAAACAACGGAGTAAACAAACAAACAAACAAACAAACAAACAAACAAACAAACAAACAAACAAACAAATAAACAAACAAACAAACAAACAAACAAACAAACAAACAAACAAACAAACAAATAAACAAACAAACAAACAAACAAACAAACAAACAAACAAACAAACAAACAAACAAATAAACAAACAAACAAACAAACTCACCTCGAATCGATCGTTTTATTTTGGTTACAAATTTAGAGACGAATGTGGCGCGGACACAATCTGCTGCCATTTTTTTCCTCCCAATTTTGGACCACCTATTGTGTCCCGCCCATCTCAGCTGAGTGGCATTAAACCGGAACTCAAAGGCCTCCTGATTCGGAACCAAGTGCAGATAGGTTCCAATTTGTCTGATTTTGCTGTGTCTGCAGTTGCAGAGGTGTGAAAATATTGTTAATCTATGTAAACTAAGCATCCTGTACTCAAATAAACGATTTTGTTTATAAATACTCTATCAAACAACAACCAATCAAACGAAAGTATTTAGTCAATAAAATAATTTCGAAAGTGAAAAAGTTTCAAATTAGAGCGATCCTATTGGTTGATTTTTTTCAGAGCGTTTAGCGCCTTTTCAATGGACTCTGGCGTGCGACTGAAAGAGAAGCGAAGGAAGTTCTCTCCCAGCTCGGCGTGTCCCTCGGAGTAGAACGCGGTGGGAGGTATGGCGCCCACGCCCACCCGTTGGTACATCCACCTGGCCAGCTGGTAGTCCCTCCTGCCACCTCCAAATTCTCCAGGTGTGAAGGGAGTGCCCAGTGTCTCCGTGTTAGCCATCAGGAAGTAAGTCCCGGAAGGAATGATCGGAACAATCCCCACTTTCTCCAACCCAGATGCCAGCTGGTCCCTCCGGTCTATAAATAGAACAGTTCTAAAATTAGAATTGTAGAGCTAATCTAATATTAGAAATCGGAACGAGGGAATATTTTCCAAACGAATAGCCCTGTTGTGTGGTATTTTGAGATTATAGTATTAACAAACCAGGGATTAATTAGTACTTGGTGTTTTGAGATATATTGACAATTTACTATGGTATACCACCATATGGACCATGGATAAAGTATTCTTTTCATTTATGGTCCATATGGGGGTCTACCATAGTAAATTGTCGATATATATCAAAATACCACGGTACTAATTAATCCATGGTTAGTTAATACTAAGATCTCAAAATACAACGCAACACTCCAAATGAACGACATTTCTTACTTTACAAAAAGTGTTTGTGAAATATTTTATTGAGGAAAAGTCTCATTTTGCCAAAAATAGAGGTGTTAGAATGTGTCACCTTGCAGATACTGTCTGAGTTCCTCGAGGTAGGAAGTGTCTCCGGTGTGAACAAGTTGTCGCTCTCTGTCCAGTCCCTCTGCCAGTGCCATCTGAGTGGGTCTCACAGTGCAGTAGAGACTGTTCGCGTGGATCACACTCACGGGGTCTATCAGCTCCTGAGGCCCAATCACCCAACCCACTTTCCATCCAGTCACGGAGAATATCTTCCCTGCGGAGTGAACGGTTAGTGTCCTGTCCCACATGCCATCCAGACATGCCATTCTCGCCTGCTGTAACCCGTCGAACACGTTGAATTCGTATACCTGCGTTAGCCAATCAGATTAACGAAGAGCATTCCAAGGGTCCTGAATAGTAATGAAGGATGTGTTTATTAGTGGAGCCAGAAAGATGACAAAGGAATTTCAAGAATATTTTGGAACTTGAAAATAAGCAGAAACCTCATTAATTAAACAGGGATGGAGAGAACACAAGTATTTGAACACCCATATCCGTTGTTAAAATTTGGATTAGTCACCATATGGTTGCGCAATAGGTTATATTTGTGAGAAATTTAGATTTCCAGAGGCCGTTTAAGGGCACTTTACTAAGTTTACGCATATAACTGAGCTATGAATGGGTTGATGCGAAAAATTTGGAGATTTTTCATAGAATGTTGTGCCACATTCCAGTGTTGCTATGGATACATCTTTTGGCCAGTTGTGGTCATCTCTTGGAAACTGCAAGAGCTAGGCATTCAAAATTAATTCCTTTTGATAGCCAATAGACTACAGTGGATGTCGGTTATAAGAACATATCGGTTATAAGAACATGTCGGTTATAAGAACATGTCGGTTATAAGAACATGTCGGTTATAAGAACATATCGGTTATAAGAACATGTCGGTTATAAGAACATGTCGGTTATAAGAACATGTCGGTTATAAGAACATGTCGGTTATAAGAACATGTCGGTTATAAGAACATATCGGTTATAAGAACATGTCGGTTATAAGAACATTTTTTTCAACTCCCAACCATGTTCTTATAACCGGTTTCCACTGTACTTCTTATCAAGTATTAATACATTATCTATGTCTAAATTCAATGGTTTCGAGTTATTAGACAATTTATCATATTGGTCATATTTGGTAATTTATCGAATTTCTCATAAGGACCATGAATGAAAAATATAGAATATTCTACTCACCTCGTCTGACACACAGATGGCATCAAACTTCTGACACAAATCTGCCACTACTTTCAGCTCAGATTCAGAGTAGACTTTACCCAATGGATTGTTCGGATTATTGATAATAACCATTTTAGTTTTGTCAGAGAAAGCAGCTTTCAACTCGTCAGGATCCAGAGCCCAATCCTGCGACACTTTCGGGTTCTCACTAGTGGCACGAAGTGGCACATACTTAATCGTGCCACCAGACAGAATCACCTGATTGATGTAGCAGTCGTAGAATGGTTCTACAATCACAACTTCGTCACCTTTATCCACAAGAGCTTGAGACAGCGAGAAAAGACACCCATAAGCCCCATTGGACACTAACACGTTCCTACTCGGGTCCAGGATTCTGAGGAAGACACTGGAGTAGAACTTGGCGATGGATTCGAGAAGTGGCGTGTGTCCTCTGGACAGAGGGTACTGGTGGACAGATGGATCTTTGGCGGCCTTGTCCAGAGCGGACAAGAGGAAGCCAGGTGGGTCAAAGTCTGGGAACCCTTGTCCTAGGTTGACTGGGTTATATTTAGCCGCCAGCTGTGAGAATTCCAGCCACACAGACCCTCGCAACCCTCCCAAGCGACGGGATGCGTAGTTGGAATGCTGGCGACACAGAGTGAGAGGAAGTAAGCGATTTGATTGGTTTAGAACTCGAGTAAGTGATATCATGCTATCGACCTAATTAACCAATCATAAACAAGAATTTTCACACCTTTAAAAATAAATAAAATATTTGTAAACACTGTGCCACATCTTGTAGGATCTTATAGCCACAACAACAAATTAAATTTCAAACAAATCGAATTCACTCCACAGTTCTATAATTAGACAATATTAGAAAACAAACAAACAACCAAATAAACATTTTAGAACAATTGTAAACTATAATTAGGATTATCAGACAATACAAACAAAATGCCAGAATTAGAAATGGCAATACCACGTGGAGCAATGAATTCTCCTTTCCCGTTCCCTTTCCTTCCAATGGTGTGGAGGAGCTCCCCGGAGTTTGAGAGTATCTTGATGGCATGGTGTCCAAAGTCACTAACGAGGATATTCTGTTTAAAGTCCAGACAGAAGAACAAAGGATTCCGTACCAAACATCCCTGATCTTCTCCCTGAGACACGCAGGAGGTAAGGAGGTCTCCACTTCTGGAGAAGAAGTGGATGCAGTTGGGACTCCTGTCTAGTACCACCACTTTATCTGTCGTTAGTTTTACGTCTAGAGGTTGAGATAGCGATCCTTGTCCGATAGTCTGTTTGTATTGTAGGAGGTTAGAGAACACGGATACTCTGTCGTTCCATTGGTCAGCTACAAACACGTCTCCATTCCAGTCCACACTTAATCCCAGTGGATTAAACAGCTGTCCTTCATTACTCCCCTCACCACCAGCTCTGTTGTGTAGTTGGTGGCTGTTCTTACAGAACTGGAATAGCGTGTCATTACCATGGTCTGTTACGAGGATGTGATTGTCAGTGACTGATATTCCACAAGGTCCGGATAGTACTTCCTCTCCAAAGTGAGATAGGAACTCTCCTTGGAAGGAGAGTACCTGTACTCGACTGTTCCAACAATCCGCTATATAAACCTTCTCATTCACTTCGTCTAGAGACAGTCCAGTACCATCAAGCTGTTTATCTCCTTTCCCTCTCGTCCCAGCGGTTAGGATGGGTTGTGTCTTTTGAGAGTAAAGCGGTGCTTCCAGCTGGACTACCTCCCCGAACTGCTCTATCTGGGTCTGAAGGAGGGAGAGGGTGGGACGGGAAAAGGAGAGGATGGGTAGTGGGGTGGGAACACACAGCTGCTGCTTGTACTGTTCGTACATGAGTCCTGCTTGCTCGTGAGCGGGGAGGTTAATGTTCACTTTACTCATTTCATTCAGATGCAGCAGAGTTTGATCCAACTCTTCGATGGCTGCGACACGAGTGGACTCTTTGTTGTGGAAGTCATCGCGAAGATGTGCCACTACTTGGCAGAGAGTGTCTCTCCTCTCGATCAGCTGATCGATCAGGCCATTCAATGTGTCTGTGATTCGCGCGGCGATGCGATCGAAATGCGCAATTGTGTCGTAAGGGACAATTTCTGGGATATTCTCTTGAATATTTTCTTGAATATTTTCTTGGATATTTTGCTGAATATTTTCTTGAATATTTTCTTGAATATTGGTTGCCATTGCTTCACTTTTGAGTAGAATAGTTTGTGTTGAATAGAAATATTATACTCTACAACGAAGACACAATCTATATTATATGTAATATGAGAATACCAATGGACGTCAATGGTTGCTGTGGAAACTACTGTAAAGTTAGGGAATTTACAATATTGGTTACGCAAGTTGTTGGAAATATACTGAAAGTTATAATTCACTGATTTTGATTGATATCTAATTTCACGAGTCTACAAGAATGGATGAAATATTCTAAATTTAGTTGTACAACTAAGAAACTGTCACAGAAGCCAATCGGAACTAAGAATCCCTTGGTTCTAGTTTGCATATGGACCAATCAATGACAAGTGTCTCAATCCGATAAGAGTGGATTTCTGGAATTCTTTTCAATCTCAATCGTCACCATTTCAATCAAATCATTGGTCAAACACAAATCTTTATTCATTGGCTCTATTTGTAAGAAATGGATAGATGTGTCTTCAAGTGGCAGTCATGCTACATTCCAGAGTTCACAGCGACACTTTTTCAAACATTTCTCACTTCTATGTTACAACTAAACATGGTGTCGCTCTACTACCCTAACCCATCGGTTATGTCAGTCACCAATCAAAGTTCACGATTTCTAAGGATTTCATTGGTCAATCATTAATTAATAGGACTGGTTTAGCCAATTAATTTAGCAGCTCAAACTGGAACTAAGCCTTAACGAACTCTTAATTATTCTATTTCAGTTCCAGATTGATTGAGTAATCCTAACTCAAATATAACCAATGGCATAGCATTCTAATACACTAAGGCACTGGCACTGCATGTACCATGGATGGGTTAATGCCGTTCAATGTAGATTTTGGAAAATTTTGTTTGCCTCAATTATATCATTCTAATATGAAAGAATAGTATGATCCGAATATGTTATTGACTATGTTAACCCAGTATTACCCAATCTAATCGCCTAGACTAAATTTTGAGCATATAATAGATGTTTATTGACAATTCTAAGGTAAATTACAAACAAATCAGCAGTTCAACAATCACAATAACAACATTAAAACACAAACAAAAGCAGTACACATCTAGTATCTTCAATTGTAATGAGTAATGAGGTCAAGTACAGAATGACATCTAGTGTCGTTAATGAGTAATGAGGTTACAATACATCGTACATCTAGTATGTTGAATGAGGTGAGTACACATCTACGTCGTATCTTTAGTGAAGATAAGTACACATGAGGATATAGTACACGTAGACACATCTAGCATAGAATCTTGATTGCACTGAGGTAGATTGTGTAGGAATTAAGTGAGGGTCTTTTGAATATCATCAGGTCAGCTATAAGAGATAAGTACGAATTAATATCTAAAAGAGAACCAGAATTGGCGTTACCCATATTCATTGTGGGGTAAGTTATCTAAACATATTTTGGGAGAAATCGTGCTTGTCAATGTGCAAAAATAATGAACATATGGCGGAAAAACCAAACTAAAATTCATCACGAATTTCTGGGTTTACTAATGTCTGATGAACTTGATAAACCTCTTCAGAGTTTACCAATTAGTATAATTTTCAACAATTCCCAGCAAAATATTTTCTCACTCCAACTGGAAGATCTCTTCTTCCACAATCTCGAAGTATCACTCTAGAAAATTTAGAGAGTACTAGTACAAGTTCTACTGATTCAAATTTTACGTACATTCATACTGAGGAGAGAAACTGTAACTCTATACCTATTTCGTCCCCAAACAATTATGGTGAATTTGAAAAGTTTTCACTTCTGGATAATTCGATATCAAACAAAACTGCTGAAAGGAAAAACGAGAGCAAATTCGAATATCCAAAATATTTTGAATTCTCACTGAATAAAAGAGAATGGGACGATATTTCGCCACAAATAAATGGAAAACAATTGAAAACCGAATGGACAAACATTTTCAGTCAAAATCTTTCAAAATTTTCCCCATTTTGCGTCATCAAATTTCACTACCATCGTATCAACAAATCTACTATCCGAAACTGCTCGTATCTTGTTGGAGAAGCAATTTGTAAATTCAAAAACTGTTTAAAATATGAATTTCAGATACAAAATATTCCTAATCCTGCGACAGAAAATGTTCTTGTTGAGGTACATGTTTCAGGATCTATTTCTTATCAGCACTTTGATAATAGAACCACATTTTCGCGAAAATTATCCGGCAAAGAAAGGATTTTAGTTGCTGGACAATTGGCTCATAATTCTGCGAGTAATTTTTATTACAAACAATTTGAACAATCTAACAGTTTAGACGTTGCGAAACATGGAAATCTGAACTTTCTGAAATCTCAAGAGGCCCTTCGAAAAGTTAAATCAGAACAATGATTCAAAAAGCAGAATGAGTGATGATATGTGGCAAGATATCATAATCACTCAAAAAACCTATGATAGTAATATTAAAGGGACAATTCTTAATGGTTACATACAGACGGTATCTCGATATCCAATTGTCATCCATATGCACACAGAGGAACAAATACGCATTATCAAAAAACTTCAACCTGGAAACTTGATATTGCATTTGGATGCAACTGGTTCCATTGTAAGAAAAATGGATAAATTCCACAAAAAAATTTTGTATTATGCTTTAACAGTGAGACATCCTGAAGCTAAAACTTCTCCCATTCCACTTGCGGAGATGATAGGCAGTGAGCATACTAATGTTGAAATTAGTCATTTCTTAAACAAATGGTTCTATAACGTAAAAAGGTATTAACTAAAGAAATTATTCCTACACATGTTGAAGTAGATTTTAACTGGGCTATGTTACATAGTGTTTGTAACTGCTTTAATTCTCAAACTCTAGACATATACTTGGATGCGTGCTGGCAAAAAGTTAACCAAAAGGAAATTGGTAGCAACAGGATAGAAACTATGATTCATATATGCTCCGCACATATAATGAACTGTTTCAGCTACAAGATTGAACATAAATTAAGGCCCACGAAAGAAACTAAACGAGTGATGATGTTTATAATGGCGGATTACAAGTTGTACAACTCTAGAAGAAGTGGACCAATTATTTACGTCCTTGTGCATATCATGTTTATCCCGAATGAGACACCCTGAAGTAGAGCAGTACATAAAAAAGCTTGAGAATGCAATATTTCACTGTAATGAAAATCATGAGCTCGGAATGGATTATTTGTCAGAAATTGATGAGGAATTATCTAATGAACTAGGAGATTGTATGACATATAGAATTAAGTCTCCTTTTGGAAAACATTTTGATTCCATTCTACAGAAGAGTAAATCTTTCGTACAAGATTTACAAACTCGACCCCAAACTATATCTCTAGAAGTGAACCACAGATATTATTCACCTGATTTTCCTGGGTTTCACATTATATGCCAATATGTCCTTTATGGACCGGGGTGATTATTGGTCCGACTTTGCTCCCTGGAAAGTTAGACGTCACTTTTACAAACTCGATTGTGGAAAATTGGATTAAAATTGTTAAGCATAATATTTTGAAAGACGAAATAAAACTGAGACCGGGTGATTTTATTAGACGAATTTATGAAGGGCTTTGTGGTAGAATTAAAGCATTTGATTTTGTTTTCTTCAAATTAGCAGCAAATTGTTGAAAATAACCAAGATAAATAGGGAAAAAGACAACACACAATTTGAAGAAATTTGGGAACGACGCAAAAGAAAGCGAAGTTATTTCAAACAATGTCAATTGTCCAAAACAAAATTTAATGAAATAAGTACGAAACAAAAAAACCTTTTTTAACCAAGAAAATAAAAAGAGGGAAACCGATTAAGAAAGTACAAATATCTGAAATAAATTCCAACGATGTCCAAAGTGATGACAGTATCTTCGATCTTGTAAAAAATTCAAGTGATGTTATTTTTCATGATCAAGGACAATTTTCTCCTGTTACTTCTGATTGGCAACGCCAGAAATGTAAAGAATTCATGTTTACATACGCAAGCGGTGTAATTTATGAAAATGAGGCCTTTGATAAAAGTTTAGAAATTAGAAAGTTAGCTCCTTCAAAGGAAAAGCGAGTATCTCCAGATGGGAATTGTATTTTTAGTTCGTTATCTTATGTTGTAACTGGTTCAGATCATTATCAAAAAGAATTTAGGAGTTATTAATCAAGAATATGAAAAATAAATATCGAACCGAATGTACAAACTATTGCACATCGCATTGCGATTTACTTCCTGAGCAACAATGTAATACCATAGAAGAATACATTTCTGTAAGTATGATGGATAGAGTAGGGTCGTGGGGGACCGACTTAGAATTGTTTTTAGCTGCTCAACTCCTTCAAAGGGATATTTTCGTATTTAAAGATGTACTTCGTTGTTGGAACAAATTTTCAGGATATGGATTCAATGGCAAGCAAAATGTACATTATTTAACTGAGAAGAGGTTGCATTTACGTTTATACTTCAGTCATTTTCAACCAGCGACAAAAGTCAATACAGTGAAGAATGTAATGACTGAAAGTTACGTAGAAGAATTTGATCCAATTCAATGAGATATTTCCTAGCTCTACATAGATAAAAGTTTAGAAATCAGTTTGAAATAGCAGCTGTACAGGCTAATATCTAGTTAGTAATCTTTCATATTAGTAGACTTTAACATATTGTAATGAATAGCAATACTAGCCTAGATAGGAAATACATACTATACTGGGATGTCGCTGAAATGACAGAAACCTCCTAGGCTAGTATTGTTATATTCCAAATGACACCCCTCTACGTGTCCAGGAATGTGTCGTTTTGTGACACTTCTGGAACTTCTAAAGTCGGGAGTAAAAGCGAGTAGATTGATACACAAAGTGTCTCCATGGTCTCTGCTGTTTACGAACTTATTTAGAAAATAATTAGAAAATAATAGAAACTAACAAACAACTAAATAAACATTTCAGAACAATTGTAAACAATAATTAGGATTATCAGACAATACAAACAAAATGCCAGAATTAGAAATAGCAATACCATATGGAGCTATGAATTCTCCTTTCCCGTTCCCTTCCCTTCCAATGGTGTGGAGGAGTTCCCCGGAGTTTGAGAGTATCTTGATGGCATTGTGTCCCCAGTCACTAACGAGGATATTCTGTTCACTGTCTAGACAGAAGAACTGAGGATAACGTACCAAACATCCCTGATCTCTTCCCTGAGACACGCAGGAGGTAAGGAGGTCTCCACTTCTGGAGAAGAAGTGGATGCAGTTGGGACTCCAGTCTAGTACCACCACTTTATCTGTCGTTAGTTTCACGTCATGAGGGAAAGATAGCGATCCTTGTCCGATAGTCTGTTTGTATTGTAGGAGGTTAGAGAACACAGAAACTCTGTTGTTCGATTGGTCAGCTACAAACACGTCTCCATTCCAGTCCACACTTAATCCCAGTGGATTATACAGCTGTCCTACATTACTCCCCTTATCACCAGCTCTGTTGAGTAGTTGGTGGCTGTTCTTACAGAACTGGAATAGCGTGTTATTACCCCAGTCTGTTACGAGGATGTGATTATCAGTGACTGATATTCCCCAAGGCATGGATAGTACTTCCTCTCCAAAGTGAGATAGGAACTCTCCTTGGAAGGACAGTACCAGTACGCGACTGTTCCCAAATCTGCTATATAAACCTTCTCATTCACTTCGTCTAGAGACAGTCCCATACCAATAAGCTGTTTATCACCTTCCCCTTCCGTCCCAGCGGTTAGGATGGGTTGTGTCTTTTGAGAGTAATGCGGTGCTTCCAGCTGGACTACCTCCCCGAACTGCTCTATCTGGGTCTGAAGGAGGGAGAGGGTGGGACAGGAGAAGGAGAGGTTGGGGAGTGGGGTGGGAACACACAGCTGCTGCTTGTACTGTTCGTACACGAGTCCTGCTTGCTCGTGAGCGGGGAGGTTAATGTTCACTTTACTCATTTCATTCAGATGCAGCTGAGTTTGATCCAACTCTTCGATGGCTGCGACACGAGTGGACTCTTTGTTGTGGAAGTCATCGCGAAGATGTGCCACTACTTGGCAGAGAGTGTCTCTCCTCTCGATCAGCTGATCGATCAGGCCATTCAATGTGTCTGTGATTCGCGCGGCGATGCGATCGAAATGCGCAATTGTGTCGTAAGGGACAATTTCTGGGATATTCTCTTGAATATTTTCTTGAATATTTTCTTGGATATTTTGCTGAATATTTTCTTGAATATTTGTTGCCATTGCTTCACTTTTGAGTAGAATAGTTTGTGTTGAATAGAAATATTATACTCTACAACGAAGACACAATCTATATTATATGTAATATGAGAATACCAATGGACGTCAATGGTTGCTGTGGAAACTACTGTAAAGTTAGGGAATTTACAGATTGGTTACGCAAGTTGTTGGAAATATACTGAAAGTTATAATTTACTGATTTTGATTGATATCTAATTTCACGAGTCTACAAGAATGGATGAAATATTCTAAATTTAGTTGTACAACTAAGAAACTGTCACAGAAGCCAATCGGAACTAAGAATCCCTTGGTTCTAGTTTGCATATGGACCAATCAATGACAAGTGTCTCAATCCGATAAGAGTGGATTTCTGGAATTCTTTTCAATCTCAATCGTCACCATTTCAATCAAATCATTGGTCAAACACAAATCTTTATTCATTGGCTCTATTTGTAAGAAATGGATAGATGTGTCTTCAAGTGGCAGTCATGCTACATTCCAGAGTTCACAGCGACACTTTTTCAAACATTTCTCACTTCTATGTTACAACTAAACATGGTGTCGCTCTACTACCCTAACCCATCGGTTATGTCAGTCACCAATCAAAGTTCACGATTTCTAAGGATTTCATTGGTCAATCATTAATTAATAGGACTGGTTTAGCCAATTAATTTAGCAGCTCAAACTGGAACTAAGCCTTAACGAACTCTTAATTATTCTATTTCAGTTCCAGATTGATTGAGTAATCCTAACTCAAATATAACCAATGAATTCACTCGATTCTCAGATAATAATTGGAGCAAGTTCTTTCTAGTATTTCTCTGCCACTGATCAACCGGAATAATATTCTATGCCGGTACGAGGTCGATCCGGGATTGTGGAATGTTTCCCGGGATTTAAAAGTACATAAACATATATAAACACTAGTTTATACTACTTTATTGATATAGCACCCTAACTTTAATGTAATAATTATCACACCTAATGGTTGCTTTTCAATTTGATGGACTAATACAGTAATGACGAAGGTTGAAATTAATATGTTTAACTATAAATTATATTTAGTAAATATTAACTCATCCCTAGTACCGCTCTATCTAAACCAATTGATTCTATTTTTAGCCATATATACTTTCCAAGATTGAGTGACCTAAATATATATGCAAGGTCGTTGTCACAGGTGTGAAGTGGTCCAGTTGAAACCATTCCGATCTTACAAAATGGTCGCTTTGAGGATAAATTGGTCAAAATGGTCAGGTTCAAACGGACCAATGGACAGGTAGCTACGGTCCTGTCCACTTAAGAGGTATTGTGATCCACAACGACACAATATTCACACCCTTCCACAATAGTTCCAATTCCTACTCAGTTCCATATTCAAATAGTGACATTAATATTTCATAGATCAATGCGATGTGTGAAGTGGTGTAATTCATTCATAAGTGATAGGCCTAACAATCAAAACGCTAAAACATTAAAATTACGTCACTCGATATGTACTAAAAACGACTCCAAAATATGATTGGCCTAAAAGCTGGCTGGTTACGAGGGAGGGAAGAAGGAATGCTCTTTGTGGAGTTTCCCCCTCCGTCTCTCTGGGCTGACAGAACCGAGATAGTTGCTGGAAGGCGCGCTGAGACCACCGGGTGTGATGGGAGGCGACACTATTCCACGCGGGATATTCATCGCCCGCATTGCCCGCCCAAAATACTCTTCCAGCCCATTCATCTGCAGCATTCGAGACACAACGATTGGTCGCTTCTGCACATCGTCCCATATGTCCTTGTTGTCGGGGTTGGGGGTGGAGTTTCCGATTAGTGTCGGTCCGAACACGCGCCCTAAGCTGCCGTCCGACATGTGGTTCCGTTCTGAGTTCTGCGACACGTGTTGGAGGTGAGTGATTATGTAGGCCAGCGTCATTTGATTGGCTCTTGGGAGCCGCGTAAAGAGGTCTCGAAGCGCTTCTTGGGCCTATTTCAGAGACAGGTTAATATGGAACTAAGAATGGTACAATATGGAACTATGGAATTTTGATTCCAGTACCTGATCTTCTGGCATTTCTGCCACTTTCACAAAACTTGGTTGCAAGTCATGTGTCACAATGGGCTCATCTAAATTTAGAAGAAATGTTTTGAGAGAAGAGCAGACGACATTGATGTCTTCGATTCTGTCTAAATTTGGCAACTCTCCCAGTCTGAATTGTTCCACCAACTCCTTCACCTCGCGACTCGAACCATTCACACGATAAATGCCACCTTTATCCAGTCCATTCCTCTCCACCTAATACGTAACTATGTAAGTTATAGTTCCAATTAGAAGTAATTCTAACTAAATTGAAACTAACCTGCTCCACACAAGCCATCACGATGGGAGGGATCTTCATCTTCCCTCGGGAACAATGTGACTCCAAAAAGTTGTCGCCGACACTTGTGCCACCTGGACTCTTGACAGAGAATCCCTTGCAAGGGGCAGACACTTTTCCTTGGCATTCCTTGTGCGACAACAAGCCACAATCGCGACACTTCAACGCCTTGTTACTGAAGCCAATTTTCTTCTGACATCCATCACACTTCTCAACTTTTATGACTGTCTTAGTGAACCACGTGTGTGGCCTCTTGGGCGACATCTTCTTGGGTGTCCGGGGTGTCCTAGCTGGGAATGCTAAAAATAGAACATGATAAAGTCCAAATAAATTTCAGGGCGACACATTCCATTCGCCTTAACCGTTGTTATAGTCTGAAATAGCTACTCACGGAAGTGCACATTCTAATTAATCATAACCGTTGCTATAGCTTAAAATACTCCGGAAGAATACATTCCAATTAATCCTCAACCGTTGCTATGGCCCAGAATAGACTCACGGAAGAACACATTCCAATTACCCCTAACCGTTGCTATGGCCCAGAATAGACTCACGGAAGAGCTTGGGGTTGGCGTTGAAGATGGGGTGTTCGTCTGAGCTGGTGCAGCTGCTGGTTCCAGTGCTGGTCTCAGTGCTGGACTCGGTTCCAGAACTCACGTAGAAATGCTCCAGGAAATTCCCGTCGTGGAACCGAGACTTCAGATGCTGTACGCTAGGCTTCCTTCTGCCTTTCATTGCCGGAGGGCGCGAGAACTCAGCGAGCTTTTTGATTGGGTGAGAGAGCGGTGGGAGAGGGGAAGATTTCCTGATGTTATTCGCGAGGATCTCGGCCAATGGGTCTTCAGGCTTTGTGCGTTTGGAAATGCTTCTTTGGGTGTTGTCTGATAGGCGTTTGGCGCCCATTGAGCCACGGTGCGACGGCTTCCTGTACCTCATCTTGCTCCTCAGCACCGTCATGTCCACGTCTGCATCTGCCACCTGGAGGTGTCAAATGCCACTTAAACCAGCTCGTAAGCCACCAAATACTTATCACATATTTCAAGAATTCAGAACTTGAGACATATTAAGGAATTCTTAGCATATAACAGGGTTGCCATGGGAATGGAATTTCAATTCCCATTCCCACAGAAACCCACACAGAATTTTCACAGAAACTAACAGAAACTCACAGAAACTCACATGTGGGAATCCCCATAGGCTTAAAGTCATCCCATTCCCACGGCAACCTTGCCATATAAAGATGTTTAGAGAAAATATATTTTTTATAATATTTATTAAAAAAACTGCAATTTAAGCCTACTAACATCTCTCTAAGGTCTATAAATAGACTCACCTCTAAACTCCCATCAGTGAGTGAGACACTCAGAGACAGACTCTCAGTTCCAGAAGTGGAGTCCTCTGTGGAGGAGAGAAAGTCATTGGTCTTCTTGAAATTCAGAATCGGGTCGAATCTTCTATCCCGCATTAACAGTCCCGAGTATTTCACATCAGTGCAGAGGAGATCTCGCATCCTGTAGAACTATATGGAGCTAATTATAGAACAGTTCCGGTTACGCAGTTCTAGTTCCATTTGGCGAGCGCGGGAATGATTAAATAGGCGGGAAATGAAGAGTATTAGAAGCGAAAAAAATATATTTCTTATTAAAGAAATAAAAACTTAAGATATTTACGAAATTAGTCCAAGGTTAACAAGCTATGGAACACTTTTACCCACCCCTACATTCCATTATCGCATACCGGTTGCTATGAACTCACCCTGGTCACTTCCTCCTGCATCTGTCTCATCTTCAGCTCAGCTTGCTCTCTCATCCAAAACTGATCGTCCAATCGTGCACGGACATGTTTCAATGTAATCTCAAGTTTCTCCGATTTCGTTTGCTCTAGCCCCAAAGCCTTCTTCAATTTCGCTATTTCTTTGTCCTTCGATTCGCTCATGAGGCTGAGAATCGATTGGTCGGTTAGAAACCGGAGGAATTCATTCTCAGTGCCAATTGAGAGTGGCTCGAATGCATCACAAATGTCGTCAAACGCGTGTACTAGGCCCGAAGTCATTTCGGGAATAACCAATCGAATTCGTTCACAACTAACCAATCAAATACTGACTTTGTAAAGTGCGGAATTTATATGTTCCTATTGAGCGAGGTATTTACTAAGAATGCCTGAACATTGTGTCGCTTTTGTGTCTTGATGTAGCGAAACCATTTGGGATTCACAATCAATCATATTCAATAACCAAGAATAATTAGTTTATTGTCCTGGTAAACATTGAAATTAGAACCTATATATGTCGTACGAGCGCCAAATGGGTTCAGTTCAACCACATTAGGACACAAAGGACACACTAATCCATTTTTAATATTTAAGAATTCAACCATTTAATTTAAACAAAATTGGTACAAGTACAAATTCATGGTTAGTGAGTGAGGTAGCTAATTGGAACTATAAAAACTAATTCTTATCCTTGGTTCCAATTTGAACTAAAGTGGCTGGGATTGGTGGTGCAACGAAAAAGGCGCCATCTGTCGCTCCCGAATTCGACAGGATTTCACTTCTGGATGGAGTCTCCCCTTTTATATCGTCGCGACACGCGATAGGCCTACTGTCATTCACTTGGTACATAGGCTCGTATTCTGATAGGTCAATTTCGAGAAGTTCTTCACACAACTTCTTTCCGTATCTTAGATTCTGAACTTGCCATTCATCACCATTAGTCCAAGTGTCACTATTTGTGGCCCTCAAAAGTGCCAATCTTTGTAGATATTTCATATTTTCGCGTTCTTCATGAGTTGAATGAAGATTCGTGGCATCCGTCGAAAACCCATTACGACACATTCGTGCCACTAGCCGGACACTTTGTATTGAAACTCGCATCATTTCTAAACCTTAAAATTACAATATTGCAGTATCAACATATGTCTAAATTTAGATATATTTTCGAAAGAATCACCGTGTCCTATAAAAAAATGTGTTAGTTCAGTTTCATGTTAAAAACAAAAATATTTGTAAGATCAGCAGTTTCACTTGATTACGCATATTCCATAGTTCATATGAGATAATGAAAATAAAGTGTCGAGTGGACTGGATGGAATGGTTGTCAGTAGTAATTATGGTTCTAATGCCAGTTCGTGATAAGACTGAAAGTGGATTTTAAGTGTCAGCGTTTAGTGTCTTCTGTCACTCGAGTTGTGTCATATTCAAACTGAAACTCATTTTGTACGGTCGTACTGATTCAATTGAACCACTTTTTATCCCAACTGAACCACTCCAAATCTGGCGCCTACAGCCCTGGAAGAGATTTGTCAGTGCATGCCAACCTGAGTCACGATAAAAGCGGGAGGCAGCGTTGATTTCGCGGGACATGGCGGGACACAATAAAAATTATTATACATATAATGCAAAAAAAAGCGGGACATAATGGGGAAATTTCATGTAAAAGCGGGACACTCGAGAAAATTAGCTGAATAGAAAGGTGAAAAAAGCGGGACGCCCCGCCAAAACGGAACAGTTAGCATATATGCAGTGAAAATTCCCCCGCATTATCACTCTATTCAATATCAACTGAATTAAAAAACCTTTGAAGAAATTAAATCTTAATCCATACCTTTTTAGGCGGGTTAATATTCTGGGTAATGTTTCTAGAAAGTCATTATATTTGTAATGTTTTTTGAGTTGACACTTTGCTAAGGAAAAGTTATGCCACTTCTTTACATCATATCGATATCTGATTTCTGATAAAACATCCGCTAGGTAGGCTTCTTATGCAAAGTTAAATTAACCAATCAGATTACAATGCTCGTAAACAATTGTGTCACAAATATATTTGAGAAATCAAACAAACAATTCATCCTACGACGTAATAAGCTATTAGAATTAAAAATTCTGTCAACTCAGTAGCCAATTAAATCAGAAGATTGGCATTAGGAACTATTCAAATATTATATTTCTAAATATGGTTATATTCTGTAACTTGAACCAAAATGCATGAAGTCTATTGGTCAGGTTTTTCCAGACAAAAGTGCACCTAATTTGGTGAGCAAGTCAGTTCTACTTCTATGGATTAGTAATTTGAGAAAATAACTTTATAGTATCGGTTTTCTAAGATCCTCGACACATTTTGAGAGTCTATTCTGTAACCTGGAGGCCACTGGTCCACTATTGTTATGTGGTTGTGGTGTCCTGGAGAGTGTTAAAGTGTCAGAAATTCAAGTGGATCTAGACAATATTGGTTAGTATTTCAGAATTTATTCCAAATTCAATTGAATCCAAATTATAACTTTATTTTTAGATATGTGGTTTATTTAAGTTTGAAATGGCGCAACGCGACACATTTATGCCACTTCTAGGTACACTTGGAAATTGTTTCCAGTCCATTGACAATAGTTCCTATTCTAGTAAACTCGAAGTGTCAAAACACAAAAACGATCTACTATAGATTCTCTCTAAAGAGAGGATATAAATTTACTTCCATTGATTGAGAATTGTGTTATGGGTTTAAAGTGGCATTAAATGGTACGGGTGGTGGCTGAGTTTCAAATATTTGTTATCATTTGGTACTTGTTTAAACCAATGAAATTAAGTGTTGAGTCTAGTTCAGTGCTGTAAATTAGAATCTGTTCAATTAAGAGGTGTGAACATGCACCAACAACTCGTTTCAACCAATCAAGTTCCAGTATTTCAAAGGCTTTTGCAGAGAACAAGCTGCTCCATATTGACTCAATAAACTCTAGTTCTTATTGGCTAATCAGGTAGTGTTCGTGGCTTTTCAAAGACAACTCTCGAGGACAAAAACTCCTGAAAAATGCAAAACATTCCACTAATCTGATTGGTTAACTTACTGTATAATTCATAGTCAGTCCTAAAATAGGCGATGTGAAACTCAGCCATTGTATAAATAGTGGCGGCAAGCCTATGGACTGGAACTAAACTGAAAAACAGATGGATACTTCAATAAGTAGCATTTCATTGGACGAGAGCAAAAAAGCGATTGAATCGCTTTTAGAGAGAGATGAGAATCACTTTTGTGCAGATTGTGATGAGCCTAATCCGACGTGGGTGTCCGTGACATGGGGATGCTTTGTCTGCGACAATTGCGCGAGAGCTCACCGTGCATTAGGCGCACACAACTCTTTCCTGAAATCGGGGAAACTAGAGATATTTACTCAAGAACAAATAGACTGTTTGTCTCTACAAGGAAACATACACGCAAACGGGATCCTCGAATACCACGTACCAGATGAGACACAAGTGCCACATGGCTCTAGTGACAAGTGGCAGAGAAGGAAGACTTATATACAGAAGAAATACGAAGATTTATCTTTCATCAAACTGGAAGGTATTGAGAAGAAACGAGTAAATCGGGAATCGCTGATCAGTATTTTTGAAGATGACAGTTTTATGCCATGGGCTGACCACTTCATGAGGATTATAGACGTGAAGATTGTGTCGCTAAGTGGCTTAAACAAGTCTAAATTTAGTAACAGTGCCCTGTATGCGCATACGAAAATAGGTCCACAGCAGTGGAAAACAGAAGTAAAAGAATTCCAGGAGGAAACGCGATTTGAAGAAAATTTCGTTTTTTCTTGGAACGGGCAAGATGAGATGTTACTAAAAATATGCGATAAACAGAGGAAGCCACTGAGCAAGACTGTTTCAGAAGTGAGAATACAGTTAACTTGTTTACTAAACAACGAAAGGAAGATCAAAGGAACTTTCCCTTTGTACACGAAATCAAAAAAATCAGCTGGTTCTATCGAACTGGAGATTAGCTATTTGTCACTTTTAGATTGATTAACTTTTGAACACAAATTTTGATTTGTTTGATGTTAAAATAAAATATTTATCAAAGTTTTAAATGTTATTTACGAATCCATTCTAATAATAGGAATGCCATTAACGATCGACTTAAGTGAAGACTTATTGATTCGTTAATGTGTCTTTCAATGGCGCGTGTCAAAAACTGACACTTTAAGGCTGCATGAAAAACCTAAAAATTTGTGAAATTCTTTTTATATGACTCAGAAGAGCTTCTGTTATTCTCTTAGCTCTGAAGTAATTGATTGGTGGATTACAAAGCCTTAGTAGATGTTACATAATTATCTTGAAATATCGTATTGCATTTCGTAAGCTTAGAAATGTTCTGACGAATCAACCAATCAATTCAAGTATTTTTAATCATTACAAATCCTCAACAGATTGAACCAACAGATTCATTGCGTTGCATAATCAAAGTGTTTATTACGCTAATCAATTCTATCAAATATGCAATTTTGGTTTTCAGTACAATTAATGATTAAAAGGACATCTGTTGCAAATATTTGGCGATGCACTGGTTGTGAAGGAAAGTCTAAAGGTGATAAAAAAAGACAGACTTGGTATTTTTGTGGATATTTCCTTAGATACCAATTATATTAATAAAATGTGCATATTAATTCAACACATATAGACTGGAAGACGCGCTCATGTCATCTTACGTCGAAATGTAAATATTCGAACTTCTTATATTGATTCGCAAAGAGTCGAAATGATTGGTTATTCTTCATAAAAGCAGAAACGGTTAGAAGACACGAATGATTCGATTGGATAAGAAATCTTGCAATTGACAATACACTGAACTAAGGTTTCATTCCGGTGAGTCTTAATTGGTTATAAATCTATAATTAGACTGATTAACAGTGTACTTACTGATGAGAGCTAATTCAAGCTACAATACTGAATATAACGGTAATTATCCTAAGAATAAGAACCAATCAAATTCGAATTTCGTAAAAAACTGTTAGGAAAATCCGAACAAATAATAGGTCAGTTCAGTTAGTAGCTTTTTCCTGGAAAGCGGTTGAACCAATCAGTTTACTGTTATGGAGTGATGATATGGACATGTTTGCAGGATATTATGGACATAAATACACATTCTAAGCAATAATATGATTGGACGTAGATCGCCGACGCAAAACTGAACAGATAAAAAATGCTTAGCGCGTAAGCTATCATTGTACTCAGAAAATAATTCGATTGGCTGTCAGCTAGTTTAGGCAATATAAAGGATACCAGCTAATGATTGAGGAAACGCAAAATTATTAAATTGGAAAGAAATGAATAAATCAAAGTGCACATGTTTCCACGTGGTTTGCTATCCATTTAACATAATGGTGGAGTTTCCTACGATTTGATTGGGTAGAGATGAAAGAACTTTCCCGATTTGCTCCATCTCAGCCAATTAATTCCGTTTTTTCCAAAGAATCTGATTGGGTAATACTATGCTATGCTTACAAAAATCTTGCCACGAACTGACCAATCAGATGCTTGAATATTGATAGCCCTAATATGATTTTAACATCGAACTTCAACAACCAAATTTGAATAATTCCACGGACACAATTCTAACACGTTCTCATAAAACCAGCCAACGTGAATACTGTAGAAACTGCATCTGATTGGATGACATCTCTTTTGTCTAAGCAACCAATGAATTTCCATTTTGTCTCTCGATAAAGAATAATCATATTTTCTATCCTTTCATTACATGGATGCAAGGTGTGAAGTGATTAATCAGAAAACCATCTGATGCCATGTGTGAAGCAAACCTTTTCAAAACCAAAAATATATATTCAATTTTAACATTCCTAATTCGTGTATGGTTGCGAGTAAGCTTCCGTATTCAGATCCTATAGCCAATCAGCTGTTAGGAAATGATGTGTTATTTTATCAGTTCACGACGTAAAGTCCTTTCAGAACTGAAACTATTTTAAATTGGAGCTTTTTAATTACAGACGCGAAAGGATGTTTATTCTAACTTTGAGTAAATAAGAAAACGCAAAAAGGAAGCGTCCCAACAAAAGTAAACATGTAACCTTTCAATGTGGAACTAAGACGCTTAAATCGGAACCAAGGCTGGATCCGGCTAACCGCCGTCAATCTCGGTTAACGGTTTAGAAAATATTCAATCGGTTAGCCGATCTGCTTTATTTTCTAAATATTTACACTAATTTCATTGTTTTTCTTCGGAGATTCATGAATATTGCTTCTAAAAATTTGAAATACAGTATACTTCCTATTTTCTAATCATACGTAAGTATATTTCGAGACCACTGAAAATAATTAAATTTATAATTCTAAGTTAAAGATTGGTCCAAAAATCCATTATCTGTGTCACCCAGCCAATAAAACAAACAACCCTAACCAATCAAATAATCGCATTCAAATAAGGCAAAATAAGTTCTATTTATAGGAGAATAACAGAACAGACAACTAAAGCACCCTAATCTATTATAAGAATCACACTACAAGGCGCCAACACCACTGTTACTATTTTTAAACACACGTTATTCCTGCTTCTGGTGTCCGAAAGTGGCACGAGAAATGGCCTTGAGAATTTCATCTATAAATATAACAGGAAGTGACATGTACAACACAGCCAGCCACTCTTGTAGGTTGAGAGGTGTTATCTGGAAAACGGTGTTCATGAGTGGCACGTAAAGAATGAAAAAGTGGAGCACGAAACTGAGCGTAATGGCCGCGATAAGCCACATATTCTTCCAAGGTGGCATCACCAGGAGAGATTGGTTCTCGCTCAGAGAATTGAGCGCGTTCAACATTTCGATGGTAACTAGGACAGATAGCGCCATGGCATTCGGGTGGAGGTCATTAAAAATGCCACAATTCACACCTTCAAAAAGTGTCGGAGTGGTGGTGCATTGCATGTGGTGGCGTAACTGCCACCAGGTGACACCAGGACCACCGGAGTAGTACATCAGCCACCAACCGCTCGCTGCCACTGTCGCCAGCCCAACATAGAATCCAATCACCATGTACCTATAAATAGAAATGATTCATTTCTAGTCAATCAATTTCGAGGTTATGATGTAATCAATTGATTTAAACTCTGCCTTTTTTTAGGCATAGAAAAAAAAAGATTTGTGTCGCGGTGGTTTGATTTGTGTCCGTGTGGTTCACACAGACATTTCAAAGGTGTGAAACAAAGCCATTATTCATAATTATAAACTCTACAGATCTGAGCTTAAAAGGGTATCTATTCGAGATAGTAAATGCTAATTTTAGATATTATGATTTGTGTCTGATTTGATTGGGTAACTGTTGAAAAGTGAGATAGGGATGAGTGTTAAAGAAGGTATACGTAATTAGAATATCGGAGCCATATTTTCACACCTCACCGGATAAATGACAGTGTCAAGCTTACCATCACAACGACACACGTAATAACACAATCAATGTCGTAAGTTCTATTTGAAACTGAAAACTGATTGGCTCATTCAAATATAAGCACTCAAATGTTAATAAAAATGTGTACATCGTTCTGACACAAACTATTCGTCAGTTGACAATAAATATTTAAAAGTGGCCACTGGAAAGTGGTTTGGGTAGCCACAAAGTGTCCTCAAACCGCCACTTACAATAAATTAGTTGTTTTGTACGTCGTTAGAATGAACTTACATTTTTAAAAAGAAGAAGGGTACACAATTTTAATGCTCGGATCCAAAACAATTTTGAAATACAATCGAACTTGCCTATAACGACCACCCAAGTGGTAAAATGGCCGTTATAGACAGGTGTCAGAATATAGTGTCAGGTTGTAACGATGCGATGCAGTGACAATATATAATACACTGAGTACCACTAATGTGAGTTACTGCTGTTATGCTAGAAACCAAATCATCGTTTGGAATGTATCGGAATAACCATATGTATGTAGTTCTAAAGGTGGCTTAAAAGTGTCCGTTATAGACAGTTTTAGGGTTCGTAAGGGACTGGAAATAGTGGTCGCTATACACAAGTTCAATATTATAAGAAATCGGACGGGATTGTCCCTAGGCCGCTAGAATAGGTCTGACTGTAACCAATAGTCAGAGACATTCCATTCGTGATTGTTATCGTCAAGATTTTTAGTTGCTGACCTCTCAAATGTTTCATCTTATAAAATCTGCGAAATTCACAAACAAAAGATTTTGAAATGCGTTTTTGTCAATGAATCAAATTCAGTTTAATTTGTTTACTCCAAAGCTGCAAAAGATTAAAAAGAATTGCTGACCAATCGTACCACAGCATTTTCAGAAAGATTGCCAAACAAAACATAAATTAACCACGTACGTAAGTCATAATCTGATTGGTCCGATTATAACCTAAAATTAAAGCTGATGATGCCAATGCATGCAATTGGTGTCCATGGATACATCAAATATGCGTAATGATTTATAAATTAAATTGTAATTGGTCAATCAAAATGCACTTAGAAGGAAATGAGGTATGACAATCAAGTGACCAATCAGAGATCAGGGAGAAGATGAAAATGATTCTACAAAAAGACCTCCACGTGAAGATTGCTCCTAACCAATAGGATTAAAGTCTACCCACATCAAAACCGAACATAGTTTGTTAACAAAGCATTCCACCTGGACATTTTGGTAGCTAAGCAGGCTTACGTGTATATTGGTATAAATGAGGATATGGATATAAATAGATTACAAATTAGGAAAGGTCAGTTCGTCTACAAACGTATCAAGCTTTGGTTGCTATGCTTGGTTGCTATGCTGACTTAGGAATGTAATCTTACACATGTACACAGCTGATTGGATAGAATATCCTATCTATTCGTGTAAATACAAACAACTCTAATAATAGAAATGACAAAAATAGTTTACTCAAACAGGATTGGGCCGGAAATAAATTGGGAAAAGGTTTAAAATTCTAAAATTAGCTATCCTGATAATGCAATGGTTGTAACATAACGAGACACAAAGGTGTATTCTTCTTGAATGATGATTGGCCAATTGACAATGGATAATATAAAAGTGTCCTGCACCACTCTGCCACTTTACTCACCTGAAGAGCAGCCATCCTGAGATGAGAGGAGACTTGGGAGATCTAGGCGCCAGTTTCATAATATCAGGATCAGCTGGGTTGAATCCTAGGGCGGTGGCGGGCAGACCATCTGTTACTAAATTTACCCACAACAGCTGTACTGGGATTAGTGCCTCTGGCATTCCTAGAGCTGCCGTGAGGAAAATGCTGACCACTTCTCCGATGTTAGACGATATCAGGTATCTGTAAACAACACAGTAAACAATAAACAACATGTGAAGTAAACAAATAGTTCCACAAACCAAGAGCCAAAATCAACCATGTAATCATTTGGAAACCAAACAACCAATCAATCAATCAATCAATCAACCAATCAACTACCTGATGAACTGCTTGGTGTTGTTATAGATGGATCTTCCCTCCTCCACAGCGGACACAATTGTGGCGAAGTTGTCGTCTGCTAGCACCATCTCACTGGCAGACTTAGCCACAGCTGTTCCAGACCCCATCGCCACTCCAATTTCTGCCTTCTTCAGAGCTGGCGCGTCATTAACGCCGTCTCCAGTCATGGCAGAAATGGCGCCCGCTTCTTGGAGGTACTCCACTATCTTGCTCTTGTGTGCGGGCTCCACGCGGGAGAACAGGCGACACTTCTTCACAGCCTAGCGACACAATGTGTCACAGTTAAGTTAGTGATTTCCTCCAATCGGATGAATTGATTTATAACAAGGTGGATTAGAGAAAGACCATGGATTTTATAAAATATGGATTCAACTATCATGTAAGTGAATGCCATCGAGCTAGTTCCATCTCCAGGCATTTAATCCCATTCAGTTTGTTCACATTCCTTTAACCCAGTTCCAATTCCCTCAACTTAGTTCCAATTCCTTTAACTTAGTTCCAACTCCTTTAACTTAGTTCCAATTTCCTTAACTTAGTTCACATTCCAACTGACCTCTTTCTGCTCTTCGATGCTCATTTCATCGAAGTCGCGCCCAGAGAAAGAGATGCCCTTGGTACTCTCTCCTTCCTGGAAGATCCCAATCTTGCGACAGATGGCTTCAGCGGTGTCCTTGTTGTCGCCTGTGATCACAATCACGCGGATGCCCGCGTGTTCGCACAGTTTGATGGCGTGTGCCACTGTGTCTCTAGGAGGATCCACTATTCCCACTGCTCCAATAAATGTCATGTTCTGCTCGTAGTTCACGAAATTCCCCGCGTCTCTCAAATCTTCAGGTTTCGGATTTTGTGGTTTGTCAATTGTGGCGAAAGCGAGACAACGGAGAGTGTCGGCGCCAGTGCCATATTCTGAAATACGCGCCAGAATCTGACTCTTAATTGTGTCGCTGAGTGGCATAGTTTCGTGACCTCCCACTCTGATGAGTGAACACCGAGCCAAAATTCCTTCAGGCGCGCCTAAAATAGAACAAAATGGAACCTATAAACTCCCATCAACGTATCCATGGTTCATCTCACGAATTTATAACTCTATAAATAGCAGGATTTGTTACTAAATAAAGCACTCACCTTTCACAAACATTTTGGGCTCATCGAGCTTGAAATACGTGGTGGGTGGCGTACGTGGCACACAGTAGACACTCATCGATTTCCTGTCTCGAGAAAACTCAAGTGTGAACATCTTCTCAACTGACCTCTCAATTTCCTTGCAGCTGGAAATAGCTCTCTCTGCCGGAGACAAAGCAGTCCGGTCTGTCCCGGATAAATTTAGCTTTTCAACTAACACCTTTAGAGCTGTCTCCGTTGATTCGCCGACTTTCTCGTAAACTCCGTTTTTGTTGTAATCCAAACTGGAATCGTTGCACAAAGCTGAGATGAATGCCAATTCACCCAATGGGTAGTCAGTTGGTTTAATTTTCTGGCCTTTGTGAGATATCTAATTTGTTGATAAATTTAGAATATGTCTATATTTAGAGGTGTTAGAAAGTGGACTCACAGTTCCTTTTGGTTCATAAGTGGTTCCTTCTACATCGAACTCAGATAGTGTCACATTGTCACCTTCCACCTTGCCAACTGTGAAGAATTTCTTAACGCACATTTGATTGGTCGTCAGAGTTCCAGTTTTATCTGAACAGATGACGCTAGTACAACCCAGTGTCTCCACTGAGGGCAGAGATCTAAAAATAGAATGAAAAAGTAAACACAAATAACAACAAAAATAAAATATTTATTCGCTCGATCGAACATTTCAAACTTTTCAGTTCTCAGCCAATAGAATCTCACCTTACGATGGCCTTCTTCTTGGCCATTCTTCTCGTCCCCAGAGCTAGACAGGTGGTGATGACAGCTGGCAACCCTTCAGGAATGGCTGCCACTGCCAGTGCCACTGCGATCTTAAAATAGTAAATGGCGCCTCTGATCCAGGAACCTCCATGGGATGGGTCGGAAAAGTGTCCGATGTTTACGAGCCACACGAGTAAACAAATAACTGAAATCAGTTTGGAGAGTTGGGAAGCGAAGTCGTCGAGTTTCTGTTGAAGAGGAGTTCTCACTTCTCCGGTAGATTTCAGAGAGTCCCGAATCTTTCCGATTTCCGTGTTGAGTCCGGTGCCAATGACAATCCCGCGACACTTCCCAGATGCCACATTGGTCCCTGTTACGATTTGGACACAATTATTTTATGTTAACCTGCGGTTGGCTAAGTAGTTTTTCTATTTATAGTAAGACCCCAAACTTGTATGGCTTGACGCAACAAAACACCTCAATAATTATTAAGAAATTAGAGGATTGGATTATAACAGAGCTCTGTATAGTTAGTATTTCATCAAAAAATATTTGAGAAGTAAATACAAACAAAATGTGTTGAAATTTGGCAAACAAATTTCCACACACATCTCACAATGAGGATATGCCTAATTTCCGGGATGGGACGGGTTAAGATGCCTAATCTCCGGGATGGGACGGGTTAAGATGCCTAATCTCCGGGACGGGACGAGTCAAGATGCCTAATCTCCGGGACGGGACGGGTTAAGATGCCTAATCTCCGGGACGGGACGAGTCAATATGCCTAATCTCCGGGACGGGACAAAAAGGTACCTAATTTCCGGGATGGGACGGGTTAAGATACCTAATTTCCGGAACGGGATGCCTTCCCGTCCCGGAAATTAGGTATCTAGATTTTCCAGGACGGTCCCGTCCCATCCCGGAAATTAGGCATGCCCAAGTGGTGCACTGTTTATGCAATAAAAATCTCCATTAGGAGCTGCACTAATCGGAACTAACTATTTGAACTGGAACTAACTATGGAACTGGAACTAACCTGAGAACAGCACATTGGTCTTGTCCTGGTTCACAGCTTTGGGGTCATCGATTGGCTCAGTGTGTTTAATTATTGAATAACTCTCTCCGGTCAGAATCGATTGGTCCACTTGTAGCGTAGTGCTATTTATAGTAGCAACACGGATGTCAGCTGGGATCTTGTCCCCAATGGACACATCTACCAGGTCTCCTGGAACCAATTCGCGCGCTCGAATCTATAATTAGAATCAGTAAACACAATTCTAGAAGAATTCCAAGAAAACAGATTTCACTGAATTTATTCATAAAATCTTAATATTCATATTCGATACTAAAATTAGAATTCTATTCTCTAATTCAGTCAACCTTTTTTTGCTGTGGACCCAAATAGCAATTTTCCTATATTCTGTCGAACCCTGATATCTCCTGTGGACTACTAAGGGGTCTATGGACCCCAGGTTGGGAACCACTGCTCTAATCGCTAAATTCAGAGCTACCAAGATTAAGCATCCACTTTATGCCACTTAGTTCCATCATACAAAGGCCTAAATTGCCACTTTTTTACCCGCCAATGACCTGGGGTCCATTCTATTTATAGCTTGGACCCCGTATTTCTAAGGTTTCCCCGCCCAAAATGACTTAATCGGAAATGAGTTTACAAAATCCATAGTACATTGATGTGGGGTTTAAATACTCAGAACCTTTTTCCCCGCGAAAACACACATTCCAGCTAACACCTGCTCTACAACCAGCTAGTCTAAATCAGGGCCGTAGCAAGCTCATGAAAAGTGGCACGGCCATTCTTGGTGGATCAGACCGATCGTAGCGAGCAACCATATGGGGCCTTGCGGGCTTGCCCGCCACAAATATTTTGAACCTTATAGGCTCAAATATCGATATCAGCAGTTCTCATCAAGCAACAATAGTTCATTTTTGTAAATAGTACTATTAGGTATTTAGGTTCACTTTTGAATACAAAATCATTAAGATGTGGGCCGTACCGGTTGCTACGGCCTTGGTCTAAATATAGTAACATATATAAATAGCTACCTGCTTGACTTGCGGGTTTCCGTCGCGTATGACCTTGGCTACGTCGGGTTCATATTCCTTCAGCGCTTCAATCGCTTCTTCCGCGTTCTTTTCCTGCCAAATCCCGACAATGGCATTGGCCATTACAATCAGAACTATAACGAATGGTTCCACGAAGGCTGTCACCTATAAATAGATTAGTTCCAGGTTAAAATTAGAAACAATTGTACCTGATTTTTACCACAAATCTTGCAATTAGAAATTGACTCATCAAAAACTTTTATTTTGAGGCACAATTTCCTAGGAATTAGTGTCAAGATTATCTACTCAAACTGGAACTAAGGAGGGTCATAGTTCCAATTACCTTCTCATTCTCATCTTCTTCAAACCAGGCCAGAACAAAACTAATGACAGCTGCCAGGATCAAGATCTTAATCAAGAGGTCATCAATTTGTTCCAAAAACAGAGCCCAAAGTGACTTTCCCTCTTCAGCTGGCAATTCGTTTGGTCCATACTTTTGTCGTCTTTGGACCACTTCTGCCTCTGTTATGCCACCTGTTAAGTCTGTGCCACATCGCTTCGACACTTCATCCACCGTCAAATTATGCGACTCACTTGTCAACTTCAACAAACTGTCCACTTGTGCCATCTAACATAACACCTTCAAGCTACCTATGCAAATGTATAATTAGCCAATCAGAAGCAGTGCTATTATATAGCTAGGATGATGGACAATTTGAAGAATCCGATTGGATAATTCTTCAAAGTTTGGAACGTTGTTACGTACTATTATTATCTGCTGACATTATATCGCAAACTTTTATGTATTTACATGGAAGATAGCGACACAACGACACAACTAAAAGTGGTACTAAGTGGAAAACATTCCAAGAACCGGCCAATCGAATTGAACGTCTAAAAACAAATTCCAATTTATACCTGAATAACCTAGTTACAATTAGCTCAAAAAGGCATGCATGCTACGTATCAGTGAGTTCTAGTTTCAGCGTCCCTTTTTGAAAGTATCGACGCGACAGATAAGGACTATGAAAGTAAAACGTAACTCAAGCAAGTGGGCATTCGATTGGATAACGATTGTGAGAGGATGTTTGGATTTAAAATATGGACACAATAGCGCTTTAACGACACTTCTTTAAAAGTGGTCGCGACACAAGTTGGAAGTGTCACCAAAACCACTCTACGAAATGACTACTAAGATATTATTCAAAAATCTTTTCTCAAATATATAATATCTTGCATTAAATAAAATACTTCTCACACACAGAACTGTCTCGTTTTTTATCTTTTTCATGGGCCAATTTTCTCAACTGTCCCGTTTTTACATGAAATTTCCCTATTATGTCCCGCTTTTTTGAGTGCATGTAGGTATGGTGGAAATAGTTCGCACAAAAAAGGAAATAGTTCACATGAAAACCAACATTAATCCTAATGCTAAAAAGTCGAACTATTTCCTAAATCTGCAATTCGAACCATTTCCTTTTTCGAAAAGTCGAACCATTTCCGCATTACCTCCATGTGTAATACTTTCCTATTGTGTCTTGCCATGTCCCACGAAACTCTTTTATCGTGGCTCAAGTTGGCATTTATGCAAAGCCTAAAACTGCAAAAAAGCCAAGGCCAAAGCCAATTAAAAAGTGTCAAAATGCATGCGTAATGAGATAATCTCTGTAAGGTGTGATATCATAAAAGTTTTCGAGATTAGGTAACAAAGAATTCCAACTGACCTTGTTATGATAACTCAATTTGATTGGCTAATAATTAACAGAATCACAGATTCCTACTTGCAACTTGCTTATATAAGAGCAGATTTTAGTATGCACATTTCTTGAATAAATTCATTATTGGAAGCCGTGGTGGAAAGCAAATGAATTCATTTCCGTTTTGGCAAGGAAGACGAAAACTGAGTCATTATTTAAACATTAAATCACTGGAGTGTGATAATTCAGTTAAGGCATTTGTTCCACTTTAAATGGCTTTTTAAAATCAGTTCCATATCTCTTGCCTACTTGGTTCTATTTCATCGTCACGGTTAACTGAATAGAGTGAATGAGATTAAAACGTGATGAAGTTGATACAAAGACAAATTTATGCATGACGATACTTCATAAATGAGCGTTAACCTTGGTTATAGCAATAACAGCCATTATCTCTCCATAAAACCAGACTATTGGGTAATGCTCCTTGAAAATGAAAGCCATCAGCTCATATCCCTTCGAAATGAACACATATCTCCTTATTTCCTTTTAGAATTAAGTTTATGTGAAATGGATTTATCGTCAGTATAATTGTTATATATCTGATAATATTGTATCAGTTTCATTCATGGTTTCTTACCATTAATTACACCCTTCGTTGTCCTTGGAATATGTCGCGTCGTTTCCGGTTTAACCGTAGAATGCCCACTGGGGACACAGTGTCCCCGATATCGCGATGTCTCCCAGCCATTTAATGCTGGACATTCTCAGTTAAGCCATTTTAGTAGGGAAGCCATATAAGTTTGGGGGTAGTTACTATAAAAAGTAAAATCCCAGAACCAAGGAAGGGTTTTAATCCACTGTTCTCATAGGTCATTAGGTGGATACATGTATAATGGCAGCTAGATTCTATCAACTCTAGCTCATTTAATCCATGGTCTAATTTTCTAGTGAGGCTTGCCGAAGGCAAATTTGTGGAGATGATGCTCTCTACCTAAGTATGCAAGAGTATCATGTCACGCTGTGCTATATTACTCAATAGTTTACAATCAAAGTCATAATACTCTTCGAGATTAGATCATCTAGACCAATCAACTATCGGACTTTAATAAAGTAAATAAACTTTGGTTCGAAAGTTTCAAATTTAATTAAATATTAGTGAACAGGTGTATTATATGTTAAGGGTGAGCTTAAGCTATATGATGTATGATCCTATAATACGTAATTTTATAGCCTTAGCTCATCAAACTATTGCTCCCAAAGAATTTGATACATCAAATCTCTCTAGGTTAAATCTCACAGGAATAACAGGAATTGAGGAATAATAAATATATCTACAGTCTATCTACATCTACAGACTCCGCTTAATAGGGTCACTGTTTAATCGGGTTAACCGCTCAATCGGGTCACTTTTGGCAGGACCGGAATAGCTCTCACACATAGAAGCTAATACAAAATATTTTCAGTTAATAAGGTTCTCCGCTTAATCGGGACAAAATGTCCTCTGACCGATGTGACCCTATTAAGCGGAGTCGACTGTATTTATATATGTGGAATCCTTACGGGGAAAACCAATTTAAAGATTGGCAGTCTCTTAGACACAGCTACTTTCGATATACCGTCTTTCCCAGAATAAATGCTGGGGACTTGAATAAGCGCCAAAGACGGTATCTCAATTGCATAAATCTATTAATAGAATGGAATCGGGCCTCAGAACTTCTTAGAGACAAATCATGGATAATCTTTATAGAATGTGTCTTCATCAGCCAATGAATAATCTAACTCTCCCAAACTATGCGAGCACAGTACTATACACGTTTGAGGTTAGATAATAAATCGAAATATTTCAGACCGTTAACATTAAAAAATGTTAACGTCAGGAGTTAGCCTTAAGGGTCAAAATATGATAAAATATCACTCCATGTTTACAGGTGTCCTTTATACACTAATCCCAAACAACAACAACAACAATAACAACAAATCAACAACACATTATAAGCTAATCACATTCTCAGCGCCTAAAAGAAAAACTTGTTCAATTCTCTCTTCACAATCCCGCCTTTTTTAGCGATATCTGCTTGCACGAAGCTATCAGCAATTTCATAGAAACTTTTCCTAGCATCAAAATCCTTAATCACTTTTCCCCAGTAAGACAAACAGCTCTTCAACGTGTTCGTTAATTGTTTTTCCCCAAAAATCTCAGAAAGTACAAACGCACAGAACGGTGCTTGATAGTTCTCAAGTCCGAATTCCCCAAGGCATTTCAGTATCCTAGTGATCCTAAGGTAGTTATGGAATGAGCTATTGAGTAATGAGTACTGCTGCTTTTGATTCTTATCAGAACGCGCGATTTCTCCTGATTCCCTACCAACCAATTTCATCCCAAAGAAATCCAGCATCAACTCGTAGCTACGTATAAGCCTATCTTTCAGATCCTCGTCTTGTCTTAACTTATTTATTTCGTGTTTCTGTAATGGATGTGCTCTATTGTTCAAATCTTGTTCTTGGATTGGGAATAACCACTGAATGTAGCCGTGATGCTGTTCTAGCCAATCATAATTTCCGAACCAACTTTTATGGATGTCGTCTATGTAATCGCCGTTTGGTTGTGACTCGATTTGGTTCAGGTAAAATTCTAAATTTAGATTCAGCGCAGGGCTATCTTCAGCTTCAGGATAGCCATCCAAATACCTAAAAATAGAAAAAATAAAAGGGACGATATGGGAGTGACAGCGGTCTGTCATAAAGGAACTTACCCCCGAAGTAAAGTGTCCGGGGGGCAACGTATTTCGAAGTAAGTTTCCCCTGGGGGACACTATACTTTGGGGGCAAGTTACTTCGTGAATCGTGACAGGTGTTAAATGTACCTCAAAACTGCTCCTCCTAGATATCTCCACAGACATATGACACTAGGGTGAGCAGTCTTTGGGTCAGATGCACCCCTACCCTCTCTCCTAAATTCAGATTCCCTCCAGTGGAGGGCATGACTAATTTCTGGGATGGGACAGTCCCGGAAAATCTAGATACCTAATTTCCGCGACGGGACGAAAATTAGGTACGTCCCCAGAAGATCGCCTAGATTGGGTAATTAACCCCAGTACTCCGTTACCGTTTCATCGGTACCTAAGTACCATCAGTCCAGAGAGAGTGGGGGGAAGCTAGGAAAGCTACTAAGGGAAGGAAACTGGGAAGGAGCCAGTGGCGGCGCGAGGGTGGGACTAGGGGGCAGGAGGGATACAGCCCCCCCCCGTCTTAGGAACGTTACCCCCCCCCCTATCGGGAAAATTTATAATCTGCCAGAAATTTAGAAGAGACACTCTAATTTAGCTCCCATCGGAGACCTTAGTCGGGGAATTCCTGGCGCCCCCTGTGGTCGGGTGCTCGCGCCCTCTAGTGAGAGCTGATACAGGGGGGTAATGCGGAAATAGTTCGACTTTTAGAAGTCAAACTATTTCCGGTTTTTTTGCGAACTATTTCCACCATACCATACATGGGTGTCCATGAACACACCAATGAGTGGCAGGATAGAGATATACCTTTCAGTGTCTTCACTTGCATAGTACCCTCCCATCATTTTCTGCAGCTCCTTTGATAGGTTACTAACGAAATCTTCCCACTCCTTTTGTTGTCTCTGTTTGGTTCTCCGCAGGCCGTGTCTACTGGGAGATTGGCTGGCGCCTTTGAGCAGACTTTCATCATCAGACACCTTCCCTCTTTTCTTTCCATTCGCTGCCACTATCTGCCACTCGCCTTCAGATGTCTTTTCTGTGCTATTGTCCAGATCTGGTCCCTCGCTAGATGTCACGGGACAGGTGTCAAGTGGCATATCTTCATTATCATTAGGTGGCACAGAGGCTTCAGGTGTGGCAGTAGGAGGTGTTGGGTTTATTGTTGCCATTAGATAGCGCCAACCTAAATATGCAAGAGTATCATGATCACGCTGTTCTATACTACTCAAGTTTACAATCAAAGTCATAATACTCTTTGAGATTAGATCATCTAGACCAGTGTTTCCCAACCTTTCCATTTGTAACGCCCCCTAAGGTGCTTGCAACTTTCATCAAGGCCCCCCTACTTCATTATGTATTAAGTTAGTTTTTAATTAGTGACAAGCGCGCTTCGCTTGCTTGCGCTGCGCGGCTGGCAGACACTTTGTGTCCGCCGGAGGCTCCCTTCGGTCACCTGGAGTCACATTCAGCGCCGGCGCCACCGGTCCGGTTGGTCCGGTTTTCACCGGACCACTTTTAATAGTGGTCCGGTTAGGTTTGGTTAGGTCCGGTTGTTGCGCTTTTAATACGATACGCTAGATCATACAGTTCATTCAATAAGATTGAATAATGTCTACATCTAGTAAGAAAGAGTGTTGATTGTACTAAGGTAGCAATGTGATGACACAACTGTTTACTATTAGTATAGAACCAATGCTTTCGGACAAGAAAAACCCCGTTTGACTCTTATAAAGGATGTGTTGGCCCAGCTGTCTAGTAGCCAAAAACCACTGATCAAAAATGGTTGGCGATTGTTTCAACTATTGCTTGTGTTACCTGCCACCAATGCCACCTCAGAACGCACATTTAGTGCTTTACGCAGGATTAAATATTATCTAAGGTGCACTATTTCGCAGTCTCGGCTGAACCATTTAATGATTTTACACTATCACCAAGATCGAACAGATTGTCTCCAACTTGAGCCAATTGTTAATGAGTATGTTCTCAGAAATGAGGCTCGACAATCAACATTTGCTATTTTTAGTCACTCCTGTTACTAATATTAATTATTTGTGCTCGTATTAGACTATAAGTTATCAGTAGTCACATCCTATAATCCAACATCTGATTGAACCTGAACCTTCGTAGTTAAGTTCAACCGGACCACTTCAAATGAGGTGGCGCCGGCCCTGCACATTGGTTAATTATAAGGGAGATAACATCTCTAAATACGTCTGGACAACTGTTATAATCTATATCGCACGAAAAATCACCAAATTTATCAATTTATAAAATTTTGATGAGTAATGATGACGTCATAACAAAGCGATGAGCCATCATTTTTTGATGATAGTTGCATCATATGTGAGACGTGTTAGTATACAGATTCTATTAAAATTTCCTCCTTCTATCTCCTATAATGGCTGAGTTATGCTCGAATAACTGTATTGCTTAACTTTTAAAAATGTGACAATGACGTCATAATTCCATGATGAGTTGACATTTTGCTCTGAGCTCTGAGAACTTAGTGGAGTCATAGCCAAAACACTCCCACCTGTTAAAAATCAGCTTTCTGCACTTGGCAGTTTCTTCAATCAATTTGTTACAGATATATAGATATATAAATATACATTAAGTTTTAATAGTAAGGATTACGTATATGTTATTATAAAAGTTAGAGTATTATGGAATGTTGAGACTTTATCATGTTTCTAAGTACTCGTACTTGTAGTAATGTAAGTTGGAACATGTGATCCTTAACATTGGTGGCTCTTTGCTAGTTTTACTACATCAGGTTCTAACTGAGTCAGTGAGAGTCGTAAGTCACTCTTTGTGGCTATTTCCAGGCGATTTCTTTGCTTTGTGAGGAGATTAATAACTACACTAAAACCCTTCTAGGCAAGATATGATGATGGAAATGCGATAAACATCAGCTTTGCTGCTTGGTATATGTGGGGATAGCGCTCAGATACTTCGTTCTTCATCCAGAATGCACTGTATCCTCATTGGGTGAATATGGCTTTACATTTGATGTCATTCTTCAAATCGAGGAATTCTTCTTGCAATTGTGAGTCCAAAGTTTCTACATTACTTGCAAATGGATTTACAACAAAATCGGGGATAACTAGTTCTGTCAGATCCTTGAACCGAATCAACATATCTTCTCGAAGGGAATCGATATGCGAACAGTAAATGTTAATATTTTCATCTGTAATGGTGATGTTATTTGTCATATCCAATTCACGCAGACATACTTAGGTCATTTCAAAAGTACTGATCACCCCCCACCAATTTGATATTAAGCAACGACTGATGTGTTATTTAATTACATATTCTCGAAATAGTCTCCCTTGACGCGAATACACTCCTTTAGACGGTCTACCCAGCAGCAAATGTCTTTTTATACTCCGTCTGTGGGATCGATTACAGGTACTTATGAACGGCGATTCCGATCTCCATTCGGCTAGTGAACTACTTATCAGAGAGATGACTTTTCAGCTTTGAAAACAACCAGAAGACAGTGTACTTAGGAAAGATAGAACAATTCCCTTCGCTTGAATAAGGGTAGTATTATTCCCTTGTAGCTGTTTATTCATTATATTAAGTTTCTCGAACATGTCGGCTAAGTAAGCGACATCGATCCTTACCAGTTTAACCTTTTCTGCCAAAGTTGGATCATGTTCTTCAAAGAATTCGACAATAGAATCAAAAAGTTGATGGAACAGCTAAACAATTACCTTTAGAAAGCCACCTAACTTCAGTGTGAAGAAGGAGGCGCTTCTAATTTTCAAAGCGAATCATGTCGTTTGATTGCAGAGTAAACAAAAGGGTAACTGTTGATTAGTAGGTGAAGGGATGAACCCAAATTTCAAGTAATCTATGGAGTATTGGCGGCATTTTTTCTTGTTCTTTTCAGCCATTATTGGTTATAAGCAGCCATATAGGTTGTCCAAGATAATATAAACGTGTCTACTATTCAGGATAATTTTTATTCAGATGACATGATATAATCCCTTTATATAATTCTTTACTAAGAAGCCATCGTAACTGTTGATTCAAAATAGAGACATACGTACCATTAATATATTTAATTGGTTATTAATAAGTTTTTCTTGTGGGTGTTGCTGTGGGGAAATTGATTAACACAACTTTGATACAATTATTTAACAATGTTTGCAGTTGTTACAATAAATTCTCATTTAGCGGCCCCCTCCCCCCCCCTTTCTTCTAGACCAATCAACTATCGGACTTTAATAAAGTAAATAAACTTTGGTTCGAAAGTTTCAAATTTAATTAAATATTAGTGAACAGGTGTATTATATGTTAAGGGTGAGCTTAAGCTATATGATGTATGATCCTATAATACGTAATTTTATAGCCTTAGCTCATCAAACTATTGCTCCCAAAGAATTTGATACATCAAATCTCTCTAGGTTAAATCTCACAGGAATAACAGGAATTGAGAAATAATAAATATATCTACAGTCTATCTACATCTACAGACTCCGCTTAATAGGGTCACTGTTTAATCGGGTTAACCGCTCAATCGGGTCACTTTTGGCAGGACCGGAATAGCTCTCACACATAGAAGCTAATACAAAATATTTTCAGTTAATAAGGTTCTCCGCTTAATCGGGACAAAATGTCCTCTGACCGATGTGACCTATTAAGCGGAGACTGTATTTATATATGTGGAATCCTTACGGCGAAAACCAATTTAAAGATTGGCAGTCTCTTAGACACAGCTACTTTCGATATACCGTCTTTCCCAGAATAAATGCTGGGGACTTGAATAAGCGCCGGGGTTGAATAAGCGCCAAAGACGGTATCTCAATTGCATAAATCTATTAATAGAATGGAATCGGGCCTCAGAACTTCTTAGAGACAAATCATGGATAATCTTTATAGAATGTGTCTTCATCAGCCAATGAATAATCTAACTCTTCCAAACTATGCGAGCACAGTACTATACACGTTTGAGGTTAGATAATAAATCGAAATATTTCAGACGTTAACATTAAAAAATGTTAACGTCAGGAGTTAAAAATATCACTCTAAGTTAACAGGTGTCCTTTATACACTAATCCCAAACAACAACAACAACAACAACAACAACAACAACAACAACAACAACAACACATTATAAGCTAATCACATTCTCAGCGCCTAAAAGAAAAACTTGGTCAATTCTCTCCTTACAATTCCGCCTTTTTTAGCGATATCTGCTTGAACGAAACTATCAGCTGTTTCGTAGAAACTTTTCCTCGCATCAAAATCCTTAATCACTTTTCCCCAGTAAGACAAACAGCTCTTCAACGTGTTCGTTAATTGTTTTTCCTCAAAAATCTCAGAAAGTACAAACAAACAAAACGGTGCTTGATACTTCTCAAGTCCAAATTCCCCAAGGCATTTCAGTATCCTAGTGATCCTAAGGTAGTTATGGAATGAGCTATTGAGTAATGAGTACTGCTGCTTTTGATTCTTATCAGAACGCGCGATTTCTCCTGATTCCTTACCAACCAATTTCATCCCAAAGAAATCCAGCATCAACTCGTAGCTACGTATAAGCCTATCTTTCAGTTTCTCGTCTTGTCTTAACTTATTTATTTCGTGTTTCTGTAAAGGATGTGCTCTATTGTTCAAACCTTGTTCTTGTATTGGGAATAACCACTGAATGTAGCCGTGATGCTGTTCTAGCCCATCATAATCCCCGAACCAATATTCGTTGATGTTGTCTATAAAATCGCCGTTTGGTTGAGATTTAATTTGGTTCAGGTAAAATTCTAAATTTAGATTCAGCGCAGAGTTATCTTCAGCTTTAGGATAGCCATCCAAATACCTAAAAATAGAAAAAATAAAAGGGACGATATGGGAGTGACAGCGGTCTGTCATGAAGGAACTTACCCCCGAAGTAAAGTGTCCGGGGGGCAACTTATTTCGAAGTAAGTTGCCCCCTTGGGGACACTTTACTTTGGGGGCAAGTTACTCCGTGGATCGTGACAGGTGTTAAATGTACCTCAAGACTGCTCCTCCCAGTTCAGATATCTCCACAGACGTATGACACTAGGGTGAGCAGTCTTCGGGTCTCCTAAATTCTGCTAATAATTTTAGATTCCCTCCAGATCCCATCCCGGAAATTAGTCATGTCCTCATTTCCGGGATGGGGACAGTCCCGGAAAATGTAGATATGTACCTAATTTCCGCGAAGGGACGAAAATTAGGTACGCCCCCAGAAGATCGCCTAGATTGGGTAATTAACCGCAGTACTCCGTTACCTAAGTACCATCAGTCCAGAGAGAGTGGGTGGGAAAGCTAGGAAAGCTACTAAGGGAGGGAATCTGAACTAGGGGTAGATGTCAAAAGGGACAATAAAAAGGGAGAGCCAGTGGCGGTGCGAGGGTGGGACTAGGGGCCACCAGGGGGCAGGAGGGGTTACAGCCCCCCGCCGGGGAACACTAGCCCCCCCTGTCGGGGAAAAATTGGAAGAAATTTAGAAGAGACACTCTAATTTAGCTCCTATCGGAGACCTTAGTCGGGGAATTCCTGCCCTCCCTGGGGGGACCAGTGCCTCCCCTGTGGTCGGGTGCTAGCGTCCTCTAGGGAGAGCTGATACATGGAGGTAATGCGGAAATAGTTCGACTTTTCGAAGTCAACTATTTCCACCATACCATACATGGGTGTTCATGAACACACCAATGAGTGGCAGGATAGGGACATACCTTTCAGTGTCTTCGCTTGCATAGTACCCGCCCATCATTTTCTGCAGCTCCTTTGATAGGTTACTAACGAAGTCTTCCCACTCCTTTTGTTGTCTCTGTTTGGTTCTCCGTAGGCCGTGACTACTGGGAGATTGGCTGGGCCCCTTGGCGCCTTTGGGAGGACTTTCATCATCAGACACCTTCCCCCTTTTCTTTCCTTTCGCTGCCACTATCTGCCACTCGCCTTCAGGTGTCTTTTCTGTGCTATTGTCCAGATCTGTTGGTTCTGCAATTGGATTTGAATCCAGTTTGGAGTCAGTTTCAGATGAATTTTCCTGTCTCTCGCTTGATTTAGTCGCTGGTTCTGAAATATTTTCAGGCTCAGTTTCTGCTTTCTCTGAAGTATCCCGCTCATTTCCCTCAGAATTTGCCTGTGCCCCGCTTGGCTCGGAAATATTTTGAGGCTCAGTTTCTGTTTTATCTGAATTATCCCGCTCATTCCCCTGAGGAAGCTCAGAATTCGTATTCGTTTCTGTTTCATTTCCAGTCTTGGCCTTTTCTCCAGTGTCCATTTCAGATTCAGTCTGAGAATTGGTCTCCATGGGCGCTAGGGGATCAATTATTTGTCCGTCTGACCCGCTTTCATCCTTTTTCAGTTCTTCAATTTCATTTTTTTCAGTGGCACCGTTTTGAGGCAACAAATTTGTGTCTTTCGTCGCTTCTGCCACATTTTCACCTGTTTCAGCTACGATTTCCTTGTCTCCCAAAGTTGTTTTGGCCCCAGGCTCAGGTTCACTATTTCCCTCACTAGATGTCACGGGACAGGTGTCAAGTGGCTTATCTTTATCGTCACTAGGTGGCACAGATTCTTCAGAAGGTGTGGCAGTAGGAGGGGTTGGGTTTATTGTTGTCATTAGATAGCGCCAAGTGGACACCCTATAATTCTGTCTCAATTTTGGCCAGAAAAAGTAAGCAAAAATAAGCAAAGTTACAACAAAAGCAATTGAAATTGTGAGCCACATATTGTCTTTTCTGATAAAATTGGCCAGCAACATATTTATACAATTCAGATTACTATGTTATTATACTAGGGATTGATACTTCTCACATTTGCAGAGATTATTGTGGAGTGGGGTTTATTGTAAATTGTATTTTGCCTCATGTTCGTTCTGTATTTGATTCGAGGAGTGAAATTAATAATATACACGTCATATAGGCTAATCGCCCCGTTTTTTGGCGGGACGTCCCGCTGTTTTCATTTCTATTGAGCTAATTTCACGAGTGTCCGTTTTTAAGTTAATGGTCTCCATATGTCCCGTTTTTTAATATTCCATGCTTAATACTTTTCTATTGCGTCCCGCCATGTCCTGCGAAATTTAACTCCAAATCCCACTTTTATAATGGCTCAAGTTGGCATGAATGATACTTGTTTGCGACATGAAGGGTAACAAATTGCTATTAAAGTGCAACCTCGATTATCCGAACGGTTCTGTCTGGTCCTGAGCAGTCAAGATAATCGAGGTTGCAATTAGATCATACATACATACTTGCCAACTTGAGCCATGATAAAAGCGATGTGACGTTGAACTTTGCGGGACATGGCGGGACTCAATAGAAAAGTATTAGACATATAATCCCAAAAAAGCGGGACATAATGGGGAAATTTCAAGTAAAAGCGGGAGTCGTCAAAATCAACTCTCAATTTCATAGAAAAAAAGCGGGTATCCCGCCCAAAACGGGGCGGTTGGCATGTAACTCAGTTGAATATATTATCGCTAATTCTCATACGAATTGTTGTTATAAAATCAGAAAAGTAGCTTGATTTGCTCAAACAAGTATAAAACATAAAAACAGGGATATAAAGTACAAAAATATTTTTTCAGAGCCTAAGAAAATGCTTCTGAAGACGCAGCCTAGCTACGATTTTTTCATTGTTCAATTAATGGAATTATTCTCCATTAAACAAATGAAAGGTGGGACGCTTGGCTCCGCGGTTTCAGTTTTACACATTTTTTTGCGTTCATTTCCTTGAGAGAGTCCAGAATTTGGATCTGTTTTTTCCATTTTTCCATTTTTCATTTTTTCGGTATCATTTCCTCCAGTGGCACCATTTTGAGAGGAGAAATCTGTGTCTTCTGTCTCTTGTGCCATAATTTCATCAGTTTCAGTGACAAATTCTTTTTCCTCATAATTTGCTTTGGCCTCAAGTTGAGATTTCATAACTGGCATAGGATGGTTCTCAGGTAGCGTGGTTTCCAGTATAGGTTCAGACCTGATTACGTCACCATGTGGCGTAGATGGGGCGTCAGGTGGTGGAGCAAGGGGGGGAGCACTTATGTTTGCAGCAACCTTTACACGGCGCCAAAGAGGCAACATATAACCTTGTTTCAATTTGGACCATAAGTTATTCAATTCTCTCCTTACAATTCCGCTGTTTTTAGCGATATCCTCTTGGACGAGGCTGTTAGCGATTCCATAGAAAATTTTTCTTTTTTCAAAGTCCTTAATCACTTTTCCCCAGTAAGACAAACAACTCTTCAACGTGTTCGTTAATTGGTCATTCTCAAAAATCTCATAAAGTACAAACTCACAGAACGGTGCTTGATAGTTCTCAAGTCCGAATTCCCCAAGGCATTTCAGTATCCTAGTGATCCTAAGGCAGTTATGGAATGAGCTATTGAGTAATGAGTACTGCTGCTTTCTATTCTTATTAGAACGCGCGATTACCCCAGCATACTTATTATCCAATTTCATCCCAAAGAAATCCAGCATCAACTCGTAGCTACGTATAAGCCTATCTTTCAGATTCTCGTCTTGTCTTAACTTATTTATTTCGTGTTTCTGTAAAGGATGTGCTCTATTGTTCAAACCTTGTTCTTGTATTGGGAATAACCACTGAATGTAGCCGTGATGCTGTTCTAGCCCATCATAATCCCCGAACCAATGTCTGTGGATGTTGTCTATAAAATCGCCGTTTGGTTGCGATTTAATTTTGTTGCGATAGAATTCTAAATTTAGATTTAGCTTAGGGTCGTCTTCAGCCTCAGGATAGCCATCCAAATACCTAAAAATAGAAAAAATGTCAACATAGGAAGACATGGAAGTCATTGCTGTCCCAGAGACTTCTGACACTGATTGTCAGCAGTCTTTATATCATTTCTCTTCCCTCTACTTCCCATGTAATGTTATATTTTAAGAACATACTTTTCAGTGTCTTTGCTAGCATAGTGTCCGCCCATCATATTCTGCAGCTCCTCTGATAGGCCACTAACAAAATCTTTCCACTCTTTTTGTTGTCTCAGTTTGGCGATCTTTTTCGCGGTTTGTTCTCGGACGAAGCTATCAGCTGTTTCATAGAAACTTTTCCTTGCATCAAAATCCTTAATCACTTTTCCCCAGTAAGACAAACAGCTCTTCAACGTGTTCGTTAATTTGTTATTGTCGAAAATCTCAGAAAGCACAAACGCACAAAACGGTGCTTGATAGTTCTCAAGTCCGAATTCCCCAAGGCATTTCAGTATCCTAGTGATCCTAAGGTAGTTATGGAATGAGCTATTGAGTAATGAGTACTGCTGCTTTTGATTCTTATCCGAACGCGCGATTTCTCCTGATTCCTTACCAACCAATTTCATCCCAAAGAAATCCAGCATCAACTCGTAGCTACGTATAAGCCTATCTTTCAGATTCTCGTCTTGTCTTAACTTATTTATTTCGTGTTTCTGTAATGGATGTAATTTATTGTTCAAACCTTGCTCTTGTATTGGGAATAACCACTGAATGTAGCCGTGATGCTGTTCTAGCCAATCATAATCCCCGAACCAATGTCTGTGGATGTTGTCTATAAAATCGCCGTTTGGTTGCGATTTAATTTTGTTGCGATAGAATTCTAAATTTAGATTTAGCTTAGGGTCGTCTTCAGCCTCAGGATAGCCATCCAAATACCTAAAAATAGAAAAAATGTCAACATAGGAAGACATGGAAGTCATTGCTGTCCCCAGAGACTTCTGACACTGATTGTCAGCAGTCTTTATATCATTTCTCTTCCCTCTACTTCCCATGTAATGTTATATTTTAAGAACATACTTTTCAGTGTCTTTGCTAGCATAGTGCCCGCCCATCATATTCTGCAGCTCCTCTGATAGGCCACTAACGAAATCTTTCCACTCTTTTTGTTGTCTCAGTTTGGCCATTTTTCTCGCGGTTTGTTCTTGGACGAAGCTATCAGCTGTTTCATAGAAACTTTTCCTGGCATCAAAATCCTTAATCACTTTTCCCCAGTAAGACAAACAACTCTTCAACGTGTTCGTTAATTGTTTTTCCTCAAAAATCTCAGAAAGTACAAACAAACAAAACGGTGCTTGATACTTCTCAAGTCCGAATTCCCCAAGGCGTTTCAGTATCCTAGTGATCCTAAGGTAGTTATGGAATGAGCTATTGAGTAATGAGTACTGCTGCTTTTGATTCTTATCAGAACGCGCGATTTCTCCTGATTCCTTACCAACCAATTTCATCCCAAAAAAATCCAGCATCAACTCGTAGCTACGTATAAGCCTATCTTTCAGATTCTCGTCTTGTCTTAACTTATTTATTTCGTCTTTCTGTAATGGATGTGCTCTATTGTTCAAACCTTGTTCTTGTATTGGGAATAACCACTGAATGTAGCCGTGATGCTGTTCTAGCCTATCATAATCCCCGAACCAACTTTCGTGGATGTCGTCTATAAGATCGCCGTTTGGTTGTGACTTGATTTGGTTCAGGTAAAATTCTAAATTTAGATTCAGCGCAGAGTTATGTTCAGCTTCAGGATAGCCATCCAAATACCTAAAAATAGAAAACATGTAAACAGAAGAAGATATAAGTTATTGCTGCCCCACAGAGTATTTGGATCACTACCCTTCCCTCTGCTTCCTATCGAATGTTATATGTTAAGAACATACCTTTCAGTGTCTTCACTTGCATAGTACCCGCCCATCATTTCCTGCAGCTCCTCTGATAGGCCACTAACGAAATCTTCCCACTCCTCTTGTTGTCTCTGTTTGGTTTGCTGCAGGTCGTGTCCACTGGGCGATTGGCTAGACTCCTTTGCGCCTTGGAGGGGACTTTGATCGTCCAATATTTCCCCTTCTTCCCTTGCTTTCCCTGCTGTTTGCAATTCTCTATCAGATGGCTTTTCTTGGATGTTGCCAAGTTCTATGTTTGGATATGAAACCTGTTTGGAATCAGTTTCAGTTTTAATTCCAGTTTCCTCAGGATTCTGGCGCTCAATTGCCTTAGAATGTTCTAATTCCCCGCTTAATTTTGAAGTTTTATCAGAAGTATCGCGCTCATTTCCCTCAGAATTTGCCTGTGTCCCGCCTGAATTTGTTGATTCGGGATTAGTTTTAAGTTTGGTTTCGTCTCCAGTATTCATTTCTTCAGATTTACATTGAGGATTCTCAAGATTCAAAATGTTATTTTGATTTCCACCCATTTTCAAGTCATTTTTATTGCCTTCAGGGTCACCATTTTGGGACGACACATTTATGCCTCCAATCCTTTGTTTCAATTTTTCAGCTGTTCCAGCAACAATTTCCTTTTCTTCAGAATTTGTGCCTCCCTCATGTGTAAATTCAATAATTCCATCACCAGCTGACATAGTCGACAGGTGTTAGATGGTGCAGTAAGAGGAGAGTAAAAAATGTGATCAAAAAAGTTACTATAAAGTAATTGATATTGAGAATCAGGTGTTATCTTTTCTGATGAGATTGGGCAGCAACATATTTATACAATTCAGATTATCTATTGGTCAGAATGTGGATGAATTATACCAGGGATTAATCACATCACTTATAATCACATTGTATACGACGAGGTAGAGTCTAATAGCATGCAGTGTCTTGCCTCAAATTCGCTGTTATATACTAACTCGGAATGATCCCGAAATAGACCTGGGGGATATATAATATGAGAGTAAAGATCCAATATTTTTGTCTGTCGACTACTCGATAAGCTAACTTCTAATGATCGGATGGCCGGCAGCCCATATATTCTCTCCTGAAAAAACTATGATAGGTAGAGGCGTCAAATGATCAGGAAAGTTGTATTGAAACATGTTGAAGTGCACTTCGGTATACGATTTCAACCCAACACATTGGTTAGGTAGTATCATGGACCCCTTTAAGTAAGGACTGTAGGCGTTCAATCTCGGATCCTGGAACTTGGGTCCATTGTGTATTATTGATATATCGTATTCCGCTGAAGTCAGAAATGGAAAAGTATTATTTTAAATCTGTTAAAAATAGGTGTGAAAACCACATAACTCACATTCCACACATAGTTGAGGTAAGCCAACATGACCAATGGACTCTAAAAATACGACTTCCTAATTAACAATAATACATTTCACATGTCTAACTTGAGCGGATTATGAGATGAGATTGAACGTCTACAGTCCTTACTTAAAGGAGTCCATGGGTGGTATCTAAGGTGTGAAAAATGATACATATTCGAATCATATGACGCATACATGACACATGTTCATAGCTAAAAACTAGCAGGAGTATCAATTCGGGAGTGGGTTCATAAATGATTTAAGGTTTATGGGTTAGTTTTGAGATTGGGCATCCTTACTTTTGTCTCAATTTGGGCTCAAAATATAAATAAAGAGATATCGGTATGTATTGAGAGACATGTTCTCTTTTCAGATAAGATTGACCATTAACATTCACAATTTAGACAACAATTGGTCAGAAGTGAAATGGAACTAGGGATTAATGGTACTTCTCATACTGTATTGTGGAAGTAATGACATGGGGATTAACATGATAGCATTTTTCTATTGATATTCGCTAGGAATTCTTCGTTCTGATAAATTATCAATATTGATATTGCGTACTATGATATAGTAGTATAATTCGAGCATCGTTAATTTACCCTCGCCTGGCTAGGTCTCAAAAGTATAAATAGAGAAAACCCCACTTTCATTTTCACTTTCAGTTCACTTTCAATGTACTTTCATTTTCACTTTCAACATTCCTAGCCAACCGCGGGTTTTAATTCTATGTTTTGAGTAGCAATAGAATTGTTATATGAGGAACAACTGATAATATCCACAGTATATTTTTTCAGAGCAAATACATTTCGGAATTAAAATAATATTAATAATAACGAAGCCTCACGCTAATAATAAATACATTCCGAAATGTTTTGTTCTGGAAAGAGACTAAATATTTTGATCTGAAAATATTTAGAATTTAGACCTGAAAATATTTAGAATTTTGATCAGAAATTTGGAATTTCAATACTAATTAATACTAATTCCACATTTCTAATCAAAATTCTACATATTTTATGATCAAAATGTACAGCCTCACTATACTTAATGATGGTCGGGGGTGCCAGCAGTCCCAATATATGACCCTAGGGCCACATTTTCACAGGACATAGGCGCCGGAGCCTATGTCCTGTGAAACTGTGGCTGGTCCGGTGGCCAATGTTTACGCAAAGTTACTTCATAGTCACATTAGTGCTTCTATCGAACCGTTGTTAGGATTTAATGTACGAAATTGTACAGTATTTTGTCATTTTATCGAGAAGTATTTACTAATTTCGATGAATCTGGGCATATTATACAATAAATGTTGTCAGCTTCCAGGGACAAACCCCCTGGACCCCACTGGGGGGCGAGTTACGATTCAAAAAAGTATCCCGAATTTGTAGCACTTTTTTAAATATTAGACCTCGTCAGAACAAGTATTATTGACGTGAATCATAAGTGATACAGCTATATTCATGCTCATACTTTTTTCGAGGTTCTAGAATTGACACGTTGCCTTTCTGGAACCATCCTCCCACGTCTTCAAAATGAGATTTAACAATTTCCTGGTTCATATGATTAATTATAACACTCTATTCTTATTAATAAGCAATCATATGACTTTAATTTTGGTCTTACGACTAAAATTGTAGCAAAATATTAAATATCATACCACGTAAATGATTCGTTGAATTTACTAAATTTCATTGTTTGATCATTAACTATTTAATAGAAGATAATGAATACGGTAGCCAGTTTTGATTAGAGATACTATATATATGATAAAAATATGTATTTTTCATATTTTATTGTATCAAATGGCTGCTCACATTTTGGAAATCGACTTGGAGAAAGGAAAAGATAACAAAAGAATCGATTTGAGCGATAAAAAATTGATAAATTTACCCATAACTTCCATTCCAAGCTATGTGACTACGTTGCAAATAACAGCCAATCAAATCGTAGAGATTCCTGATGAAATTGCGCAACTGTCTCAACTTAGAAGCTTGGATGTTTCTAATAATAGAATTGAAAAAATTTCAGAAAGCATCGGAGCTTTGACTGAACTTGAAATTTTCATCGCTAAAAATAACAAAATTGTTGATTTGCCCGAAAATTTATCAAAATTGAAAAATCTGAAAAGCCTCAATTTTGCTGGAAATAAATTGGAGCACATTCCTTTGCAGTTATTTGATCTCCAACACCTGAAACAGCTGCATTTGGGCGGGAACCTTATAAATACAATCCCGAAAGAGATCAAGCATCTGCAGAGGTGAGGATATAAATAGACTCGTAATCTATTAATAGGGTCATGACGAAAAGGTATACGTAATGTGTCCTTTTGAGTGGTGTCAGTTGGTTGAGACAGTTTATAGCGGGAAGGATAAGGTGGCTACTGGGAATGTGGAAGCTGGAGGTAGGAGGGCAAAATCAATTGTGGCGCGCAAAACTTTTGTCATTACAATTATACATCATTTTATTAGATTCATAGGCTAGGCGCGTGAAAATAATGTGAGCTGTTTAAGCCTATTTCGGCGTATTTTATACCTCAGAATACTGAACGATAATATCGCTGACTATAGCGACAATGCCGCTAGCCTAAAAACTCCTGAGATCCATGGTTTTAGGCTCAATTTCCTCACCTAAAACCTGGACATACCTAATTTACGGAACGGAACGGGAGGGAACAATTCCGGGAAATCTGAGGCACCTAATTTACGGAACTTGACGGAATGGTTCTGGAATTTCAAATGCTTAATTTACAGAATATTCCATAAATTAGGCATTTATAATATCCGGAATGGAATATTCCGTAAATTAGGGGTTTAAAATTCCGGAACCATTCCGTTCCATTCCGTAAATTAGGTATGTCCTAAAAACCGCGGCAGCCACCCTTCCTCTATAAATACCCTGTCCGACACTCTTAGAGTAATATCTCCCACACAAATGCTACTAAATCGGTCTGAAATGTGTAGAATTCTCCACTGGAAACGCTGCGTTATAATTGCCTATAGAGTCAGTGCCATACAAGCATCTGTTCATTCATTAGCAGGACAATTGAAGGATTCTTTTATTGTTATTTATTTCTAGCTTGGAGCATCTCTATCTGGGAGGAAACCAGATTGAATCCGTGCCATCTGAAGTGGGACAACTCCACCACTTGTTGTCACTCAACCTCTCCTCCAATAAGATCACATTCCTCCCAAGAGATCTTGACCAATTGAAACGCTTGGAGTCGTTACACGTCCATAGGAATTTGCTCCACTTTCTGCCCAAGAGCATCATCAACTTGGAAAACCTTCTAGAACTTTCCTTACGTAACAACCCATTGGTCCACAAGTTCACACTGGGATTCAACCGAACCGTTCCATCCCTGGTCGAAATATGTAGTTGTGCAATCAAAATTCAGTGCATTCCTTATAAGGAAATCCTCCCAACCTATCTCACCTATTACCTCGACAGGTCACAAGAATGTGACAACCCTAATTGCGATGGTGTCTACTTCGACACCAAAGTTGAAAAGCTAAAATTTGTGGATTTTTGTGGTCGCTACCGAGTGCCACTTTTAGAATATATCTGTTCTCACTGTGACTATGCAACCATGGATGTTATCTCCTCGAGCAGTTCGGAGGAAGATGAGCCAACCAAAGAGTCGATGAGGCGAATAATCATGGAAAACTGAACCATGTTATTCCTGTGTTTGTGTTTGTCTGAAGTCTGAAGTCTGTTGTTGTTGTTGTTTATCTTTTTGTGCTACGTATTTTGTTTTGCTTCAGGACAGCGACGCTTTAGTGCTGTTACCACAAATATTGCCAAACAATCCCAAAATTGATCCATTGCTATTTGTATTGATGCTATTTTAGAACATTTTAGTTAATTAGTTGCTATGCCACCCAAGAAGGACCCGAAGAAGGATCAGAAAGGGAAACCGACACAAAAAAAGGCGCCAGGGAAATCCACAGGCGGGAAAGCGAAGAAGAAGAAGTGGTCTCGAGTGAAACAGCGCGACCACTTGAACAACATGGCATTCTTCGATAAAGCCACCTATGCCAAAATGAAAAAGGATGTTCCGTATAAATGTTTGACACCTTCTGACCTCAGTTCTAAATATAAAATACGTGTCTCCTTAGCCCGCTCTGCTTTGAAAGAATTGGAAAGCGAAGGACGAATCAGATCCGTCACGAAACATAACGCCCAGCTGACATACACTCGAACAGCTGACAAGCAAACAGCTAAATGATTGGTTGAATAGCTGACTAGTTTAGAGAATTTTGTTCGTAGTTAATTCAGTAGAAATATTTGTATGCAATAAGTGGTAGACCAGTAAGAAACATGTCTATTAATATCCACGATTAGCCAATCGCATCCGAGTATATAAGTTCAGATTTAAATCTCTCTTTAGTTATGCCATCGAGATTAGATTTGGCGCCGAAATGCCAAACGGCTATTTGGGTTGTTATTGCAAGGATGTAGCTACCAGTGCGTAGTGTTTCCCTCAGGATTATTGGAAAGTGCGTTTTGCAATTTTTGTGCGGTTTATTCTGGTAAATTGCATTATTTAACAACAAAATTACGTCATTCGACAAGCTAAGCGTGCTAAATACGCGCTTAATCGCTCGGCGGGAAACACTGCCGGTACGGCTGTGTCGTAGTCAGGGCGGTCGCAGGAATTTACCAAAACCATGGCGATGGAGGCTAAAGAAAAACTCCGGGGCCTTACTATGATTTAGCCTCGGATGCCCCCCCCCCACCCCCCCCCCTGGGACCCATAGTGCCAGTGGTCCCCCGGACTCCTGGCCCTAGTGTCACACATACATGCCAACTGTCCCGTTTTTGGCGGAACGTCTCGCTTTACATGAAATTTCCCCATTATGTCCCACTTTTTTGCATTCTATGCATAATATTTTCTATTGCGTCCCGCCATGTCCCGCGAAATTCAATGCTTTTATCATGGCTCAGGTTGGAATGTATGGTCACATGTCCAGTAGGCACTTGTCACTAAGGCACCAGACCACTTTTTTTGTCTGAACTTTTATCCAAACCGAGACCACTTCAAACCTGATGACCACAACCCTGTGTCCAACACAGGAATTCCGGATATAGATTTATCTAGGATTTCCCAGTCCGACACTTTTTTGAAGGTGATAAAAGTTATTTGGCGCCTAAAACAGGGGTTTATCTTCCAGGGGTGTTGGCAACCCAGCACCAAAATGGAATTGCATTGCAAGAACCTTGGCTCCTCAGATGATACCAGTCTAACACCTATAAGTGTCAGCTGAACACCTAGATAACCCCCTGGGTATAATTGTACGGATGCATACTTCCTATTCCATAGCTCAGTTCTGATTCCATTTGAAAGTTATTTCCTAATTAAAAGTTTCAATTTCCTTCCTAGCTTACAATGGTAGATATAACAAGTTTGCAGCATAAAGACATCTCCATACGCCAGTCAAGGTTAGGAGACCTCCAATCTTCCCTTCAGACCAACTCAGTTTCTTTGACAGAAATAAGTAGAGATGATAGGTCTAGACTGATCGAGGTTTTAATTGAAAATGTCAAAAACTCAAATCCTCGGATTTCCCATCCCTCTCTGGAATGCTTGCAAACACTCTCAGAGTCTTGTTTGACTGTTGAGTTCAAAATAATGAACAAAAATATAATCGGTAATTTTAGAATTAAATAACTTCTGTTTTTCTTTATTTTTGTATTTTGATTGGTTATTTGACAGACGTATGTCGGGAGAAACTATCAGATACTCATGAAAACGTCCGCCAATCATCTTGCAACGTTATCATTACGATGATGTCACCGGCAATAGGCCTAGGACCCCAGGAGGTCTTCCAACTACTGGCAGAGCCAATTCTTACACACAAAAGCCCAAAAGTGAGAGAAGAGGGATTAAAACTGTTCAGAACGACTATGAATATGTATCCAAAAGATTTTAAGATTGCAAGGTTCCACTTCTTAGATTTTTAGAAAAAATATGCACTACCCGGACAAAAGTTTCGACTACCACGAAACTCCATACAAATAGTATTCTAGTGGATCTATTCGTAAAGGAATTTGTACTCAAACTGTAAGAAATATTCTATTTTTGACTTATTCGTAATCTACACATTAATTTTCAAAAAGAGAACAAGTAGTCGTGTTGAAAGTTACAAAAATGACTAATTCGGATGTGTAGTTTACGAATCCGAAATCAAAAATAGAATATTTCTTACAGTTTGAGTACATATTCCTTTTTGAGTAGATCCACTTTAATACTATTTGTATGGAGGTTTTCGTGGTGGTCGAATACTTTTGTCCGGGTAGTGTATGATATTTCCCACAAGTGCTTATTCTTGAGACTATTATATTTTTAAATGTTCAAGTTCTGGCCAAACGTAAAAAGTTCTTGCCATGTTCATGCCACAAATCAAAAGTTCATGAAAATGGTCAAATATATGAACTTTGTTCATGCTATGGCAACATTGTTTAATACTCAATTCCAACAAGGAAATAAATAACATCTGCCTATTATAATATTCTCATTTTCTTCCTTTTATACTTCTCTGACCAATCAAACCGCGTAGATACCTACAGCAGTTATTCACTCTACTCACAGACAGCACCGCGCCTGTTCGAGCCGCGGCTACTGACCTTCTGGTATTGATTTACCAGAGACACGGACAGCGAATCAAAACTGAGCTTTCAAACTCGAAAATTCCTCCAGACAAAAAGAAGAAACTAATGAAAGTATGCATAATGTTATGAATCTATTTACTATTGATTATTCTTAACGCGAGATAGAAGATATATTCATATAATAAAATATGTCTGTTCACACCTTCTGCTGAATAGTGGATTGTTTTCAACACCAAAGATTAATACAGTCGACTCCGCTTAATAGGGTCACTATTTAATCGGGTCAACCGCTTAACCCTAATTGGACTTGGAATGTTGAAGTGAAAGTGAAAGTTAATTGAAAGTGAACTGAAAGTGAAAATGAAAGTGGGAATTTTCTATTTATACCTTTGACCCCAAGTCCAAGTAGGGTTAATCGGGCCACTTTTGGCAGGACCGGAATAGTTCTCACACATAGAAGCTAATGCAAATACTTTCTGTTAATAGGCTTCTCCGCTTATCGGGGCAAAATGTCCTCTGACCGATGTGGTCTTATTAAGCAAAGTCGACTCAATTTCTATTTAAATTAATCTGGTCAAAGCCGTGACTTTATGGGTTCAAATATTGTTATGTTAATTCACACCATTTCTTGACTTAATTCCTTTCACCTCTCTTTAACTGATTCACGTCTGTCTAGGATTTTGATGATGCTGATGCCACTCCTAAATTAGAACATATCTCTAATCCTTCTTTCGCAGAGTCTGAAGCCAGCAACCAGGAAGACTATAGTCCCTTAAGACCGATTGTATCGATAGAAGGCAGCCAACCCACGCTAACACTCGACCTCATTTCTAATAGCTCGATAGATTCAGATAACGGATCTTCCAAGAGTATGCCTACCATGTCTAAGCTGCCGACCAATCAGAAGCGGGCTGGAGGTAGGTTAAATGAAAATCTGAAGGAATGTATTCGATTGGTCAGTTTATCCTTGTATTACATAGACTGTGGATGAATATCAAAAATTAAGATTGGAGGTATATCTCCGTATTAGGAAGTTATTACCTTATATGGTATGTGTTGGTAGGTGGTTTATCGGTGGACGATTTCGAGCGGGCATTCTCAGAAGTGAAGAATGTTTACGTCCCAAGCGAGGCGGAATTAGATAAACAGGTTTCTAAACTTAGAACAGCGCTAGAGTGCGACTCAGAAGAATGGGAGTTGAGAATAAACCTCATGAAAGACTTCCAATCAATTGTCCGTTCTTGTGCCAAGTTTCCAACTCTGCCACAACACATCAGAAAGTTCGATGGACACCTCAACGATTGTCTGAGGGACCTCAGATCCCAGGTGGCACGGGAGGCTTGCATCACAGTGGCATTCATCTCCAAAATGATTGGAAAGGCCATGGAGAAAAGTTTTGAATACTTGGCAGTCGCCCTTCTAACAGTCATACAGAATTCAGCTAAGGTTGTTTGTTATCTGTTGTTATATTTGTTTATTTGCTTGTTTGTTTGTTTGTTTGCTTGTTTGTTTGTTTGTTTGTTTGTTTATTTGCTTGTTTGTTTGTTTGTTTGTTTGTTTGTTTGTTTGTTTGTTTGTTTATTTGTTTGTTTGTTTGTTTACACAATCAATCGTTTAGATAATCAACTCATCAGCTGATATTTGTCTACAATACTGTCTCCTCAACACACAGACCGGGAAGGTTCTGCCTCAGATATGTCGCTACATGGAATCGAAGTCTGCCATTGTCAAGAAGAGGTGTGCAGAATATATTCTCCTCGTAATGACGAACTGGACGGTGAGTAGCCAATCAGATTCTGCTTATTAATATACATGGACAATGGATGCTGATTTAGAACATTGGATAAGGTTAAGAGTGTTTAAGCTCATTTCTAAATTTAGAAGTGAACTATAAATGTTGTTAGTGGTCTCCCATGTTCCATAAATACTCTGCCCTTTGTCTGTGTGTCAGTCCTCTTAGTCAATTAAGTATTGTCACCAGCTAAACTTAATTATGAGTCCATGGTTCTAATTATACATTCTCAACCAGGGTTTTTTTTAAGGATTTGCTCAGAGGGACCTGCAAAAGATTAGAGGTCCCTTACCTGGAATACTACATTTTATGATATTCAGTACATTACGAATGTTAAGAAATTAGAGGTCCCTGAAGAGAAATTAGAGGTCCTTTTGGGCCCTCTAATTTAGCTTAAAAAAACACTGTTCTCAACCAATCAAATCTCTCCCTGAAGGTGTTCCTATTGAAGCCACACGAGTCCTCTCTCATGGACGCGTTGAAGCGCGGGTTAACGGATGGAGACCCGGACTGTCGTCTGTTCAGCAGGAAGTCCTTCCCTTCCTACAACCGCTACTTCCCTATATCAGGCGCCAAACTGCTGTCCTCTCTAAACCCCGCCTTACAGAAGACCCTCCGCGAACTAACTCCGGAATTGGAGAGCAGTCCGCTGTCCTCCCTTCTCGCCCCGAGAAGTGGCATTCCTAAGAATGGCAGCAGGGGGCAGGGCCTGAGTCTGAGGTGAGAATATTGTGTCGCGACATCTTCGTGAGATGTGTTTAGTTGTTTGTTTGTCTAAGAGCTGCTCTGTTGAAGTTAAATTAGGACATATTCCTACTAGCAAATAAGTAGACAAGTAAACAACAAATAAACAAACAAACAAACAAACAAACAAACAAACAAACAAACAAACAAACAAACGAATAAACAAGCAAACAAATAAACAAACAAACAAACAAACAAACAAACAAACAAACAAACAAATAAACAAACAAACAAACAAGCAAACAAACAAACAAACAAATAAACAAACAAACAAACATAGTAGAACATGCCTCTTCTGAACACACGTATCCACCAATCAACTGGCTGTTCGTGTGTAGATCAGCTGTGTCGGAATCTAACATTAGAGACTCAGAGCCACTGAAAATACCGGCGAAGACACCTCCACCTCTAGCAGAGCCACTCTCCCGCCAAAAACTGGACGTCCGCTCTCAGACCATTTCAGGGCGCGCCAAGGGTCTTCGTCCCAGTTTGGGCGGGATTTGTCGCTCCAGCTCTGCCATGGCAATGGACAGAGAAGAGGATTCGCTGCCCGCTCTGCCATCCTCGCTCACTCGGGGACAGACCGGGAGTATGCGCGTTAAGAAAAGCAGTTAGTTCCAATTACTTTCATTTAGTTCCAGTTTCTTTCATTTAGTTCCAGTTTCTTTCATTTAGTTCCAATTACTTTCATTTAGTTCTAATTACTTTCATTTAGTTCCAATTACTTTCAGTTCCAATTACTTTCATTTAGTTCCAATTACTTTCAGTTAGTTCCAATTACTTTCAGTTAGTTCCAATTACTTTCAGTTAGTTCTAATTTCTTTCAGTTAGTTCCAATTACTTTCTTTTAGTTCCAATTACTTTCATTTAGTTCTAATTACTTTCATTTAGTTCCAATTACTTTCAGTTAGTTCCAATTACTTTCATTTAGTTCCAATTACTTTCAGTTAGTTCCAATTACTTTCTTTTAGTTCCAATTACTTTCAGTTAGTTCTAATTTCTTTCAGTTAGTTCCAATTACTTTCTTTTAGTTCCAGTTTCTTTCATTTAGTTCCAATTACTTTCATTTAGTTCCAGTTTCTTTCATTTAGTTCCAATTACAGTCGACTCTCGTTAATACGAACACGGATAAGGAGTACAATCGGATAAGAAGTACAAGTTTTGATTCCCCAACCTAATCTATGGCAAAATATATACAAACGAACTCCGGTTAACACGAACACGGATAAGACGAAATATCGGATAATAAGTACGATTTGTGGGTCCCCTTCAGTGCGTTTTCAATACTAAATACATCGGTTAATACGAACAGGTGTGTGCCTACGAGCACTTTGAATATGGTACGTAGTATGTACGTAGATAGATACTAGACAGATATTTCTCAATAAAAATACAATCGAATCTCGTTAATACAACATGGATAATGAGTTCTCTATTTGACAAGTACAATTTCATACTCTCACGTAGTTATCACTATGTATATTAAGTATTTTGGACAAATGTGGCTATGTACGTACTTCGGTTAATACGTACTCCGGATAAGGAGTACAAATCTCCACGGTCCCTTGGTGTACGTGTTAACGAGAGTCGACTGTACTTTCTTTTAGTTCCAATTACTTTCATTTATTATACTTTTTGTTTTTCGAATACTCTGGCCTTGTGGTTCAATAGGTTTCATCGTAACTTGATAACCACCGCCACCAAATTGTGGCACATTTTGAGGCCACGCGACACAATTTAGTGGCACGCGACACAATTTACTATGGTAGAACCCCATGTGGACCATGGATGAAAAATACACTTTATCATATAAGTATTCCATATAAAGAATAGCATAAGATTGGTTGGTATTAGCATTATAAGATGCTTGGGACATGAATATTACTATTAATAGAACGACACTTCTTTATCTGATCAGCTGATGTGTCGTAGGTGGTGGCAGCACTCCAGGGGACAACACCCCTAGAGGGTTCAGCAGGAAGACACCTGGCGCCTCTCAGTCCCTCATGATCCGATCCAAGCAACGGACCAAGGACAGCAATCCTGAGATCTCTCTCACCTCAGTCGAGAAGAAAAGGACACCAGACAACACAAGTAGACGCAGCCAATCAGCTGATCTGCTCAGCACCAGGAATAAGAGTAGCCAGAGAAGCATCAGGTCAGTCTATTTTTAGACTGGACATAAACACATTCCATTGAGTGAGTTGCGTTGTTAGTGGCGTGAGTAGACAATCATTCTTCCTTCAAAATCTGATATTCCAGTTTTAGGCCAAAGTCCAATTTGGGATTATTGAATTGTTTTTTCAAATTTATTTATATCTCCAGGCTTATTTTAGTAACACCAGACCATTTAGATTCTTTGGGAGATTTCCCGCCTTGAAAACATAATTTGAAGGTGTGAAATATTAGTTCCATTCCTCCCACAGTCCAGAACCACTTCCACTTGAGATGTTGTCCCTCCCAGAGTTTGTGAAACAGATCAAAAAACCCCAATTCGCTGAGAAGAAAGCTGGCATTGAAGGATTGCAGCAACTCATAACCTCTGTGGAATGCACCATGAGTGTGGAGGAGGTGGCAGTCTTCAAAGACACTCTCAAGTGGCTCTTCGCTGAGTCACATTCCAAGCTCTATGTCCAGTTTCTAGATATGCTCATGGAATTCATAAAGGTGTGAAGATTATATATATATGTGTTTCATATATCTTGATCTATAGAACTCAAAAATCTTTATATGACAACAACTTAATTGTTATTTACAAGTTGATAATAAATATCGGATTCGAATTAGCGCCTGTAAATGTATTAAGCTTTTATCCAATCAATCAGCTGATCGTTTGAACATCCGTTTAACCATTCATTCTACCGTTTAGGAGTACAAATCCTACGCAGAAGACTGGGGTCTATTCCTTCTGATGAAGTTGATCCACCGCCTCGGAACAGAGACGATGTCCACAGTGAGGGACAAGATTCACAAAGTCCTGGACCTTATTCTGGTGAGGAGAAATGATACTATTTTTAGTCTTTCAACTGTATTTATGTGATAAAAATAGCTACACCAATTACGTTAAAAATAGCTTTCTACAGAATGTAACACTTATGCTACTGATTCTAAGCTTGAATATGAAAATCTATGAAATCTTTAAAGCCAATCAAATATCTGAGTTGTGACACCTGTTCTAAATATAGAACTTCCTCTTTAGCTGGACTTTGACAAGCGTATGATATTCACCCATTTGTGGCGCATCTTAACGGACACCACGCAGCCACTTGGTCCCAAGGGCAAGCAGATGTTATTCGAATATCTGCGCGAAGTGACAAACCACTCAGATATCAGTTCGTTCTCTGTCACAACAAATTCTTTGAAAGGGTTTGAGGTTATGGTTCGAGCGGCTCAGGACACAAACAAGCCCGAATTGTGTCGCTCTAGCCGTGCCACATTGCAAGCATTGTTCTCCCTCAACTGTGCCACTTACTCCTCTCTCTCCGACAACATGGCAACTTCTGACAGAGTACTGCTTACCTCTCTAATGAGGATAGAGTGTGAGAGTCCCACTGGAGAGCAAAAGTTCTCTCCTGGATCTGATGTAGCACTGGGAAAGTTGCTGAAAGGTGTGAAAATAGTTCTATTTATAGCCCATGTAGATGTTTTGGGAATTGGGATGATGTTGAAACAAACAAACGAACAAACGAACAATTGTTTGTTTATTTCCGTGTTGTTGTTTACTCACAGGTTACAGCACAGATCAGGACAGGAGAGTGAGTGATCCCTCTGCCACGATTCCTAGCAGACTCAGACTCCCAGAGCCAGATATGCCCAGGGACCCCACAAGGAGAATTTGTGTCACCCCGGTGCTAGGACAGAAAAAGTACGACTCACAGAAGTCTCCCCGTGGTGGAAATACTAAATTCACGCGCCACATTCCTGTTAACATGTCTCTCACAGACACCAGGTGACAAAGACCACACACGTTGATAACCCTAAATTCAAAGTAACCATTTTACCATTCTATTTATAGGTTCAAATTAGGCGGGACTAGGTCTGAGCCAGGTAGTCCCACTGACGACACCGTTCTTCCAATGTTCTCTCTGCCAGCCAACAGTGCAGAGATACGAGACATGATCAATAAAGGTGACAGTTCCTACTCTGCAATCCTATTGGTGGATTCAAACTGAGGCTCGAATCCATGGTTCATCTTGAAAAAGTTTAACAATACTTTTCCATCTCAAGTTTCTAAAAATATCTTATCTGTAGCCTATTTTTAGGGATAAATGTGTATTTTTAGATACAAGTTTCGAGCACGAACAAATCGAAGAATCTCCCACGAGTAATTCTATCCAATCAGCTATCAGAGATTACAACATGTGCGGTGGGATCGAAGAAAAGGTGTCAAATCTTATTCTCCTCCTAACCATCATTCAAACTTCATTTGACGACACTTGGGTGGCACATTTGGATGTGTTACTAAATATAGCGATGGATGCCATCAGCCAGTTTGACTATCCAACCATCACCATCACTTCAATCAGAATTATCAGAGAACTGTTGAAGAGAAAGTTGGTACAGATCATGCCATACACGAAGGTATGAAGATAATAAATCAAATGATTGGTTAGGCCAAGCGAAATTGTTTGTAATTCCCGCTCGTACCAATTTGATCTGCAATCTTATATTAGAGTCCATTCCTTGCATATTTTCTGACCAAATTACGGATTATCTGGAACGAATTGGAATTGTTTATTCAAAGCTATTGTACTGAACATTATGTTGTAAACGATAAGACAACTTAGCAAGGTTCAACCAACTGATATCCTGTGGCGAGTTATCAGTCAATTATCTAATCGAAAAAACGAAAAACCGAGCATTTTCAATACAACTTTTCTACGAAATGAATGGTACTGAAACTTTCCAACTTATTCCCTTTTCCTTTTTATAATTATGATTACTCATCTACATAACTCTGTCATATGGAAATAATGCAAATCTCACTAACATACCAGAATCAATGGTCCGTTGTTGTGGTATTCGCACCTTTTCTCTGATTGTACAAAATCTCACTCTAGCATTAATTAATGCATTAACTCGAAACCATAAAGAAAACCATGTGTCCTTAATTTCATTGGTCAACTATTGAAATGCACTCTGTACTATTGTCCATTAGAAATTCTTTAGAAATATTATTTTTAGTGACATGATACTATTAATATATTTTTAACGTTGATATAATGTCACTAAAATTAGATCCCAAATATTTTTAGCGACTTATTAATAAAGTTCTAAAATTATCTCACTCATCTTTGTCAGTTGTTTCTATATTGTAGAGAGATATTCCATTTATGGAAGTATCTTAATTTAGTTTAAATTCAGTCATTCTATTTATAGAAAATCGTCCAATTCCTTGTTGACACCTACCCAAACCCTAAATCTGATATCAGTCGAAGCTGTGAAGAGATCATGAACTATCTATCCGGGAATCTCGACCCAAATGTCACATTCGAAATGCTAGCTCCAACCATTGCGGTAGATCAGCACGAATCCCTCATGAGTGCGATAGGGAAACACAAGATCCTCCACAAAACCATCCCCGACACTTCTCCTGCCATTCTTAACGCCCACCTCTCCACCTTCTGCCCTGTACTGATTCAGAACTATAAACATTCCGATCCGACTGTCCGTAAAGCGAGCTGTTTCGTCCTCGTGGCTCTATACAGTAAACTAGGTATGAGAGTGTATGAGTACTTCCACGAGTTAACTCCCGCACAAATGAAGCTCCTCACTCTCTACATGACACGTAGCGCTGACGAAAAAGACGAAATTAAGTGATTGTTCTATTATTAGGATCATGGTGCTATATATATTCACACCAGATTAGTGCTGAGATAGTGATTTGTATTTTTGGAATGTTCATTTAGTTAACCTCACTGATCGGATTCATGGTACCTGAATCTATTTTTATTTTTTCATGGGTATTGTGTCACTTATGCCACTTTAATACGCCACTTCCCTCTGCCAAAAAAATTAATTTTAAAGTCTAAAATTCTTTCAAAGTTTCAACTTGTTGCTACTAACACAAATTGCTAGAAATCTTTACCATCAATCTGTATAGTCGACTTGACAAATTCCTTTTAACAGTTTTAACAGTACTTTCGATTATGCAAATTATTTCCTTTCAGAGTTAAATTACTTAAAATCTGAACCGCAACTTATACCATTAAATTGGAACTATAACATCATTATTTTATCATAATATGGAACCAACGATGTAACTGTTTTAAAATATAATTTCGATTTTATAAGTTTGGGCGAGATGACATATTTACTTTTTCCCTACACTTTTTTTCAATTTTGTTGTTTCAAATTCCTTAGTGGCTATTTTCGTTAAATTTTTTCTATTTGACACATTCTTGTGGTTGCTAAGGTGAACACATTTGAAACTATCCTCTTTTTTTGGAATTTTGTTTTCGTTAATTGAGTGACAAAATTTTCAACATGAACATTCCGAGGTTAAACAAACAATATTGTTCCTATTGGACAATAGCAAAATAAAGGAAACCAGCTGTACAACGTGTAAATTGAAATGATTGGTTAATTTAGCTACTAAGCATACAGAACAGCAATGGCAGCTCCTCAAAGCGACATCGCTGATTGGCTGAGAGAGATTCCTATCATCACTCGTTATTGGTTCCTTCTCTCAATCGCGGTTCCAATTCTAGGAAAAATAGGCCTACTCCCTCCCACATACCTAATCCTCATATGGGAAGCTATAACGAAACTCCAAATATGGCGCTTTATCACCTGTTTTTTCTACTATCCAGTGACGCCCATGACTGGCTTCCACTACCTCATCAATCTATTCTTCCTCTACTCATACTCAATTCGCCTCGAAAATGGAACTTTTGAGGGCCGTCCGGCTGACTACCTACTCATGCTATTGGTATTTGGCTTGTGTCTGATTGTGGCTGGGTTGTTAGTGTCTCTCCCCATCCTAATGGACCCGCTAATAATAGCAACGATATACGTCTTCTGCCAGCTCAACCCTGAAATGATCGTAACTTTCTTCTTCGGGATTCAGTTTCAAGCCCGCTACCTCCCTTGGATTCTGACACTCTTCCACTTTGTCACCCAAGGAAGTGTTATGATGGAAATAATGGGTATTCTAGTAGGACACATTTACTTTTTCTTGAAGTTCAAATATCCAGTCGAATTTGGCGGGAAAGATTACCTGCAAACCCCGCAATTTTTGCTCAGGTATTTACCCGGGACGCGCTTGTTGTCAGGCGGATTTGGGCGGGCTCCCGCTCGGAATCAGGACCCGCGGGGCCAATGGGACGCATTTCAGGGGCATGGCCAACGCCTCGGGAACAATTAATCTAAATTTAGAACTCTTTAGTGCCGGATTGTTCTGTTTTATTGTAAATTAAACTTTTAATCTTACTTTTATTCAACTCACATTTGATTGGTTGAATTATTTTAAAACATTCCGGAATTTCATATGATTGATTTGATTGGGCAGCGATATTTACGGAACCACCTAACAACCACTGATTGAGATAAGAATGTATTCATTAATAATACACGAAAAAAGGAATTTTGCTTACTCATTTCCGGTTTAAGCTATTTTGGGCGGGGAACCCATAGAAATGTGATTCTATTACTATAAATAGAAATTACTTCAAGTGGTCTTCGCGGTTTAACAGATTTGAAACTTTGGAAAGAAGATAGTAAGGAAGAGAAAAAACAACAAAGTTTATGAATCTCTTAGATTTCCCATAAAAAAAGAAAAATTCTCTTATCTTAAACATAAAACTTTCATCAGGTGTAACGAATTGTTGTAAAAATCTGTAATTGCCCCAGATGCCTTGGAGAAACACAGCTAAGATTATTACACGGCTGGAGTATCTAGACTCTACTCACGAGAATAGCACCCCTCCTCTTACCATTTATCATTACCCAATACAGAACATTGAATTTATATCCGGAATTAGCATAAATGAACTATATTTTTTCTGGGGTACTTCATATCTTGTCTCGTTTATAACTGATTGGAACATTCCGTGTAAATGAACTTTCAACATAAAATTATTGACCTGCTGTCTAATGTTGCAGATGGATTGGTTCATTCTTTCACTTTCTATTTGTTTTAATTGATTTGATGTTGACTCAATGAAAGGATTTCTTAAGTAATGACAACAAAGTATTTTTTATCTCCTAGTTATAGTGTTATGTTGTGTCTGTGGTGTGATTATGGTGGAACACTTTAGCAAGTTAACAGCAACTTTTTTAATCTAACAGAAAGTATAACTTAAAATAGAACGCCAAAGGAGGCAGCCTATTGGCACCTCAGTTCTAATTTTTTTGCAAATAGTATGATTAATTTTTATGTTAATTAAAACCTTAAATTACCTGGAGTCTTTTCTATTTATAGCAAAGACCCCGCACTTCTAACGTTTCCCCGCACAAAATGACTTAACCAGAAATGAGTTAGCAAAAATCTAGCGCCATTTATTAATATACTGTATGCTTATAAAATTAAATTGAACCAATCAGAGTTCAGTTTTAGTCATTATAACATATTTGTAAAGTCTCTATGTACCAATTATTTTGTAACTTAATTGTATTGATGAAACCCTGGAATTTGATTGGCAAGAACGATTAGTCACCTTTTGTGGAGGTGTGAAAATATGTATCGCTACCCAAAGTGGACCCCTACACCATATAAGGAATGATCCTGTCTTAGACGAGTGGTGGAGCGGGGAACCCCTAAGGGCGGCACCACCTCAAACCACTTTAGTCCAGCATCGAAAAGACATTTAACATAGCTGAACCAATCCATTACTGGGTGCATTCTATTTTTAGTATTGCTTAAAATAGTATCCTACTCTCTCACTATCTAATATTAGCTACATGATATGTTAAGTAAATATGGTTAATCTACATATGTTGAAACTTAAACCATCAGTAATTACAGGTATAGATAACATATCAGGGCATTTAGTGCGTTGCCATAGCAGTGTATTTGGTGAGTTGGAATTGCTACTTGTCTAAATTATTCATTGCATATTCTGACTCAGTATTTTCACATTTACTCAGCTCTAGTGGTTGCTAGGCTAGTCATTCCAACGATACAACTGCGTAAATAAATTTTAGCTATATTCAATTTATTGTTAAATATTTACGTAACGAACTACTGAAAATTCAATTACTCTATTTCACTGGTGATATATCAGATGGTTTTTCATTATGAAAATGGACCGGTTACTCATGATCAAATATATTGATTGCATACCACAGAGATCTCAAGTTTCCCTGGAAACAATATAATTGATTGGTATTTCGATGCCTCAAAATAACGACGAATTCTTCGTGTTGGTGATAATAAGTTACAAGTTCCAAAAATTTCACCTATGCGCAAAAATGTCTACTCAATGGTTTCAGTATACGAAAACTTTACAGAATATAAGAATGTGTCTGTTGCTGTATCTGTAAGAAATGAATCCTTTATAATGTAATTATGATCAAAATAAGGCAAGAATGGAATCTTGTGGAAAGGTTTTTCTTGAAACTGGAGTTGAACTTTTAGCTTCCTTCAACAAGTCTTCTAATCAAACAGTCTGAACTATCTACTTGAATCGAAACCGTTTTCTTAGTACTCTTTGTTCAAATAGTAATTAAAAACGCTAATAGTAAAAAATGTGTCTCCTCGAACTTAACACTAGGCCGGGGGACATCTGACACTAGAGTCAGAAGTCCTTGACCACTGTTAGAACTCTCAAACCGGTGTAAGAAAATAATAACATCAACTCTACTATACACGTACATATAATCGGAACGGCGGTCATTTCATCCTCTTAATTACCGGGAAACGGGTAGCGGAACTTTCGTCCCCTGAAATGCCACTTTGGCACCTACTTATTTCTCAATCAAAAGCCCTCATTTTCACTTTTTTTTCAAACATCCACTCCAAAAGCCTCGACTTCAGTTCCTTACGTACCGTATTTCCCTGAATAAGCGCCGGGTCTAAAGGGTGAGCGAAATAAATAAGCGCCGGGTCTAAAGGGTGCACGAAATAAATAAGCGCCCGGGCGCTTATTCGAAGTAATACGGTATTAGTGCCCGTTTATTTTAGTTCTAATGAGACGAAATTCCTGTGAAACAGACAAGATGTCCAAGCGACGAAATGTCCGTTTTCCATATAATTGAAAGATCACATATCTATAATATCACACAGATGTTTGTAGGTTGCATACTTGCCAACTGTCCCGTTTTTGGCGGGACGTCCCGCTTTTTTCACTCTTCTATTGAGCTATTTTTACGAGTGTCCCGCTTTTACATGAACTTTCCCCATTATGTCCCGCTTTTTTAATTATATGTATAGTACATTTCTATTGCGTCCCGCCATGTCCCGCCAAATTCAACGCTGAGTCCCGCTTTTATCATGGCTCAGGTTGGCATGTATAAGGTTGTGTTATTGTGTCATTATCTATATCAAAAGTTTGAATTAACAATATGTACCACTTGTACCATCAATAATGCTGATACTTAGTCAAATGTCACAAAATGGGTTTAGAAGAAAAGTGGTGCTAGGCTAGTCATTCCAACAGTACAACTGTGTAAATAAATTTAGCTATATTCAATTTATGTTAAATATTTACATAACTAACTACTGAAAATTCAATTACTGTATTTCACTGGTGGTATATCAGATGGACCAATTACTCATAATCAAATATATTGATTGCATTCCATAGAGATCTCAAGTTTCCCTGGAAACAATATAATTGATTGGTATTTCGATGCCAAAAGAACGACGAATTTTCGTGTTGGTGATAATATAAATTACAAGCTCTTCACCTATTTTTCACTTACGCAAATCTGTTTGCTCAATGGTTTCAGTCTACGATAAGCTTCAAAAGATAATAATGTGTCTGTTACTGCATCTGTAGAAGATGAATTATTTGTAATATAATTATGATGCAAGAATGGAATCTTGTTGAAAGATCTTGTCGGAGGTTACTTGAACTAGAATATAATTTTTAGCTTCTTTAACCTTCAAGCCTTCTATTCAGACAGTCTGAACTATCTACTTGAATCGAAACCGTTTTCTTAGTACTCTTTGTTCAAATAGTAATTAAAACGCTAATAGTAAAAAATGTGTCTCCTCGAAATTAACACTTGGCCGGGGGGGGGGGGTCATCTGACATTAGAATTAGAATATATGATATCACACAAATGTTTGTAGGTTGTGTTATTGTGTAATTTTCCATATCAAAGGCTTGAATTAACAATTTGTACCACTTGACCATCCATAATGCTGATATTTAGGGAAATATCATAAGATGGGTTTAGAGGAAAATTTAACAAAAAAGTATCCATCATTATTCCTTACAATTTTCAATGAATTACAGTGGACGTCTCTCCATAACGGACTATTCCCCAATGTGTCCGTTATTCAGAGACTCCACTTTAGTCAAATTCAAATACAGTCGACTCCGCTAAATAGGGTCACTGTTTAATCGGGTCACTTTTGGCAGAACTGGAATAGCTCTCACACATAGAAGCTAATACAAAATACTTTCGGTTAATAGAGTTCTCCACTTAATCGGGGCAAAATGTCCTCTGACCGATGTCACCCTATTAAGCAGAGTCGACTGTAGTTTGATAAATAAATAATAAAATATTGCTTTATATTGAAAATCAAATCAAATAAAATTGGATGTACTGCGTAGTAACATCTTTTCCATTTGGTGTCTCTTATTGATTCCAATCTATTTGGTGTGATCATAGTACTTCTATATTTCATATCCTTGTATCCCATCCATCCTATGTCCTATCTGACAGCTCACCACCTAATTAATATTCAATTATAATCATTGGAGAGATAAACTCAGATCAGGAGATATCAGATATCTCACCATTCAGTTGCAGTTTACATATATATATATATCAAATAGTCAGTGGTGCTTTTGAGGCATGGAGGTGAAATAAGTTTCTATTCAATCTATAATGCCAAACTTAGTCTTTGAACCATACTAGTTATTGGGTAATGATTATCCACATTTTCACACCTCCACAAAATGTTACTAATTGTCCTGGCCAATCGAATTACAGGTTTTTATCAATGGTCCATTGAGACTATACATACATTCCTACCTACAAAGATGCTATAATGACTCTCTAATACTGGACTATGATTGGTTCAACTCAGTACTAAAACATATACGTATACAGTCGACTCCGCTTAATAGGGTCACATCGGTCAGAGGACATTTTGCCCCGATTAAGCGGAGAACTCTATTAACCGAAAATATTTTGTATTAGCTTCTATGTGTGAGAGATATTCCGGTCCTGCCAAAAGTGTCCCAATTAAACAGTGACCCTATTAAGCGGAGTTAGGGTTGCCAGACGTCCGGGTTTCGAGCCATTTGTCGGAGTCCGGGAATGGGATGAATTTGTCCGGGTTTGGAGAATTTTGAGTCCTGTCCAACTACTCACTACTCAGGACTGTCAATATATTATATCCGTATCTAAGTTATTTAGTTAGCTATTGCTCTGCTGCAAACGTGTCACTCTCTAATATTTGAAGAAAGAGTGCAAGTTTGTGAAATTTGGATTATTACTGATTTGTAATGCTGCCATAGTGTACGCATACTACTGAGTACTGACCCTAACTGCCTAACATGTTTCGTAATGAGTATACTTGGAATCTTCTTTTTGTTTCTGTGCACGACGCTACTGGTAGCCACAATAATATTTTGTATTAATCGAAGACTGAACTGCAGTAACAGGTAGTACATATGGTTAATTTTTTAGAGAATAAATTATGTCCGGGTTTGGCCTTTTGAAAATCTGGCAACCCTAAGCGGAGTCGACTGTATATATACATATACATATATGGTGAACAGTTCATTATCTTGAAATGTATACCTCTTCGATTCTTTTGGATCATGAGTTCATATATATGCATGAATATGTGCATAGGAGTGATAATATGATTAAGAGCTATCTATTCATTATTAACACTTTTAAGCATTTTACATTATAATTTAGTGGCATCCATAATCAATAAGCAATGCAATGATAAATAGCAATAATTATAGGCAGTTGCAATTCTCTATAAAGAGATGTTGGACATTACGTCAAGAACTTCGACCTCTGAAACGCTTTCATTTAAGCTTGCGTCTATAGACTCAGACTGAGGAGAGTCTAGGAACATTCTAATTCGGTAGAGCTCACATTCCCTATTCAATGACAGTTTCTCTGTCACCAGATCATTTTTGATATCTTGAAGGTTGGAAATCTGTGAGCGCAGTTCTTCAACTTCACGGTTGTCGAGTGCCTTACTGCGTTCTCGCTTTCGGATTTTCTTGACTCTCTCTACCTCTTTCAAGGTTAAGCTAGTCTCCATTAGTCTTTTCCTCAAATCAATGCAGGAAAGAAACACTACATCGTCTATTGTCAGTCCTGATTTTCTCAAAAACTTTGTGTCTTCCATTTTGTTTGTTTGTTTGTTTGCTTTTGTTTTCAGACTTTGTATTTAAATATGGATCTCATCTCAGATATTTATACGAAACTAAGCTGAAATAACACTTTTTTTCTTGAAGCAATTTACCTGAAATTGAAACTAAAATGAAACACACATGTTTAGTTTTTGGATCGAAAAGTATCCACTTAAACTGCTGTGTATCTGTATTAACTGAAATTCTGTCGTGGAAACTAGGGAGAGATAAATATTGGAATATTCTATCCATTACCCCATATAAAATTCTAATTCGTTGGATTGGTTTAAGTAACACTTTATTGAATTTTGCAATTTCAATCTATTTAACTGTAAACCAAAAAAATATATCAGGGAGTTTTCGCAATTGGAAAATAATTGGAATCGACATTTTGTTTGTGTTTATCCAAATGGATAAACATTCACCAGTAAGATTGCTAGGCCACGTGGATTCCCCGAGGTTGAATACTAAGATATTCAAAAATATTGAAATTTGCAAAATTTAGTAAACATACAATGGAGAATTTCCCTTATGAAATATTGGAATCTACACTTGCGTTCACAGCTAACAAACATTGCTACAGAGCATTACCCCAGGAGAGCTCTGGACATCTTTGAATAGTACCCAGGGAGATTATTAACAATCCAATTCAATTACCGTAAACTGGGGCGACTTTGGCCTAAGAGGTGACTTTGTCCCATAATAGCAATTTTAATAAAATATACTCAAACTTAGAAATATTGCGGTTTAAATACGTTTGGATATATTGAGAGTTTCATTCAACATATTATCAATGTGATTATATTGATTCATAAGTTTGAGTATATTTTATTAAAATTGCTATTGTGGGACAAAGTCACCTCTTAGGGCCAAAGTCGCCCCAGTTTACGGTACCATTTTGTGCCACTTACAACTAGTCTTAACCACTATACATAATAGTGATGAGTGGTAACTGATGGCACTGGGTGATAATTTTATATATAGAATAGAGTAATTGGTTCGAAATCTTGCAAAATGGTTGATTAATTAATTTAGGGGCAATGATTATTCATATTTTCACACCTTTACCCCAAAATACAATTGTAGTAGCCAACGAAATTGCAGCGTTTTTTAATAATCCCAAAGTGGATGGATACCCCCTATGCCCAAACGCCACTGGTTAAGTGGCCTTTTTAATATTTTTCATTTTCGAGAGGAACAGGAGGAAGTTCAACAGCAGTGCCATGTTGTATTTTCAATTTGCATAATAATGCTATTGTTAGAGAAGTAAATAATTTCAGTTTGGTTTCGTATAAATATCAGCTAGAAAACTCAAAATTTAAATACAAATATTTTGAATACTAATCAGCACAAACAATTTGAATGGAAGACGCAACGTTTTTGCAAAGTTCAGGAATGACCATGGATGATATTCTGTTTCTTTCCTGCAAAAATTTAAGGAAACGGCTAATGGAAACAAATTTTACTTTGAAAGATGTGGAAAGAATTAGAAAAATTCGGAGACGTGAACGTAGCAAGGCTCTCGATAAACGCGAAGAAGAAGGCCTACTCTCACAGATTTCACACCTCCAGGATATCAAAAATACTCTGATGGCAGAGAAAATGGCATTGAATAGTGAATGTGAGTTCTACCGTTTCAGAATGGCCTAGATTCCCCTCAGAATGACCAACAGAATCAATATTAAATGGATGTAATTGTGCATTGTAATATCTAATTGATATATTTATAGAACATTGCTTCTGCCTAATACTGATGACACTGATGATTGAATAACTTAATAAATTAACACGTAAATATATATGTATATATAACTATAGATATCGAGAATGTATTATTCAGGTGCGATAGTATGTTATGACGAACATATGTACAGTGGAATTCACTTATTAACAATATTACTCTATTAGCAACCAATCTTCAGGTCCCAGGTGAAGATTTTGTGTTAATTCTGTTCCCTTATTAGCAACTGTTTTATGAGCAAAACTCGAGTTGCTAATAAGCGAATTCCACTGTAGTACGAAACTCCAGATAATACAGACATATATTTACCCCCTAGAGAGGAAAATAAATCCCTTCGGATAATACGAATTCTCCGGATAATACAAAAATCGGCCGTCCCTGATGTTCGTATTAACGAGTTTTACTGTATTATTAAACTTGTTTAGTACAGGTGATTCTGCTTAATAGGGTCACATCGGTCAGAGGACATTTTGCCCCGATTAACCGGAGAACTCTATTAACCGAAAATATTTTGTATTAGCTTTTCTATGTGGAGAGCTATTCCGGTCCTGCCAAAAGTGGCCCGGTTAAACAGTGACCCTATTTAGCGGAGTTGACTGTACTGTCAAATATCTGATGAAGTCGAGTTACTGGTAGATAGAGTGATCGAAGAATTTTCTGACTTCTCATTATTCTGTGAAAATGTCCTTATGTATCCTATCAAGTGGCCATTGCACAATGCAATAACTTCCTTATAATTTCTCATAATCTTAGTTCATAATTTCATTTTCAACTTTTCCTTATAGAAAATTGCTACACAGCTTATGACCTTAATGGTCTTCGATTTCATTTGGTAGCATTGGAATTTAAGTTGACTATTTATTTAATATTGGTGGAGAATACAATTTTAGAATGGTTAAAAATCTCAAAGATTAGTGCGATTTTTTATCCAAAATGAGTTTTAAAGCTACATATGGTATATACCTATTACCTACATATGGTATATACCTATTACCTACATATGGTATATACCTATTACCTACATATGGTATATACCTATTACCTACATATGGTACATACCTATGGTATTGCAAAGTCTTGAAGAAAATTTGAAAAATCTGGACTTAAATTGAAAATGATTTATTTGTTATTCATGAATTTAGTTTGGAATGTTTGTAAATATGTTTATTTAATTCGTTAATTACTCTACAAAACTACTAACAACTGAAAATAGTATTTTCAAGAATTAGAATTATATCATCAACAATTTGAAATTGTTGTCTTGAAGTGTTTTAATTTAGAAAACAATTCTATAAATATACACACCCTATGTGCATGGATATTTTTAAAAGTCTAAAGAAGAATCTAATTTTATCAAATAGCTATTTCTGTCTACGAGCCAATTTACTCTCTATATCCATTACAACGATACACTCTCCAACCAATAAGAATGCTTTCATTAACTACCTCAAATGTATTGGATCCCTTATATGGAAAATCATTAATTTTAAGTTCTACTATCATTTCAGTATCAGGTGAAGATAACAACCAATGATTATTCAGGTTGTGTAATTAATCTGAGCTAATTACTATTTTATCATTGAAATATGACAACTAATTCATTCGAACAGCTAAACACATGATTTTTGCCCACTCACAAAACTTGGAAAATTATACACCTGTGTGAGATATTGAAAATATTTATGTGTTTATACACATTTTTAAATATTTTATCGTTCATATGTGACGAAATTCTGTAACGCAATCTGATTGGTCAGATTCAGCGATAGAGTAAGACTCCTAATTCTGATTGGCTAATTCAGTATTAGAGTATTACTTGGTTATTCACTGTCATAAACGCGTGTATTATTGACCATTACTTGTAAATAATAATATCAATATTTGTCTCTAGGTTTCAAACTCCACTCACACCTGAGTTATCTAAATATAGTGGAGCCGCGGAATATTTAACTCTCAAAATTGATTGGCTAATGAGTTAAGCTTCTCTTGCTGGGATTAAGTGAGTGTTCTCTCGCATACTTTTATTCATTTTTAATCCTTCAACTCCCACGAATGTAAACAACAATAAAAGTATTCATTATTCCATTAATGAATTAGTACATAGCTGTAAACAAGTCAGTATACAAAAAGGATGGAATTTAGTTCCAATAAAGATTGAATAGGAATCCAAACTCTTCGTATTTTTACGCTTCGAACTTTTTTAACTTCGCCTAATGGCTACCAATTCGATTTTCTTTTCTTGAAAGATATATTAAAGGTTTCAAATATATTTTCGGAAGCCTAGTTTCGTGTATTCGTGAGTGTTCAGCTTTTCTCAGCTGTCCATTGTATGCCATCCTGTAGTTTCCTTGTCCTAATTATATCACTGACATTATCTACCATTGAATCAATGTATTCCTGGCATTTTGTTTGTTTATCAATATATATTTGGCGCTCAAGCCATCGTAGTTTTGTCATATGGTGGAGGATGGTTGCATATTCCAATTCAAGTTAATTTGTCTGAAGTTACAATGCACAATTACTGCCATTTGAAATAAATTCTGTGTCGAAAATCGTTCGCTTAGAACACGTCTCAAATGAGATTACTTTTCATAAATTTTGATTCTCAACTGTAAAATTATTAATAAAAGTCCCAAATCTATCAATATTCATATCGAGATCGTGAAAATGTGTGATATACCTCCAAAATTTTACAGTCGACCGCTTAATGGGGTCACTGTTTAATCGGGTCAACCGCTTAATCGGGACACTTTTGGCAGGACCGAAAAGCTGTCACACTATAGACACACTATAGAAGCTAATACAAAATATTTTCGGTTAATAGGGTTCTCCGCTTAATCGGGGCAAAATGTCCTCTGATCGATGTGACCCTATTAAGCGGAGTTGACTGTACTTCTAATATTAATGTTTCATTTCTCAGTTCATTGGAGCAAATGACTTCGATCATGTGTTCTTTCATTGAACTGGTTTCTATTGCATTTTCATTTTCAGCCAATAGATTTTAACCAATTTCCAAAAATTCTCAATTACCTAAAATTTTTCTGGAAATTTCAGGACTTGCTTATGATGAAAATTACTCTTTGGGTCGGAGAATTCCTCTTTTCACGTGGTTCCTCTATCATTGGAAGAATTCTACACACACAAATCTGTCCTCAATGAATGATTCGTCAGAATTTCCAGATATCACGAAGTCTCCACTTGGACATGAGTTTAACAGAAATTCGATGGAAACTGAGTTATTTACTTTCAATTTGATTGCCATGTGTAACTATGTAGCTTAATTTATTCAACACAATCCTACTGACAGCCATTTATCATTCAGTGCATTTCTTTAGATATATATTTCCTAAGGGAGAGAGGATTACACAATCTCAAATTTTGAAAATGCTTTATTTTAGTTTTTAACTCCTGCCTAGAAGTTCAAAATTATTGGACGAATTGATTTAATAGTTATAGGGAGGAGTCCTTATTTATCGATTAAGATCTATTTCAACTTTCTAGAAATGTCTAATTCCCCCTTGGATCCCATTATATGCCAAAGGAATTCATAACAAGATTTTTAATTGATTTTTATCTGAATTAGTGACAGGAATTACAATTATATTTCAGAGTATTGATTTTACACACACGAATACAACTCTCTAATATTTATCACAAACAAAATATCTCTCTCTATTTGAAAGAGTCAAGGAATTTTTTCACAATTTTCTGTGCCATTCTTACTTCGTAGCTCGGTTCAACGAGTTGAGACTTGATCTGGGAGCTGCTACATACATTCAGAGTTTCGCAAACTGAAGAAGGATCGAGGATACTCGACAATCTGGATTGTACGCTTTCAATGATGCTCTGCAACTTGGAGCAATAATCACTACTACTAAACATCCCGCAAAGTTGTTGGATGACATAGTTTCCTGTTGATAGGGTGAGGTTGATTACTTTCAGTTGCATTTCAGCAACAGAGATTGCAATTTTACACACGGAACAAGCGTTGATGTTGTTGCTGTTTCCTTTGACTGTTTCTCCATTCGTTGTTTCTGAAAGGCTGTTACTCATTATCTCGTGCATTTCAGCTTTGAAACTTTCAAGCGAATCGAAATCGTTATTACACATCTTGAAATCAGTGCACAGTTCTCCTGCGTCTAATGTTTCAATGAATGTTTTCACATAACTGACGTATTCCGTTGCCATTGTGGAACAAGTTGAAGCATCTTCAGAGTACAAAGTTTCACACGCCTGCTCCATTAGTGTTATCAAATCCGACTCGCTGATCTATAAACACAAACAAAAATAAACATACATATATATATAAACAACATTGTGAATATGTTTTATAACAAAAATCAAGCCATCTATCCTCCAACCCATAAAAAGCATTTATTTTGAATTAGCAAACAAATATAATAATTCAAACAATAATGAACAACAAACTGCGATTTTTTAATCAAATAAGGATCTTTAAATATAACCATAGCTGTTGCCCCCTCCCAATAAACTTGAAGTTTCTCCTCCTCCAAGGCATGAAAAGCAGGGGGGACATAAACAACCAAGTAAACACAAACAAGGCAAAGCGAGGAGTAGCAGACAGAGTAGGCAGAGTCCAACTAAGATTCCGATTATCGACGAAGGGTTGAAGTTCAGGAAATCGAAAATATTGTCCCGATTATCCCAATCGTCCGGCCAGTCATCTTCGTCCCAATCATCCCAATCGTAGTCGTCGTCCTCATCATTCCTATCGTCCTTGTCGTTGTCATCCTTCGCTACTGCCACTTGAGAAATAAACACTGAAACTACGAGTGCCACCATCAACCATCTCCACCACTTGTGTGCCATTTGCTAATCTACTCTTGCAGAAAAGTTAGTTCATAGATATTTCAATTTCCTTATTCGAAATGGTTTGCATTCCACAGTTAAGGAATAAGGTGAACAGAAAGTAAATTAAAATAATTAGGATTATCAACACTTTCACTATCGAACTTACCTTGGATACCACTTCTGGTCTTTGGCATGCACAACTTACCCTAAATATATAACTTACCAACCTGGGATACACTAAAAGACACTTTTTGTGTGTCTTAAATTAGTTTTTTTACAGTTTAACTAGATGGCTTGAATTCTACAATTATTACGGACATATTTGATGGACTTTTTACCCTACCTCATCAATAGTGTCCTTCACTTGAGTAATGAGGTATTGACATCCAGTACACTGGAATCCTGAGACCAGTCTGTTGTACTGCTCTACATCGATGTACATTTTGCTTGAAGAGCACATCCCGAAGATTTGACAAGCTGTTTCTGCGTCTTCTGCACTAACAAACCTTTCAATTTGTCCGTACACTCCGGAAATTTGCCCAGTACAAGCATCTTTGTTGCTTGAACAAATTATTTCCAACAACATATCCAGAATGTTCGTATTTCCTCCCGCAGTGTAGATTTGGTGGAGTTGGTTGTAGATCATGTAGCACACATTGCATTGCTGGTCACTAGTCGCGCTAACTTTCTGGGTTTTCCACACATTTTTTACGCAATGTTCTGTCATGCCACATTTCGCTGCATTGGCGGTATTTTCACACCAATAGGTTTGCCCGAATATGCAATTCGTTGTGCCACTTTGCACGGACACAATTCCTAAACCAATGAGAGCGATCGCAAATTTCAACATTCTATTTTAAGAAGCTGGTATAAGAATAACATTCTAAAACTTCGCTTATATACTTTGTTTATTCTTCGGCATATTACGTATCAGATAGTGATTCGAATCCATACCGTAATCAACTCCAGATGTTCCGACAACAACGCTATCAACAGAGGAAGCCTATACGTCTCTATTTTAAGGATACGCTACCCTTCAATAGTATGGTTAGCCAGCTGAACATTGTTCAGCTCGTGTTAGTGAATCCTGTTGTATTTTTAGATTGCAGGTCATTTGGGAAAGAAATCTTATTTCCTTCACTTCGTAGCCATTTGGTACTATCATAATTTGAGTTCAATTTTTGTCTCTTCTAATTGCACTTCATTGACTCTACCTTATGACACTTCACACCTTTGCATGTGTAGCTTCTCCGTATGTTACCTCTCTACATTCCTACGTGTGCACTACGTTGCTTGGTAGATAAATTTAGTAATAAATTGAGTATCAGCATTTAAAATTTGGATATAAGTAGCTTGCTAAGATAATCCTTAGTTTCTATTATTGTCTATATTTATAGATTTATTTCTAATTTTAGCAAACAAAATATCCTAAAAAGTAATAAACTGTTAAATTTAGTTAATGTAAACAATCCTCAAGAAACTATTATTTGTTTGTTTATCTTACATAATTGAAGAACTAGTAGGTGCAAAAACTTTGAATGTGGCATGGAGGTTATAATTAAGAGTTAACCTTGGATAATTAAGTCGAATATCTAATTATACAATCAATGATAAAGCAACGGAACAGAATGTCTCTACCTTATCTCCGTGTGGGTTCATCTTTCTATGGTTTGGATCAGATATGAATATGAAGATTTTGAAAATTGTGGTAGAATAATTGTGTGATCGAATTTGAAATTGGGTTGAAAAGTTATGCTCCACTTTTGGCTTCTAAATTTGGTACTATGCTATTTTTAGTGTCTATTTGTGGTCCTAGATGGAACACTGAAGCAAAATACTATAGTGAGACACTAACAATGAAATACCTTTCATCCACTTTATCATACATAGAATACTGATAGATTTGTATGTACAAGTATATAATGATGATAATGGGTATAGCCAGGACGTTTTGTAGGAGGGACATATCAACCAGCTGGGGGGTCTTGGGGTGCCCCCCAGTAGAGTCCATGGGCAAAGCCCCTGAAAGCTAACAACAATTTGTCTCGCAATTTGGACAGATTCATCTAATTTTGAGGTTCTAGAAATACAGATTACTCCGATGACACTCATCAGTTGTGTAACTATGCAGGTTTTAGTATCAAGGAAAGTATGTAACGATTATATTCCTCCAAATCCATACGTAAAAATGAAAAAAGTCATTTTTAATAGAATTTCCATTGAAAAGATTGTCGAGACGCTTACATAACACTCAAGGATTTAAAAAATCTTCCTTCTGTACCTGGGAGATCTCAAGCAATCCTCTACACAGATATCCTGTTACAGAATTAGATGAAATCTATTGAAATATGCAGATTAGCCACACGACACAATCGATAACAGATTCCTGCAGACTGATTGGTTCATTACACATCAACCACCTGGCACGAATGGTTTAAGAAGTTTCTAGAAAAGTTAATTAATTAAATTATCACCAAAAGTATATAATATTTTTTTGACAACTTTATTAATGTACAAGATTCAATGTCTTTGAAATCTTGTTTACCATTTCACTTATGAATATGTTTATTTACTGAAAATGTTTACTTTATCTAAACAGATACTACTGTGTACAAGAATATTCATGGCATTAGTATCCACGAAGTTTTATTCGAATCAACAAAATTAATTGAACGAAAATATTATAATTAATTAATTAAGAAATAACCGACGACAGCAATAACATCCCACAGAACTTCCCAGAACAGTGATTAGTCTGGTGAAGCCACGTGGCACAAGTGGTTTAAGAATATTCTAATCTGAGTTGATTTGTTATTGGAAGTATTGAGCATCTGATGTAAGTAGTGGAGAATTTGCTTAGGGACTTTTCTGAGTGTTAAAGTGCATTCAATTATGCCACAGAGCAAGTAAGATTAGATTCTTAGACTATCCTTCACAGTGCATAGGAAAGATAAATAGAGAAGTTTCTCTAGAATAACATCTTCAAACTCGCAACAACTCAACAATAACAATAACAACAACGAAAACAATTCGAAACACTTCGAAACTCTACCTTGCTACTACGCAAATCAAATCAAGTCGAAACGCGCATAAACCTGACTTTCAAACAAACGAATAACGACACAATTTCGACCATTTCAAGACACTATTTACACAGAAATTCACTGTTTCAAACCAGTAACAAGTGAGTATATTATTTCATTATAAATTTATAAATTATTTTAATTATTAGCTTCGATAACCCAATTTCTTAAAATAAACAAATGGAAACAAGTACGCATCGAGTCAAACCACAGAGGACACTATGTCCTTTACGACCGAAGATTAAAAATACTTTTTTTGACATTCATAGAATGTCCTCATGTTTTTCATTTTATATTATTTAGTCTGATTTTGTAAGTTCTCGGGACTTCTGTGATTGGTCGCTTTTGGGTCCCGCTTAAGTCCCCTTGGAGGGACAAACCTAATTTATGGAACGAAACCATTCCGGGAAATCTGAGTCACCTAATTCCGGAATTTTAAATGCCCATTCTATAGAATATTCCGCAAATTAGGCTTTTAATTTTCCGGAACTTTCAGTTAAGTTCCGTGAATTAAGGGCTCAGATTTTCCGGAATGGTTCCGTTCCGTTCCGTAAATTAGCTATGCCCCCTTGGAGGGATTCTGAAGTTCTATTTTGTTCGTTTGCAATGGGGCAAATCGACTCACGAATACAACGCATTTGGCCTTATAGAATCTTTGTACGAGGGTCACTCAATATGTTTTGAGCCTGGGTAGTTGATTCTGTTTGATTTTGTTGAATATTTTTACTATTATTCATCTACCTATTATTATCTTTGACTTTGAGTTTGATTTCAATCGGACAAGTTTCTAAAATATTGTGACGAAGAAATTGTCTAAGATATTTTGTATTAAGTATCTGTGAAAACACAACCACAAGTGTTAAATTGGGATATCTTGAACATTTATTTATGTTTTGCAAACGAAATTTAAATATGACAAACGCGCTTTGCTTGCTTGCGCTGCGCGGCTGGCGGACACTTTGTGTCCGCCGGAAGCGCCCTTTGGGCGCCTGGGGTAACATTGATTAATTAAAAGGGAGATAGTATCTCTAAATACGTCTGTTTTACTGTTATAATCGTTATCACTGGAAAAATAATCAAATTTGTACATTTTTAATTTTTTTAAATGCGTAATGATGACGTCATAACAGAGTGATGAGTCATCATTTTTTATGATAGTTGCATCATATGTGAGGCATATTAATATACAAATTCTTTTAAAATTTCAGCCTTCTATCACTTAAAATGGCTGAGTTATGGTCGAAAAACTGAAATTTCTAATTATAAAAGGGTGACAATGACGTCATAATTCCATGATGAGCCGACATTTTCGTCAACATTAATCGAGTTTTAATAGTAACAAGCGCGCTTCGCGCTTGCTTGCGCTGCGCGGCTGGCGGACACTTTGTGTCCGCCGGAGGCTCCCTTCGGTCGCCTGGAGTCACATTGGTTAATTATAAGGGAGATAACATCTCTAAATATGTCTGTCCTACTGTGCTAATCGATATCACTCGAAAAATCACCAAATTTGTGAATTTAAAATTTTTTTGATGCGTAATGATGACGTCATAACAAAGTGATGAGTCATCATTTTTTGATGATAGTTGCATCATATGTGAGACATGTTAGTATACAGATTCTATTAAAATTTCAGCCTTCTATCTCCTATAATGGCTGAGTTATGCCAGAATAACTGTGTTGCTTAACTTTTAAAAATGTGACAATGACGTCATAATTCCATGATGAGTCGACATTTTGCTCTGAGCTCAGAACTTACTGGAGCCATAGCCAAGACTCCCACATGCCAAAAATCAGCTTTCTGCGCCTGGCAGTTTCTTCAATCAATTCGTAACAGATATATATATATATATATATACAAATATTAATCGAGTTTTAAGTGTTGAATTGGGATATCTTGAACATTTATTTATGTTTTTCAAACGAAATTTAAATATTACAATCATAGAATCCCCCCGAATTGTGAATATATCGCATCATTGATAATATTGAATTATCAAAAGTTTGTTCCCAACTATCATTTTTCCATAAAGAGAATAAATAAAATTCCATAGGAAATGACTTGCAAATGTGTCGGAGTCCACAAGGACATTATATGTGGCATAATATTTTAGAAAATCTCACTCAAAGGCAAAGATACAAGTAATAATAGGTAGATGAATAATCCTAGGAATTTTCAACACAATCAAATGGAAGCAACTACTCCAGGCTCAAAACTTGTCGAGTGACCCTCGTAGTGAAATGTGAATATTTCTCTATTTTCTAGTCGAATATTCAATTTGCTATTCATGAAAGTTATTATTGCTTTTCTTGTCATACTTAATCCCTCTTTGAAGTCAGCAAATAGGACCAAATTACATTCAGAGTCATTTATTATAAACCACCAGGGACCCAAGAAAATGTTCACAATAGAAACTTTACTTAATACAAATCCTATGTAACCTTGAATCTTCAAAAATAAAATTGTGTAAATACATATTTGTGTCTAATTGTGTGTAAATACATATTTGTTGAATTGGGACCAGAGAATTAGTTCATAATAAATGAAGGTTCATATTAAGTGGGTTCATAATAAGCGAACCTGACTGTATTTCAACTGAGAAGGAGAGGCGTTCCATTCCAATTTTATTTTGTGTCAATTAAGAGTTCTATTTTAAGAATCTCTATCCACAGTATAATTATGAGTGTTCTATTTTTAGACGCAGCTTATCATTGAGCAGTGTACCTCACATTCAATCTCAAACTTTGAATAGACATCTAACAGAGACATTGAGTGAGTTGTTTTCTTTGATTATTAAACCCTGCAATGCCTTTGGGGTCAAAGGTATAAATAGAAATGACCCCATTTTCACTTTCACTTTCAATTTACTTTCACTTTCGCTATGGGCATGCAAGTGTTAATTAAGCATATATTTTCCATATTTTTTGAAAATTAACCCCAATTTTTCTGCTTGGGTGGTGCAGTGGTTAGGGCGTTTGAACACCAATACTTAGGTCACGGGTTCCAACCATGGGTTTTTCTAGGATTTGGCAGTCCTGCACTTTTTTTGAAGGTGATAAAAGTTAAATGGCACCGAAACAGTGGTTTATCTTATAATTCCATGATGGTAGTAACTCAAAACCAAAATCGAATCACACAACAAGCACCTAGGCTCCTCAGACGATACCAAACTGACACCTATAAGTGCCAGCTAAGCACCTAGATAAACCCCTGGTTCTAACCTCGCCCTCGTCATTTGCATTTTGTTCTGAATTACATTGCTTCTGCTATGCAATCTGAGCCTACACTCTTGCAGAACCTTAGTGAGCTGAAACCACTAAGGATGTCATCTCGTTTGAAGTTAAAGTTAAGTCAGGTGCTATCTTTCTTGCCTACTGATAGCCGAGTTTTTCTCTGTAACACTCTACCATATGCATACACACATTCCGCATTCACCTCAGTCAGCAACTATCATAGTTTAGCACCTCACCCAGACTGTGAACCCCTGAGGTCATATCAGCATGGATTCGGGGGATACAAGCCCATTGGCTGATCTTGAACTGAGCGGATGCTTTTCCTTGTGAGGTGGACCTGTCACGAAATGATTGGTCCAGAGTGACCTATTGTATCCAGGCCAAAGTGGTTCCCCGAAGCCAGAATTGGTCTGGGTTAATTTTTTGTGTCATTTAATCCACTATGCTAGAAGGCTTCCCTCAAATGATGTGATGACGTCACGATCACTCTAGGAGGTCTCCATAGCTGTAGTGCTTCACACCATACTCATATAAGTTAAAGTTAGGCCGGTAAGTCCCCGAATATGATAATGTCAAACCCACCAATAATTCTTTTGTGTCCTTGCTGTGTAAGGGCGATCTGTAACAGAATTGAAAGTCGTTTGTCCGCCGACACCAGAGAGTGTCCCTCGTTAGAGCGGATCACTCAATCAGCCTAGCCCAGTGGACCACCCAACGCGCCCCCCCAGCCCACGGACCTGGTTTATATATCTATAAACTTAAACTGGATATTTTCTAATTCTATATTTTACCAAATACAGCCAATCTGTGCATAACGACCACCCAATGTGCTAGCCAGATAAAGCTGTTATGTACAATCCTCCCTCTGCCACGTTGTGTCACATTTACTGCCACTTTCCTGCCTTAGAAACGTTACCAAACATTTGAACACCCAAAACCTCTTTGACCATATATATCCCAGTTTAATTTTACAAATATGTTCTATTTTTAGACGCAGCTTATCATTGAGCAATATATCACACATTTTATCCTGAATAGCCACCTAACAGAGACACCAAGTGAGTTCTATTCAATGAGTTCTATACCATGGATTAAACAATAATAATTTACTTTAAAATTGTGCATCTTAGTATGTATAAAAATTGAACGATTCGTTCTGTTTGTCATCTCTAAATGGCGCTTTAATCCTTGCAAATAGCTATTTATTCCTATTTCAGTTTTGTAATCACAATTCGAACTGCTAAACTTTGACTCAAAAAAGACACAATGCTAAACTTTGGCTGCCACTAGATTTATCCATTTCATTGTTGTAAGGTTAGATAAATAGAAATCTTCGAAACCCAAAAGAATTCCTATATTGAATTAATTTCAAATAGTCTCCTTATATTGAATTTATGGATTTGGGCCAGGAACATATCCTATATCTTGTATCCACTGTACTAGTAGACACATATTCGAGTAAATAGATCTGACCAATGGAATCTCCTAGTGGCAATTTCTGTCAACAATGATTTTGCGCAAAAAAATTCCATTTCATTTTAAGTGACTGCTTTTTACAATATTTAAGATATTATTTACAAATAAGCAAATGCAATAACAAATTTGTGTATATTTATTTAAATTAATATAGTATTTGTTTATTTCATTATGTATTTATTTGTTGTTATACTTGTCCATATTCGCTAATATCTCTAATCCCCTGCCATTGGTAATCATTGCATATCTTGACACCTTTCAACTGCTCTACGGATTAACGCGTTCGAACTAAGCATTCCATCTTACCACATAATGTACTACCGCCACTAATCCAGTGAAATATATTATATTGTATGACGAACCATGGATGAGGAAGTTGCTGGACCTAATTTTGCCTAGATGTCAATTCTATTTATAGAATGGGAGCCGCACGCTCGTGGTTTCCCCGCCCAAAATGCCGGAAATTAGTCTCAAAATCCATAGTCCAAACAGGTTAAGGCGCTAGCTTCGATATTTTATTCCATCGCGACCACCCACTCCTAACTGCCATTCTAAAGAGCCAATGTGTGACGAGTTCTGTGAGTAATGAGCGAATTTCCGTAGATCGCAATGACTGAGTCTGAGATACTTCAAATGGAAGTTTTCGCACAGTTAAGAGATTTGTTGACATCCTCGATTATCGATAAACTCGCAATCGCACTCAACATTCCCGCGCGAATCATGGAACAAACCCGAAACAGTCCGATTCGATTTCTATTCGCGCTGAAAGACTGGAATCAGTTTAATCCCGCCCATTTCGATCAAGCTTTGGGAAACATGAACGAATATATCCGACAGATCGCCAGAAAGCTGGATTGGCTCTGTAGCCCGAGTTCACAATGCACCAAAGCCAAAGGCGAGAAATCCGTGAAAACATTCGTCGAAATGCTAACCAACGAAATAACCTCAGAAAATTGGATGATTCTAGCAGGCACTACGTCCAAAGTGGATTTAAAAGGAAACCTCGAAGCGAAAGAAATGATTAAAGTCTGCATCGATAACAACCTCATCACAGGAGAACTCAACAAATTCTCCAATTCCTTAACGAGGATCAAGCAGAACCAGTTAGCTGATAAAGTCAAGTCATACGCATCAGTCTTCAAAACTATGAGCACTGCACAATTTCACGAGCAAATTAATCTAGAGTTAGAAAGTGAGGAGAGTGAAGACCACGAAAATTGGCAGTTGAAACTGAAAAAGTTTATCAGAAAACAAAACAAAGACGTCATCGTCATCCTAGACAAAGATACCGAACCGATCGAGTCCGTATACATCCCATTAACCATCGTGAAGGTGAGAGCTGTTAAGGAGAGAGTGGGAATAGTAGAAAGTGGCATCACCGAGATTCAATTCCTACGAGACATGCATGAGAAGGTGGCACTAGAAACAGTAGAAGTGGTGGACTTCGACAAAACTGTCACCACCTGTGATCCATCAGAAAGTGAGCTTTGGTGCATGGTCGGAAGTCCCGGGAGCGGCAAGAGCTTCCTCTGCAAACATTTCGCCTACATGTACGGCACTGACGCCCTGCCCAACTTCCAGTACGCCATCTCCATCCCGTGCAGAAGCGAAGAGTGGCATCAGCTTGAGGAAACCAGACACGAATTGAAGAAAGTGGTCGATGAGGAATTCATCCTGAGTTGGCTGGCCCTTAGCATGCCCACAGGTGCTCGATGGAGCAAATCCCTTTCACAGCACTTGCTGAGATCCGACGGAGAGGGACTTTTCATAATCCTGGACGGTTACGATGAATTCGTACGAGAAGTGCCGTTTAAGGAGACACTTTTGTGTAAACTACTCGGGAGACGCTTCCTCTCGCAAAGTACAATCCTCGTGACAAGTCGCCCCGGTGCTTGGTCCGAAGTCCTCTACGAACACGGCCATGAATTGAAAATAGACTCCAATTTCCAAGTGCTCGGTTTTTCGCCCGAAAATCGAGATCTCTATTTCGAGAATCGCATCGACACGCCCGAGAAACTGAGCGCCGTTCGCGAAATGTTCTACCGCCACGACGAAATCAATCAGCTGGCTCTGGTTCCAGTGAATGCGAGTCTGTTTTGTGCTCTCTTCAACGAGTCCGACTCCATCCTCTCCACCACACTGTCGCACCTCTACACCCAGCTGATAGTGTACATGATAAGGCGCCAGTTGTCCCGCATTGGTTTGGAGGAGCACAGCAAAGTGCTCCTTATCTCCGACTTCCACCCGGCCATCAGAGAGTGCATCCACGCCATCGGGCTGGAAGCCAATCAGGGCATTTTTGAGAGAGAACTCACCTCTGATAAAAAAATCTCCTTCACGATCGGAGACAAGGTGTACCCTAGTGACCGACTCGGTCTGATGCAATGCCACTTGAAAGAGTTGAGCCTCGGAATTCATGTGAGGGTGTGGACCTTCCAACACCTGACAATTCAGGAATTCATGGCGGCACTTTCCATCTGCTATAACTCATGGAAAAACCAGTGTTACATAATCCGGTATTTCACCGCTTCCACCAGGTACCTATCCATGTACAAGATGGTAATCCGGTTTGTGTGTGGCATCTTGAAGCGGGACGCTGGTTGCATAACTCCAATTCTGTGTCGGCACACAATCCCTAAACCGATGTCATTCATTGAGGTGGCTATGCTTCATCAGTTGGGTTATGACAATTCCCTTTTTGCAGTATCAGATTGGATTGAATTCACACAATCATACATTCAACTAACCACAACGATAATTGAGACAAAATCAGAAGCCATTACTGACCACTTTGCCTATTTCGAGCGACAATTTCCGTTTCCTCTCTACCTGTATTTTGAGTCCACTCTATCACCGAATGATTGGCATTGCTTTCTGTTGTCTCTGGAATTCATTCGCGATTTTCAAATAATAGAATTCCAGTCTGATTACGTGTCCGCGGCACAATTCCACTCTTTCCTGACTCGCATATCTTCTTGCCATATACGTTACCTGGGACTGTTGTTTGTTGAAGATGATTTTGACACAATCTATTCATACACGCGTCTCTTCTCCTCTGCCACTCTGCCACGTGACACCAAAATTAGTATCTACCTCGAATCGTGTGACTTGTCCGCTTGTCTCCCTTCCCAACACCTCTTCACAGTAACCAATCCATTCGCTGGGAGTTTAAAGATATCCAAATCCGATATGACTGCAGAAGTGTTGCAGGATCTGACCAATCAATTCTCTTCAATAGAGTACTTATTTAATAAACCCAACCCTGACTCCTCCCATTGGTCAATCATTGAACAGTTAGCATTAAGCCATCAGTTCAATGGACTCTACTGTGAAGATTTAGAATATGACGTCACTGTGACACCTGCCACACTATCCAACCTCTCCTCGCTAACTGAGTTGTATGTGTCCCAGCGTGGAGATCCGTACGAATTTATTCCTTCCTTGCTTCACCTCACCTCTCTCTCACTACTTGACTTATATTCATCGCTATTCATATCTTCCAATGATTCCCTACACATTCCTCTCTCACAGCTGATTTCCATTAACTCCCATTCCCTGAGACAGTTAAGTTTAACTCAATTGCATAAAGTTGGGTTTGACAGCTGGAGTAGCTACTTCAGTTGTGTCACATCATGTACTAACCTGATAAGGTTAGCGCTGGATAACACTGAATTTAGTTCTGACGAAATCAGTTGTTGGTACAGAGCTTCTTCAGCTCTCAACTCACTCGCTTATTTGCATCTCTCCGATATTCCGTTACAAGACTCAGGCATGATAGTGCTGTGCCATAGTTTGTCATACCATCCAGCCATTAGGAGGTTCAGTATGTGGGTTTGTGAACTAAGCTCTGTTTCGTGTGTCCCTCTCATGTGTCTCATTCAGACACTAAAGACTGTGAGAACACTGAAACTATCCAAACGTGAGCTATCCAGTCCAGATCCAGAACAGTTCCAGCTCCTCACACAGATAGCTGAGGAATGTTCTGTCAAGATTGAACTATTCGATTGAAATCAGAAAATTGTAAGATTAGGTGAGTTCCAACTAAGCAAAATATTTTCTATTTCAATTAAAAATTTCGTCTTTTAGTTACCCGAATATTTACACCTAGTTTGCTCATGCGTGATTATATTCAATCAATTGTGTACTCTTGTAACATATTTGAACAGAATTTATCTGATTATTATACTTCAAATATTTGCGTTCGAAATTAGTAATACAATATGAAAAAAAGATTTTTAAACGAATTTATAGGTGTGAAAAAACTCTAGAAACCTTTTGGATATTTCTAAATGTACCTGAAGCTTAAAATAGAACACTTTTCCTTAATATATAACATTAGATTTATATTAAATTGAAAAGCTAGCATCTTATTCAGAATAACTCAGTTGAGTTTGTAGCTCTATTCTCTGTTAGCAGATAGCTACATTCCATACACGTATTATAATATAAATTCCAATATTCTGTATTTGTTGATATAAATAGATTGTTATACATTCCTTCTCTTTCTCTAGTTCCCAACTCTCAATCCTGAATGTGTCACCTTTTGATGTAACTCTGTTCCCACTTTCACACCTTTCTCCCGTTTCCACACCGACTACGAATTTCCTATTAGTTATATATATACTTGCTGAACACTAGTTGTTGTTTATTTGTTTGTTTGTTTGTTTAATCAATAAACTAACTATCCAAACTGTCTCTCTTCTCTCTGAGTTCTCTTTCACACATGGGGAAGTGTCAGAGTAAAAAATACATTCACGCAATTTCATTGGCTAAACTCCAGATTTGGAGTGAGATTATTGAATTCTAGTATTTCATAGAAATAAAGTTTTAAAATAAATCCAAATATCAGACATTTGCTGTACAATAGGATTGGTACTGTCTTGTTAATTTAATCTCCGTGTTCTATATATAGTACCTTGTCTGCTATTTATAGTATTTATTGTACTAACTATAGAACTGATAAAAAATTATCTTAAGTTAAGTTTAATTCACATTTAAAAGTTAGACAATTGTCCAAATTGTGACCCTGAATCCACCAATTGTATAATCCACTCATGATCGTTGAAATGGATTGGCAGTGGAGTCATTGAACCACTTATGCCACCACTTTAACTGTTTTAACGAAGGTGATTCATGTCTCAAGGAATACCATCAATTTTTGTCACGAAGTCTCCAGGCATTTTATATGGGATTGAACCCATAACATACTGGCAGTGTATTAATACGCTTAAATCGATAATAACATTAGGCGCAAGAGAATATTAAAATTTTCGCTCTCTTAGCAAATCCCTTGGTTTTCAACGGAGTGTACCAAAATATAATCTGGCGCTTCTACATATTTTAAATACTGTGTAACTACACAGTATTTAAAATATGTAGAAGCGCCAGATTATATTTTGGTACACTCCGTTCCCAAACGTTACTATGTACGAAATACAAAATAGCTGAGGTATGTATAAGGAAAAAAAGAATCAGAGATTGGGTGTACTCCTTTGGACAAGTTTATTGCAACAATATTTTTAAATGAATGAGGAATGGGAATTTTCTTCCTGTCTCCCTGTCGAAAGTGAATAATTCTAAATATAAAATTACGTACTTTGAAAGATAAACAAGAAAACAAGCAGTTTTATCGCATAATTTATCAATACCTTTACTCTCAGGGGATAGTAATTTAGAAATAGCAAATTTTTAGAAAAAAATTGGAGACGAGACTACCAAGCAAACTTCACGCAAATTTCGTCTCAAAGGATAGGATAACATTCTATTTATAGTCAAGGAGAACGCTACTAAATTTAGGATGTCAATAATGCTAATAAAGAATCGAATATGAATCGTAATTTAGCCCAATTTTTTCATGAAAAATTGAAATCTTTGAGTAGAGATTTTACAAAGTTAAAACTATCCGAGTGTATTGATGCATGGTACTTATTGAACTTCACGAAGATAGGAAATACTCCTATGAATCTGTGTAGTTCTAGTCATTAAATTCTATTCATTTTAATGCACTTCTTCGGTAGATATGTTGTAGCAAGGGATTATAAAGGTGTTAGACGCTCCTTTAGTCCCATGATTTTAACCTCAAAGTGTTTAGGAACGTGAAAAGTTAGAATATTACCTAACTTAACCTAGATTATGATGTTATTTAGCAATTTAGGCATACAGTCAGGGTCGCTTAATATGAACATTCGTTTATTATGAACTAACCTCCTGGTTCCAATTTTATTTTTTAGATAGGATTTGTATTGAATCAAGTTCGCATAATATGAAGTATCTCTATTATGAACATATTTTTGTGTCCCCTGGTGGTTCACAATAAGACTGTACTAAAATTTATGGGTCTGAGATTATGAGCATATCTTTTTGTACTATATCAGATGGAGGATCAATCTAACAATCTGCTGATTTCCAACTAATTTTCCATTTAATGCTTTATGATGAAACCATATTTTTTTGCGAAATTCTATCATTTCAGATTTTTAGAAATAATATATTCATATTTTAACACCTATAATTATATAAAATATTTATGTTTAAGTATTTAACTGCTAGTTTTGATCAAAATTGGAATCGAGTCGACTTTAACTCGATTCCAACTGCTAGTTTTCCTTAAAGCGTGTAAATGTATTTATTCAATGAGTTATTAACGATGGTGGATATTCGACATACTCGTACTGATTAGTGGTATTATAGAATACGGATACATATACGTATGCCACTGATTATAGAGAAATTAAATATACTCTAGTATGGTAGATTAGCCACTAATGCCATTGTGAAAGTAATATTAGTTCAGCCCATAACCACTAGTATTGTAGAGAACAAGATTTCATTGGTCAATTTTATTCCTTATTAAGTGTGAAAATCCCAGAATTAAATACAAATTTACTTTTAAAAGCAAAATGGTTTGTCTCTATATGAGTTGAGTTGATGAGTTGAGCAGTTGGACACAATTCTGTTTCCAGAATTCGCAGTCTAATCTGAGGTTTTCCCGTGTCTCTATCAAACTCTGTTTAATCTCTGTCAGTTGTCTGATGTCCACCTCCAAACTTTGGAATTGTCCTCTAGCGAAGAGCTTGTTCTTCTCTCGTTTCCGGATGTGTTTCATTCTCTGTACGTCTTTCGCAGACAGTTGTGTCTTATCCATTCTGTCCCAGACCAGTTTATAGTCTGCGAATACCAGATCTTCGTAACTCAGTCCGAGTGTCTGTAGAAGAATTGTGTCGCGGGGTGACAGTGAACCCTTGCTAACCCAATTCATATCAGTAGTATATTCAGTTGTTGACATTTTATTTGTTGTTTATTTGTCTCTGTTGTTGTTTATTTACTTCTACTTTCCTTTATATACTCCCAATGCAAACCTAAAATAGCAGCAATTCTTCTCGAATGAATAATGCACAGTTTTAGTTCCAATTAGTTTGCATATTTATCTCACAAGTAAATTACCTTAATCCTTTCACTTTGCTTATAATACTACAGTTCTATGTGTGCAACTGTGCAATTGTAATATAATACTTTCATGTTGAAACTATTCGCATTGTTCAACTCAGCTGCCTGTACTCAGATAGTTTCCTCGATTTAATTACGTTATACGAGTCTTTGCTAATTTCAAAATAATGTCAGTCGACGATAGAGCAACTTTAGAAGAACAGAAAAAATGTGTCAGCGAATTGATGTAGTGAATAGTGGAATATTGAGTTTTAGGTGTGAAAATTTAATCAACATATCAAATACCAACATTAGTTGTTGAGATAGTTATTCTACCGCAAAATTCTCAATGTTTCCCGCCATGAATAGTGATAGAGTGGATTTATTTTCGTAACTCAAAGTGAAATACCCCAGTTTGCCTCCACCTCTATAATGCAGTCGCCATCACACATTCCACAAATGCTCCGAGATACCGAGGGAGTACCAGGGTTGCCATGGGAATGGGGATCCCCATACCCATGGGATGGGAATGACTTTTGCCCCGTGGGGATTCCCATAAGATGGGAATTGAAATTTCATTTCCACGGCAACCCTGCATGAGTACGGTCTAGCACAGTGGGACTTATTTGAGCAATATCTGAGCTAGACTATACTCACTTGGTGTCCCAGCGCCTTTGTGGGAAGTCTGGATAGATTGCTTGATAAAGGTGGAGGCAAACTGGGATATATCTTTGACATCTTTATACTGATGCAATCATTAAGTCATTATCTGATCATGAAAATATTTATTTTAGAAAGGTGTTGTGATGCTGAGTAAACATTTCGTCTCAAGTAACCTAATCTCTTCTCGTTTTCAAGTTGAGCCACTTTAACACCTACTCGACAAGGTGTGAAAATTGTGTGATTTTAAGGAAACGTTTTTGGGCATCATAGGAAAGCATAATTATGCAAATTCGACGTTTTAGATTTTTCAGTGAGTCATCATCATTTGACCACACACGTTGATTAAAGGTGTCAATAAATATGACAAACATTTATTCGTTGAAAGTTTCGTTCTTTCACTTTTCATTATAAAGCTATTAAGTTTTAAACATATGTATATTTTCATATTTATATAAATATGAATAATCATATTATTCAAGTTCAGTAATTATTGCGAATATAGTGACTTTGATTCATATTAGTATTTACAAGTCTAAACTTGTTGTTATTTGTTGTGTACATTGTCGATATATTTAAATGTGTTACTATTAATGGAATTATTTATAGAAAGTATTTTCATTGGTTTTGATCTTTTAAGTGAAAACAAATTTTTGAGCATTTTTTTATTGTAATATTTGCGCGTATATAAATAGAATAACAGCTGATATAGAATTGCAAGCATCTAAGTAAATAAATATAGATATATAAATAAGAGATTGGTTTTAAGTGTGAAGTGTGAATTTAAATTAGCGCGTAGAATGGGTATGTGAACTGTGTTGTCGCTTGGACACAATTTTGTTTCCAGAATTCGCAGTCTAATCTGAGGTTTTCCCGTGTTTCTAGCAAACTCTGTTTAATCTCTGTCAGTTGTCTGATGTCCACCTCCAAACTTTGGAATTGCCCTCTAGCGAAGAGCTTGTTCTTCTCTCGTTTCCGGATGTGTTTCATTCTCTGTACGTCTTTCGCAGACAGTTGTGTCTTATCCATTCTGTCCCAGACCAGTTTATAGTCTGCGAATACCAGATCTTCGTAACTCAGTCCGAGTGTCTGTAGAAGAATTGTGTCGCGGGCTGGCAGTGGCAGTTTGGGTGACCAAAGATTGATATCAGGAGTATATTCAGTTGTTGACATGTTTTCTTATTTTATTTATTTATTTTGAATTCTTGTTGTTATTTGTATTTACTCTTGACCTTATTTATATAAGTTCAACTCACAATAGTTCCAATTTAACATTAACTAAGTGCAACTATAGCTTAGTAGCAAGCTAGGAGTAGTTCCACTATTCGACTTTCAAATTGCATTGAAACGAATTCGTAGCTATACAAGCACTTTCACTGTATTTACATTTACGAAGCACTTTTTTTAATTCTATACACAACGATGAAGTTGTTTATTTTCTTGTTTGTAAACAAATTGTCAGCAGATACGGCTTTAGTTAGATGCTACTAGTGTCTAGGAGGAGCGTTTCAATTTTAATAAAAGATTAGTGAACAGTTTTGTCTCACCTTATGAAAATGTGAAAATTATTTAGTTCACTTAGAAAAAAAGATTATTTATATTATTAGAACACAAACAAAGAGCAATTCAATCACGAACAAACATAACCGTTTGTGTCTATTCTCTTTTGAGAAACACTAATGCGACATTACTTATAATGACAAATGACTGTTTTGTACAGGTTCCGCTATTTATATTTCTGCATATTTGTTCTATTTTGCAATAGTGTTGATTCGTATACTAATAACATAATTTAAAAATTTGCATGTTTCTATTTATAGAGTAGAAAATAAAAATTCATTTAATTCGTCTATGAAAACAATTGCGATTGTAAACATACGAAAATATTTGTCGAATCAGATATTAAATCAGAGTTAGTCTTGGGATATTTTCTATTTATAGTAACTATCCCGCGTTTATAAGACTTCCCCGCCCAAAATGACTCTACCGGAAATGAGCGAGCAAGATTACTAGACTCATTAATTAACACACAGCATCATAACTTAGATTCAAAATGAAAGTTTCAGATACATACTGGCTCAGAACTTAAGCAGGAATGTTGAATTAACACAGATATAGAATAGCTATATAGTAAAAGTGATTGAAATTAGATAGTTTTTCTGGAAAAGAGATTTGAACTGAAAGTCATTATAATGTATATGAAGGATACAAATAAAATACTTGTTCTACTTTTCGGTTGCATTTGATTGAGTATATATAGGAAAGTAAATACAAATAACAACAAGAGTTCAAAAGATAAATAAATAAAATAAGAAAACATGTCAACAACTGAATATACTCCTGATATCAATCTTTGGTCACCCAAACTGCCACTGCCAGCCCGCGACACAATTCTTCTACAGACACTCGGACTGAGTTACGAAGATCTGGTATTCGCAGACTATAAACTGGTCTGGGACAGAATGGATAAGACACAACTGTCTGCGAAAGACGTACAGAGAATGAAACACATCCGGAAACGAGAGAAGAACAAGCTCTTCGCTAGAGGACAATTCCAAAGTTTGGAGGTGGACATCAGACAACTGACAGAGATTAAACAGAGTTTGTTAGAGACACGGGAAAACCTCAGATTAGACTGCGAATTCTGGAAACAAAATTGTGTCCAAGCGACAACACAGTTTACATACCCATTCTACGCGCTAATTTAAATTCACATTTCACACTTGAAAACCAATCTCTTATTTATATATCTATATTTATTGACTTAGATGCTTGCAATTCTATATCAGCTGTTATTCTATTTATATACGCGCAAATATGACAATAAAAAATGTTCAAAAAGTTTGTTTTCACTTAAAAATCAAAACCAATGAAAATACTTTCTATAAATAAATTCCATTAATAGTAACACATTTAAATATATCGACAATCTAAGTTGGCTAATTCATGAATGATCAATGAATTACTCAAAAATTTGAAACTAAAATAATGAAAAAAATATTTGAATTTCGCTTAGTGACTGAGCAATGTTAGAGGTATATAACATGAGCAACCTTTTAACCACTTTTGGGCATAGAATCTGCACTAATGTTTGAGATCTTGAATAATTCATAATTCTTCATCATCTTTCAATGAATTAGTCAACTTAGTCGACTTCACTTGCACATTAGCTAATAATAGCTACAAAATAGACTAAATATAGAGGTGTGAATCTGAGATACAAATGGGGTGGAGTTGCAAAAGTTGAAAGTTGACGATTCTCAACCGAAGTAAAGAATAATTCAATACAAAACTCTAAATTGAGTAATTCTAGTGAAGAGAATAAGAATTTGAAATTGGAATTTGGCAATATAGTTTTCGTCACTTATTTGTTTCATTTTTCACTTGAATAAATCCACTCTATCACTATTCATGGCGGGAAATATTGAGAATTTTGCGGTTGAAGAATTATCTTAACAACTAATGTGGGTATTTAATATGTAGATTAAAATGTTCACACCTAAAATTCACTATTTCTAAAGTTGCTCTATCGTCGACTGACATTATTTTGAAATTAGCAAAGACTCGTATAACGTAATTAAATCGAGGAAACTATCTGAGTACAGGCAGCTGAGTTGAACAATGCGAATAGTTTCAACATGAAAGTATTATATTACAATTGCACAGTTGCACACATAGAACTGTAGTATTATAAGCAAAGTGAAAGGATTAAGGTAATTTACTTGTGAGATAAATATGCAAACTAATTGGAACTAAAACTGTGCATTATTCATTCGAGAAGAATTGCTGCTATTTTAAGGTTTGCATTGGGAGTATATAAAGGAAAGTAGAAGTAAATAAACAACAACAGAGACAAATAAACAAACAAATAAACATGTCAACAACTGAATATATAACTGATATGAATTGGGTTAGCAAGGGTTCACTGTCACCCCGCGACACAATTCTTCTACAGACACTCGGACTGAGTTACGAAGATCTGGTATTCGCAGACTATAAACTGGTCTGGGACAGAATGGATAAGACACAACTGTCTGCGAAAGACGTACAGAGAATGAAACATATCCGGAAACGAGAGAAGAACAAGCTCTTCGCTAGAGGACAATTCCAAAGTTTGGAGGTGGACATCAGACAACTGACAGAGATTAAACAGAGTTTGTTAGAGACACGGGAAAACCTCAGATTAGACTGCGAATTCTGGAAACAAAATTGTGTCCAAGCAACACCTCAGTTTACATACCCATTCTATGGTCATAATTGAATTCAAAGATCAATCTTTCATTTGTTTATTTATTTATGTAGTTAGATACAATTATATTCCAGCTGTCATTCTATGTAAATATATACACATATATAACAATATACTTATTTTCAGTTTTTCACTTAAAAAAAGATTTTATATTAAGATAATTTAAAACAATTTTTTTCTGATTTGCTGTTTATTTTTACTTTTAAATATTGATTTATTAAATCAATTTTGACTAATCTTGCCGGAATTTGTTTGTATTTTCTTATCTTTATAAATTCGGTAGCTTTTTGCATTCAAATTTCAGATTAATTGAATCCACATTCTACAGACATGTGATTTGATCAAATTGTAGATATAAAACTACAGTGTGTCTGTCGTGCAGTTATTCAGTACTCGTATCACAGCATCTGATTGGTTGAATTGAAATCATTTGGTCAATCAACGACTACGCAACTCTTCAAGGATTTGATCAGCCAATCAACGTTCTGGATCACTTTGTTACTTACCTTTGTTACTGGGTAAATTAGAGCGTTGAAAATTGAAAATTTGCATAAAAAATTCAACTTTCACAAAGGCTTAATAACTTTGAATTCAAGTTTTGTTTAAATTTGAATTCGTAAGCTTTTGAGTCTGGTGGTCATTTTGGCCATAAAAAGCCTCCAAAGTAGTGTTTTTAAAAATAAAAACCTTCAAATTTCAACCTCATTTTCATCTGAAAGTGGGATATTTTTTGCATTTTATCAATTTTGACCTATATGCTGAGGTATAACTTTAATCTGGAGATTTGATTGGCTGAATTGAATTGAATTGAAAGCTGCATTCAGATCATTTGGATAAATTTCAACCAATCAGATGCTTGATTGGTTGTCAATATTATACATAATTGGTATTTGACAGACACATATTATGGAACAGCGAAAAATATGTCACTTGCACCACTTTTATCAGTACAAACAGCTTCGCAACATTTATGTAAATCCAACTGAGAAAAGTAAACGGAGCCTATTTTCAAACCAGATTTCAAAAAAACTAGATAATTTAGTTTTGAATCTAATTAAGAGCTAGTTGTACTACGGAATGTAGGGCTGCATCAATAAAACTGTTTATTCAGTATTGAGTGTTTCCAAAGCATTGATGCAACAACTATTTCCAAGAGACGATTTTAAAATATTCTTCTTTTGAATGTGAAAAATGCTCAACTCATCTTCAACTTAACTATATATATATACACATTTTTAAGAAGTTTAATAATTCAATTTGTAATTTCTTCAAATGTCTGAAATATATTGGAAAAACAGGCAACTGCCTCTTGAGGATATTCAAATCCTCGAGAAAATTGGGATTTCATATCATGATTTAGTGTTTACGGATTACCGTGAAATTTGGCCAAAGTTTTCGGATGAAACACTCACCAAAAGCGAGGTTCAGCGTTTGAAACATATCAGGAAACGCGAGAAAAATAAACTTTTTATGAAAACGAAAGACAAGATACTGGAGAGTACTATGCTTGACCTAAAGAACGAGAAAGAAGAACTGGTGCATGAAAGAAACAAACTGGTCTTGGAACGCGAGTATTGGAAACTTATGTTCGATTCTTCCATGCAGAAACACCATTTATAACTTCTGCATTACATGGACTTCTGAGAATTATTAAGTCACAATAATTTTCTTGAATTACTATAATTTCTCTTTACTTTTAAATGCTTTGAAATACTTCTTTAGTTTTTCGCTAAACTGTTGGATACGGTTAATATCGCTGTGTTGCATTTTATTGAAATTTATGTACTATAAACTGATTGCTAAAAATAAATTTCAAAAAGCTTTAAATATATCTACAGTCGACTCCGCTTAATGGGGTCACTGTTTAATCGGGTCAAACGCTTAATCGGGCCACTTTTGGCAGGACCGGAATAGCTCTCACACATAGAAGCTAATACAAAATATTTTCGGTTAATAGGGTTCTCCGCTTAATCGGGGCAAAATGTCCTCTGACCGATGTGACCCTATTAAGCGGAGTCAACTGTATGTAAATATTTGAGAAATGGCACTAGACATATTTGTATTTTAACTGTTACCAGGAGACAAAAAAGTCATTCGACAGACTGTTAGTACAGCTCCATTAAGGAATTGACTTGTATTGTGTTTTAAACAATTTTCTCCATGTCAACCAATCAGATTTCAAGTTTAGAGAGTATTTGTAATTCATTTATTTGCATTGAGTAGGTGTAATCCTATTAGCCAATAAATATTTTGTATCATTTTGTATTGGAACTAATAATAAAACAATGACCGTATGTATGCACATATTTGTAAACGATTGACTAATTTGTTTTCTACGAAAAACTACTAAATTCCGATAAAAAAGCTATCATCAAGATATATATATATATATTGGAACTAAACCACAATAGTTCCATATTTAATATTGTAAACGGTATGATAATATTCATCATCTGATTGAAAATATAATTTCTCTAAATCATTGGTTAATTTTCTATTGGACAAATCCATATTGCCTTTTGAAGACAGATTTAAATTTCGAACTGATACTATTTGGTTTATACAATTTGTGCCAACAATTTGATATAAACTCCAACTTTTCCAGTGAAAGTTGAGGTTTTTTGCTTTATAGTATGTCATTTCCGTATCCAATCAATTTTATTATTTGCAACCACATTTCCATCAAGGAATTGAGGAATGCATTTACGTATTTGGATCAAATTCGCTTTGAGAAAATTTCTCAAAAAAATCGATTATTCCTTCCACCAAAAATTATGCATTATATGCAGTATTAATTAGTAAATGTTATGAAATCTGATTGATCAGGTTAAGCAGTGAATTAAGAAAGAGGCATTTTGGTTAGAGTGATTATGCTGCAAAATTCTAACCTTGTTACTACATGAGTGTTCTCTATGCAATCTATTCAAATGGCTCATATTTCAATTGTAAGAATTCTAAAAATACATTTTAAAATACTAATTATGAATTTAATATAGACTTAAAATACCTACACACCAAGGTTGTGTCAAACTCAATGATTTGAATTATTTTTTTGTAATATTGCATCTGATCATTTACATAAAACACACCAGATCAATCAATTCAATCATTTGTGCTTATTCAAATCGTTCAGCTCATTCATTTTAATTATTCAAATCAATTCAATTCAATTCAATTCAAATCAATTCAAATCAATTCAATTCAATTCAAATCAATTCAAATCAATTCAATTCAATTCAATTCAATTCAAATCAATTCAAATCAATTCAAATCAATTCAATTCAATTCAATTCAATTCAATTAATTTAAATGAAATTTCAGATCATTCTATTTTATTCAATGACAACATTCAGATCAATCAACTCAATCATTTCTTATTAACCAACTCAATCAAATCAAATCAAAAAATGTTTTTTCAAATCAAATTGATTTGACTCAACCTTGCTACACACATTGCCTTAGTAACTGGATAGTCGGGGTATTACACGCTCCTCCAGAGATACTATTCCCAAACCCCTCAATTTTCATATGTAAAAATCGATAAATATGTTATTTTCACGCTCCTATATTATCCATTACTTGATACTATTATTAAGGTGTAATCATAGGGTTATAATAGAGATAATGTTTCTAAATATAACTACGTATCATTCTTGACCTTAGCGCAACACTGTTTCACCAATCAATTTTTAGGAATAATCAGTTACATTAACGACAACAATTACATCTGAGATCAGAAAACTGACAGGTCCGAATGATTGCACTTGATTGGCTGAATCTGACCAATCAATTTCTATGCAATTCTTAAGAAGAAGTGCTATTACACTATGAAATACATAATTTAGTGCTGTATTCTGTTAGTATTACTTACTGGCACAATAGATTATATTCAATATACGAGCTAGTAGACATTCCTTTTCTCCCTCCGTGTAACGGAGGAATAATATTGGACACTTATCAATCATTGATTTGTGAGCCAAAATAATGGTTCAATCACATCGACGTAATAAATTGATTTCGAATCTGCAGGAAATGGCGTTTTGCCATTGTGTAATCATTCATTTTATTGTTGTTAATAGTAAAATGGTTTCACTTAATGGATTATTTTTGTGTATTTTTAAATTTGAACCATATATTCCTTATATGGTCATTTGAACCTGGGTCCAAATTCTGGAAATTTTTCACACGTTTTCACAAAAGGTGTCAAAATGTATGACCAATCAGAATCCAGGGAATTAACATCACAGTTGGCTTTCATTTTAGGGATTATCCCTGACTCAATGCATGTAAATGACTTGCACTGACTCTCTAAACTTGAATCTGATTGGTTGACATGGAGAATGTATATTATGCAAATACTCTACGATTCAAGTTCCTTAATGGAGTAGCACTATCAGTCTGTCGATTGAAATTTTTTTGTTTTCATTTGTTTATTTTTCCTCAATCATTATTTATTCCTCAATGATTGTTATTATTGACTGATAACGGATAAATTAAGAATCTGTTTCTTCTTAAAAATATAATTTTGTTGATGTAAACACGAAAGATCCATAATTATCAGAGATGCCAGAATATTTCAGATAATTGTCTAGTTCAATGGTCGATTAAGTGGCAGAATCCCAATCAATTCACAGCGATTAAACTGAAAGTTATTTGAGCAATTATAACCATTAATACATTTTTTGAATATCAAATTATATGCGTGGGTAGCAGCATAGACAAAACTCCATTACATAATATTCTAATTATTATACTGTCATAGTTCCAATTTGAATCGTAACTAATTTATAATTAATTGAATCGCATGCGCACATTCTTAAGAAAGTTATGTGTGAATAATTTACAGAATAACTCCAGATTGTCACAATTTTGAAAGTTGCTTCTACTTTCCAAAGTAAATTTACTAAAATGAATTTCCAAAATGTACTCGTAAAAGCAAAAATGCAAATGAATAAAAAGTGTCGGTCGACAGAGTGCCACTCCAGTGAGCCACTACGAGGATGGGAAAGGTATGAAATCTCTGTTAAAGGTGTGAAAATATGGTTATTTAATATGCAATTATAATCCAGTTATTGTTATGCAAACATCTATTCATCTAAGCCAATCAGATTCGGAGTGTAGAGAATGGTTATAGCTGATTCGCATTGGGTTAGTCTTATAGTGTATCATAATCCACCTATGTGTCTGTGGTGGTGTTATTAGATGATTTGCCCTGAAGCCATTTGGTAATCACTTAAACTATGTCTGTCTCCAAGGCTTAAGTGTCCATTTTAACTTCCTTCTTGGCAGAACAATTCAGGAATGAGGTGTAAATTGATACAATTGGAACCAAAATGTAACTATTAATATATTTAGTGCATTTTATCTTGTTCAGACACACAGGCCAATTTGAAATTACCAAATCTTTTCTGGAAAGTTTTGTTATTCTATTTCAAAGTGTTTGTTTACTAGCCTCGAAAAAACAAAACTTTAACATGGTCGCAGATTTAAGAAAATTGTTAGTTCCAAAATCGTCATTTTCGAAATGACCAATAGAAAGCTGGGAAATTTAGCAAAATATTGGGTTACCTGATATCATAATCGTTCTTTCTGCTTATTCAGTAAAGTTTCATTTTGGAATAATGAAAGTTGTGTCGTCTCTTTGCTAATAAAATTTCCTTTGTGACGAAATTGTGTCAGTGGTATGTGAATAATGATAAAATAGTAGCGTACTTGTGTTCAGTTTGCGGTTTGAAAATATAAATAACAATAATATTTTCAGTTTATCATACAGTGTGGTGATGTAACTTCATCCCAAAAATAGTTTATTAATAAATATAAAATCGCTAATTGTCTGATAAACACTTTGTAAAGTCGAATTCACGTCACATTTAATAGAAAATCGATCCTATTAGAAAGTATTATGGAACGAAATTAGTATTATAAATATGCCAGATAATTAAAGGTCTGTGCTTAGTAATATAATCTTACTATGATGACAATTTCTAATGGGAAAGACACAATGTGGCATCAATAGAGCTACACGGGTGATAAATAAATTCACTTTTGTACCAAGGTTACCCATAATCTAATTCTAAAAGTTAACCTTACTAATTTCGTTGATATATTAATGGTTCCTATACTGGGATCCACAGAGAATGAGAAATAAGATTATTTGAACCATCATGATTTCGTACTATTATTTACGAAAAACAAAATTGAATTCTGTTTTTATTTTTATTTTTCAAGTGTGAAAACAAATTTACATATATTGACAAAATAACATAAAAGTATATATATATATAACAACATTTATATATATATATGTATATATACAACATCAAAATTCAAATATTTGTAGAGAAATATCTACACTCCAGTTCTATAGTGAGTAGGTCTTTAATCCACATCCGTTCTAATAATAGAAAATATACATAATCCTACAATCAAAGTTATTTTTAGCAACATGATACTATATTTAGTAGTAATCCGTTATTGTAGCTACCATTACGAGCATTTGGTATGTGTAGCTTAAAATAGTTTGTAAGGTGTGAAAATATGAATATACAGTCGACTCCGCTTAATAAGGTCACTGGTTAATCGGGTCAACCGCTTAATCGGGCCACTTTTGGCAGGACCGGAATAGCTCTCATACATAGAAACTAATTACAACTATTTTCGGTTAATAGGGTACTCCGCTTTATCGGGGCAAAATATCCTCTGACCGATGTGATCCTATTAAGCGGAGTCGACTGTATACGAATCCTTTCGAGCAATTTTGATAGAAATCTGTTAGATTTAGTAGTAAATGAGAAATGGACAGGATAGTACATCCATGGTACAAGGACCATATAGGAGTATAAAATAACTGACAATACCACTCAACTCCACTTGAATAACTATGAAGAGATTACTTAAAACTCACTTTTAACTCTTTCAGCTGAAGGTTAAGCTACTCGGTCGCTGCTTAATGCTGTCTACAGAATCTGCAACAAGAGAATCTAGGAATAGGAGCTAAGTATAGAGGTGTTTGTAACTTATTTATGGAGCTATTGAGTAAATAAATATGATAATAATAAAGTAAACAAATGTTTGATTGAAACACTCCAGTATTTTTAATTTAATTCTGTTAGTACTGTTGCGTGATAGCTTGAGATCCTAGTATTAAGTAACCATGGATGATTTAGTACCGTGATAGCTTGGGATCGTGATATCTTGAGATATCGTAGCATTCTGAGATTTTTTTTGGCTTACTCAAATAGCCTTGTGGTTCAATCGGTTTCATTGTGGCACATGACAAAATTTGATGGCACGCGACACAATTTAGTGGCACGCGACACAATTTACTATGGTAAAACCCCATATGGACCATAAATTATTAAAATATAATTGATCCATGGTCCATATGGGGTTTTACCACTGAATTTGTGTTATACAAATTTACAAGTGTAAGTTAAATGTCACACCTCTATATACCTGCTTGTATATCTGCTTGTGTTTGTGTCAAACTTCGTGGTCTTTCGTTCGATATGAAAGGAATGGAATTCTCCGACTGCAAACTTTGAAAGTCTCTTGCAACAAATGAATTTGGAATTGAGTTATCCGTGAGAGAAATGATGTTGAGAGATGGAATCAAATCTTCGTGTGTATCAAGAATGGGAGAGTTGAGTTGATTGGTCGAAAAATCAACAGCGTCTTCTGAATCAGGAACTAAGTTTTCTGGGCTTGGAACTTCTAAAAATAGATTCACTCTTTCAAATTAATCGATGAAATCGATAAATTATTTTATAAAAAAATTGTGTTTTCATGTTTGTACCTTCATTCTCGTCTTCGAAAGCATCTGGAACTGTAAATACTAAACAAAATTAAAAACAATTAAGAATAGAAATAGAAATTAAGTGTAAATAATGACAGAAAAGTGTCTCGCTAAAAGATCACAAAGGTGTGAAATATGGACATAAAAGTAAACACATACATATACGTATTATTTCTGAGCCAATAAGATCAGAGATTGAAGATCGATTTTTAAAATCCAGTTGAAAGCACTGATCGAATAAGTCTAACAACATGGGAATGACTTCATTGTCGGTTGCGTAAGACTCCTTAAAGTCTTCGGCCAATTCTTGAAGACGGTCCTCTGGAGGAATAACGAATTTGTTGATCACTTCTCTGGTCCCTCTCCCAACCTATTTTGGGAAACTAATATAATTTTGACACCTTTTAACCTCAAATCTGATTGGTTAAAGTTTCTCACCGTGTAGTATATGGCTTGAATATCCCTTCCAATCCATGGTACCTTCTTGGTTATGAGCTCGTAGAGCACACAGCCTACCGACCATACGTCAGATTTAGGAGACATCAATTCCTCCCGTATCACCTATCAGATTCAAGCTTTCTTTCAAACAGATGGAATTCAGTTAGTTTTAACCATTGTCATTTCTCATGATGTGTCATGTTATATTTTCGCTTTTATTTACAGACCAAATACAGTACACCCTCGATAGTCCGAACAGTGAAATAACACTAATTCAATGGGGTATAACTATAACAAGCGCACTTCGCTTGCTTGCGCTGCGCGGACTAGTTGTATCATATGTGAGGCATATTAATATACATGTTCTATTAAAATTTCAGCCTTCTATCACTTAAAATGGCTGAGTTATGGTCGAAAAACTGAAATTTCTAATTATAAAAAAAGGCGACAATGACGTCATAATTCCATGATGAGTCGACATTTTGGTCTGAACTCAGAACTTAGTGGAGCCATAGCCAAAAGCCTCCCACATGCAAAAAATCAGCATTCTGCGCCTGGCGGTTTCTTCAATCAATTCGTTACATATATATATATATATATACATTAATCGAGTTTTAATAGTAAGGATAAATTTGGATGAGTATTCGGATTGTAAGAATGAAGTGTTCGGATAAGCAAGGTTGCACTGTAGCAACCAATAATTTAAAAGAATCTATAATTAAACATTTAAGATTATTCATATCCACAAACTTTGAATTAACCAAACAACATTCACGTGTGAAATTTTCTGTCATCCAATCAGAATTTATTTTCATGCAAACTAAGACATTTGAACATATGCAAAAGCTATTTTCATCAAATCCAGATATAGTAATGCTATATATAGTATATTATTGACCAATCATATTATATTATGCAATCCATCGGAACTAATACATATTTTGATTAAACATAGATTGGCAATAGTTACACATTTTTGTCGATTTTCCTAGGAAAAATATTTGCTTTTTATCTCATTTCAGTTCTAAATCTCATTCGTTTGTAAGTAATGATAGTTCCAATCGATATGAAACTTTCTATTTGTACAATAGTTTCGGTATAGAAATGGATGTATGCACCAAACAAACGTATATACAATTTGATATATGTGAACAATGGATGTATATCTATCTACACTCGCTACAATTGTACATTCCATTGAAGGCTTAAAACACTTGGGAAACATAGTATTATAAACTATACTCTCACTTCTATCAATTAGCTACGGTTGTACTGCTGCGTGATATCTTGAGATCCTAGTATTAAGTAACCATGGATGATTTAGTATCGTGATATCTTGAGATCGTAATATTTTGAGATATCGTAGCATTCTGAGATTTTGGTTGGCTTACTCAAATGGCCTTGTGGTTCAATCGGTTTCATCGTGGCACTAAATAGTGGCACATGACAAAATTTGATGGAACGCGACACAATTTAGTGCCACGATGAAACCAATTGAACCACAAGGCCATTTGAGTAAGCCAACCAAAATCTCAGAATGCTACGATATCTCAAAATATTACGATCTCAAGATATCACGGTACTAAATCATCCATAGTTACCTAATACTAGGATCTCAAGATATCACGCAACACTAATATAAGGTGTTACTATTTATAGCTTTACCTCAGGCGCCATGAAATGTGGAGTGCCACAAAACCCTTGATAGATCGCGTCATTTCTGTCTGGGATTTCTCTCGCAAGACCGAAATCCGCTATCTTCATATAGTCCTCGTTTTTAATGAGAATATTATCAGCTGTGTAGAAATTCAACATAAACCAATGACCAATCACAAGCTTGCATTCATTCTTACCTTTTATGTCGAGGTGCAGTATGCGTCTGGAGTGAATGAATTCCAGACCTTCCAGGATTTGGTGGAAATACCAAACGATGTATCCGAATGTCAAGGGCCCTTCAGCGTTTTTCAACATGTCAGCTAGGCTGCCATCTAAATTTAGAATAGGAGTTAAGAAAGGCTTCTAATGATTGGTCTCTTTTAGCAGTTCGTATCAATACATTCTTACAGACTTTCGTTACTTTGAAAATGCTTTACCTTAACAACAGAATAATTCAGAAAAATTTGAAACTAATCAACCAAAGGCCGACAATTCAAAAGACAAATATTTTCAAGATTTGATACCCAATGGATTAAGGATTTCCACCATTTTAGGCGGGAAAGCCACTAAATTGCTTTGTTACGAACATTCCACTCTGACAGTTCTAAATATAGACACTTAAACCCATTGGTCAGTACCTTCCATGTACTCCATGTACAGATATATAATCTCTCCCTGCTGAATAGCTCCCAGCATTAGTACGACAGCACACGTTATCTCCTCAGAATCCTCTTGCATCATAAGTCTCATGTCTTTCGTGAGCTTTTTGTGTACGATCGTTTCGCTTTCTTTATATTTCTCTTTTCGAATCTGTTTTTCGGCGAATGGCGCCCTCGTTGAATTGTCCAGACAGAATCGGACAATTCCGAATCCTCCTTCTCCAATCAGTCGCGTCGACTGGTAATCCCTGCCCGACCGATACTCAGCATCGATTCGATTCGGCTTACAAACCATCTATAATTAGAATTAAATAATCTATAATTAGAATTAAATATTTCAATATTCAAGTTGCATTTGTCTCACAGACACAGTGAGGATTGTACCATAGCGACACCAGGGATTAGAACAATGGGCTGTGGGATGATTAACGGATTGAACTGTCTTCAAACAATCTAACGGACTCCGCTTAATAGGGTCACTGTTTAATCGGATCACGCTTAATCGGGCCACTTTTGGCAGGACCTGAATAGCTCTCACACATAGAAGCTAATATAAAACATTTTCAGTTAATAAGGTTCTCCGCTTAATCGGGGCAAAATATCCTCTGATCGATGTGACCCTATTAAGCGGAGTCCACTGTATGTAAATATTAATTCAACTATTCAAGGATATTGGGTATATCTAAAAAGGTGTGAAAATATGATTAATTGGATGTAACATTAGTCCGAATGGATTAAAGAAGTGGAAAGTTTTGGAGTATTTCGAGTCTCAGATCTCGTGGGAAACAAGGATTTCATTATTCAAGTTGCATTTGTCTCGCAGACACAGGTAAGGATTGTACCATAGTGACACCAGGGATTAAACCAATGGGCTGTGGGATGTTAATGGATTGAACTGTCTTCAAACAATCTAACGGACTCCACTTACTAGGGTCACTGTTTAATCGGGCCACTTTTGGCAGGACCGGAATAGCTCTCACACATAGAAGCTAATACAAAATATTTTCAGTTAATAGGGTTCTCCGCTTTATCGGGGCAAAATGTCCTCTGATCGATGTGACCTATTAAGCAGAGTCGACTGTATTTAAACATTAATTCAACTATTCAAGGATATTCGATATATCAAAAAGGTGTGAAAATATGATTAATTATAAAAGCACTACTCACATCGATCAGCTGCATGAGGAATATCTGTCTGTCTGTCAGCTCGTCAATTAGTCCATCTTTATTATGCGTTCCATCCACTTTTCGAATAATTTTTTCTTTCTGAAAATTCTTTAGAGCTTTGAATATGCATTCCATTTGTTCCTTATTGTAACTATCTTTATCCAGCCCCTCCATGATGTCGTGAATGGGGTTAATTTTGGCGGGGAGACTCGTTCCTAGGCTTGTAGGTGTTTGTGACTGATCTGTTGTGATTGAAGGCGGCAATTTGTAAGATCTTTCAGTTGGGAGACTTTCCCCGTATGGAGACAAGATAGAGTGATTGGAATGTGTATTTAGTGCCATTTTCTAACTAACAAACACAAACAGAACAATTTGTTTACATATAAAGATATTGATAGAGAAGTTATTTGAAATTGTAGCTGATTCAACATTTGTAAACAAATTTAATCTAAAAAAAATATTGATATCCTGCTATATGGTTTCAAGGTATCAATACTCTGATTCAGAAGTAAACACAAACAAAATATATCAACAATAAATAGAATTGCCAGTATGGTGTCTGAACAAAGAGCAACTAACACTTCACACCTCAAAATATACACTAAACACTCTATGACGCAATGTGATTTTGAAATTTTTGCAACAAATCGTATCCTTTCGTCCGAATGTTCAACAAAGAGTCATCAATAATTTTAATAATAGCGTTAATGGCTTGTTTCTCCGTCGCACCAGGCGAGAACCTAGCTTTCAAAGGTTCAATGGTGTTACCTCGGAAACATGGCAGTTTGGTGTCCAACATGAGGTTCACCATACGCACCACTTCATCACAGTAAGGCCTAAGCGCCAAATACCCTCTGACACATAGCTCACGGAACCAAATGTAAGGAGCAGCATGTACGTCTCCCCCCATTATTAGTAACATTTCTTGTGTCAGCTTCACGTGTGGCTCAAATCCGAGATTGCCACCTGGCGACGACTCAAACATGAAACCGAAATCGATGTGGATAATGTGTCCTTCGTTTGTGATTAAAATGTTCCCATTGTGTCGGTCCTTGATCTGAATGAGGTACGAGAAAATGGAGTAGGCTGCTAGGCTTTTAATGAAATTAATCCTGGCCTCTTTGAAACTGTCCGAAAGGACATCGCCGAAAGTGGCCAAGAAATAATCGTAGAGGTTAGTGTCGGTCTTCCTTCCCAGCTGATCACGAGAAATGGCATTCGGGACACATTCTATAATGCCACAACCTGGCTCCGTGCAAACCACTTTATACGGTTTTAGGTATAATTCTAATCCCGCCTCTTCAAGGACACTTTTGAAAAGTGACATTATTTGGAGAGCAAGCATGTCTTGCCTGATGTCGTCACCCACTTTAAATATACAAGCCTGCCAGTGGACACTATTTGACACCTCAACGAGGGAATCTGATTGGTCAGGAGTGTCTTGGGATTCTAAATCGAACTTTTTAACTTTAAATTTGGCGCGGAATGGCGCTTTCTCAGCTGACTGCATCGGTTTGGCGGACTCGTGGTCGATCCCGACAACGGAGAATTCTGGGTTCGAAGGAATGTATACTCCGATTTCCGGGACAACTTTTGAAAAATGCTCCAAACATGCTTGGTCACGTAAAGGGCCGATTGGAATGTGCCTAATTTGACCGGAAATACCTGTGACTTTATTGAAAAATGCGATTTCTCGTTCGTAGAAATCCAAAGATTTTCCAGAGAGGTTGCTAAGAATAACTCGAATCAGCTGATCGAGAATATGAAACAGCTGTTCATCAGGATGTTCCGAGTTCTCATCTGTGTATTTGTTTGTTTTCATGTTCCAAATAACTTGATGCGCGAACAGCTGAGATTTCTTCGCAGCTCCGACAATCGAGTGCCACACAAACCCTAACTGGTCTGTCCTTAGCGACTGGACGATCTGTGGAATGTGGAAAATCAGCTGATCTCTGTCAGCTGTTAGCAGAACAGAGTGAGACAATTGGGCGGTCAAAGGGTGACGCGGGAATTGAGGTGTGAAAAGAGTGAGCGCGAAAATAATGGTTGGACGCTGCCAGTAAAGAATGTAAGCCAACTCATTCCGATCGGATTCTAAATTAGTTTTATTCAAGAAAAGTTCCAAGGCATAGCTACTCTTGATGACTTGAGTTGGGTTGTTTGATACCAAGGAGGATAGTTCCGAGTGACCAGGAGAGCCAATTGGAATGCGAAGTCGTTTGAGGGTTTGGAGCGCCAAATAAGGTGACAAATGCCACAAATGTTGGAGATACCCCGCCCATTTCTTCTTGGTTAAGTGTACAGGTGTGAAGTTTTCTACCTCTTCAAAATATTTATTTTTGCTTAAATATAATTTCAGAGGATCTGTCCAGGAAGCTAATTTTAGTAACTCTGAGTGTAGGATCTGGATAAGAATGAGTCTTTCTAAATTTAGCACTTCTCGATAGGAATCAGCTGTTGTCTCGTAAACTGATTCGTCGGTGAGTGGAGACGGAGCACGTTGAGAAGAATGTGCAGATTTCGCTGATTTGGTGGAAAATAAGGATCGATGGGATCGGTTCGATTTCCGACTAGATTTGGAAGAGCTTTGGTGAGTATTGGAATAATCGACGTTTAAATTCCCGAAAGATTGCGAGCGTTGAGTGGAAAGTTCTGTCGTTAAATCAGGCGACGCACAAGCAGAACTATATTCACGAGAGATTATGATTTCATCGATATCTATCTGGTCTGGAATCAGGATGCTGTTGCATTCGGATAAGCGGTGTGATTCCTGTCTTAAAGTGGACCAAAACCGCGCCAACACCTCTATGTCACTATGCAACACCTCGAAAACTTGCTTCGGCCAATCAGATTCGAAGGAGAAGTAGTGCAGAGCTGTGATGTAGATTCGCCTTCGCAGTAGGATAGCGTCTAAAGTGTCAGAAATTGATTGGCTACCCAACACGCAGAGACAAATGAATAACAGACGGAATATCGTACCGACAGTAGAAGCGAGGGGAATGATTGGCTGAGATGGAATCCCTTTTGGTCCTAAAAATACACCCAAAATGGAACTAAGTAAGTTGACCAATAGTTCCATCTCAATGACGCTCTTGTCTTTCCAGATTTTAAAACGGTTTTCAATAAATATTAGCAGTTCTCTATGAGCTAGAATTTGGGTATCAAAAAGTGGAGTGTTTTCAAAGGACACTTTTCCGTCACTGAAAATATATTCAGTAAACATTCCAAGTTTCTTCTCCTTGGTTACCAAGAGGAGTTGACAGGAATGTGAAAAGATCTGGGTTTCATAATCAGGTGACATTCCAATTAGCCATGTGAGATTGCGTAATAAGAAACTAACACTTTCCAAACCGAAATTCCGGACTGTATTTCTAAAAATAGACTCAAACAAACAGGTGGATTGGTCGTGGGTTATGGCGAGGTGACAAATGGCGGTTTCTAAATGATGAATGAAATCTGATTGGTCAAGAACTTTATATAGGTTTTGTAGAAAATCCTTCCTTCGCATTTCACTTTTCACTTTTCCAAAAGTTTGCAATTTTTGAGTCGTTTCCAAAGGTGAGTTTAGCGGCAAAAATGTGTCGTGTGTCAGTTCAAGTGGATCAAGAGAAGCTTTCACGAATTCTGATTGGTTGAAAATATAAGTGGCGTGCATTACACCAGGGACACCAAGTTTAGAGTTGGGACACTGAATGAGATAACTCTGAATCAACGAAAGCACATTTTCAGCTGAATATTCAAAAGCTGATTTAAAAAACTTTATCAACTCTCCCTCGAAGTAATTAAAAATATTCTTTTTCTTGTCAATAGAGTCTGGCAGGTTCAGAATGAACTCAGTTCCGACAATGGTGGATGGCTCCAAATGGAATATGCTCCTTCCTCTGGCGATTGTTAGTGACTCAAATAAGAGCGTGTGTACATTAAAGATCGTAAACAACAACTTCTTGTTTAGATAGAGGTGTGGGAACTGAGTGAGAAGAGAGTTGAAAGTGTGACTAGCTAAATCACGTACTGAAATATCTAGCGTGCAAATGCGCGGAATCACCATTATAGCGAAGGACTCCAGTTCTAAATCACGCGACAAAGTGGCAGGGACTTGTGCCACTTTGATAGTGACACCTTTAGACAGAATCTGATTGGCCATCACGCATAGGACTTTATGGAAATCGCTAGATTGGTGTTGAATAACTCGATTTTCGCAATAATACAGAATGGTAGGCAGTTTAGGCGCCGAATTCTGTAGTCGCATTGTGTCTATGTGGTAGAGGGAAGTGAGAAAAACGACAGACGTGTTATCCAATCGGTGGAGCTTGGAGGACACATCGATTGGAGAGTCTATGAGTCGCATTATGCGCGGTCGCAAGTGTGAAATTGTCGCTTTAGATAGATGCGTTTTGTCTGACAACGAACTGGCTTTTAGGAATGCAAAGAAATTGGAACTATCCTTGTTCGAGAATATAGGGGTGCATGAGGCTATGGTTTGGAGAGATTTTAATTGGTCAGAACAGGAGACAACATCCAAAACCACACTCAGCAACCAAAAGTCCCTAAAAAGTGTCAAAACTCTTAAATCATTTGTGTCACCTATAGAGCCACTTCTCGCGACACAATGCGACACAATTCCAATCCAACTATAGATGTGAGCCATTTCTTTCGATCTCGCATTCTTCTCCAACTCTACACATTCTGAGAGACACGAAACTAATTTCTCAAAAGATTTGAGAGCGAAATTGGCGGATATTTCGACGGAATTTGAATTTTCGCTTTTCAATAAATTCAAAATTCCTTTTTTAGCTAATTCTCTGAACGAATCAAATTTCGAGACTGACAGAACATCGATCAAAAAGTTGCCACATTCTAAAATTAGCACATGTGGAGGTGAGAACTCAAAAATCTTTCCAATTTCGTGTAAAATAATTCCACCCAGAATGTGAGAATGTGTGATGTACCCTTTCATTATCCTCACGATAAACACGAGATTTGATTGGATGGCAACCCGTAGCAGTAGAGATATGATCAGCTGGGACTGTAGCACGTGGAAATCCGTGTCTAACCTGAAGATATAAATAGTAACATTAGTGTGACGTAAGCAATAATTATGAATAAACTCACTTCAGAGCCATCAATCTATTGGACAGCCTTCCGATGAAAACGTCAAAGTCATCACCACCTTGACAAGCGACACATAATGCCACCAAACCACTCAGAAACTCATCCAAAGAGTGATTTTGATTGGACAGAGAGTTCTTGCTTGGAAATATATCATTTGGAATCTGGTCGAGTTCAGCTATTTTCAGAGATGCCCATTCTCTCTGCATTGATTGGCTGATTCGAGTAATGAAACTTGAATCGAGAAGTAGGAAAATGGCTTCGAATATCGATCCTCTAAACGACACAAATATGTTACAAAACCACAAGATTATAATTATAGACAGGGGTAATTAGCAGGTACAAATCAGTGACTTTACCAACCAATCAATGCGTGTTCTCATCAACGTGAGAACTCGTACCATGGATGGGAAATCAGCTGAGAAGTTTGGCACGTTGTTTCAATAAAAATGTGTTTTATACGTCAGCGAAATTTCACACCTAAACACCTCATAGTGTCTATAATAAACTCAAAAGAGTGAAATTTGTAAAAGACCCTCGTATGGGTAGCTACTGCCACTCGTTCCATCTATAATCTTAAAATAATGGTCTAAAGAGACATTGTAGATCCATCCATGTTCATTACACTTTGAGACTACAGGTGACTCCGCTTAATCAGGACACTTTGGTCCCCGATATTTTGTCCCGATTAAGCAGAGTTCCCAATTAACCAATGAAATATAGTATTAGCTTCTATGTATGGGAACCATTCCGTTCCTGGAGACTTGTCCCGATTAAGCAGAGTTGACTGTACTAATAATCCATTCTTATGTTTATTCTACATTCTCGGAGAACTACAGTATTCAGATGAAAATGATGAAATAAAATATATGGACCAAGGATAAATGTTAATATATGCCAAGATTGTTAAAATTCTTGTGGATTTTAGAGTGCAGCGGCACAAAATGATTGGTTGAAGCCTTAACCACAGTGCGACACCTCCTCTGATTGCATCCATGGTATATCTAACTCAGTTATAACGAAATCTCTTATTAGCTGTATGTGATATGGAAAATAGGTTCAGGATGATAAAAATAACTTTTCTCAACTGAATAATCTGGATCTAATGGTAAACTTCTATAAATAGCACACAGTATAGAATCAAGGATTATCTAGGAGCGCGAGACGCTCCTTGGGGGTATGATTTTAAGCCACAAAGTGTTTAGGAGCGTAAAAATCCAGAATAATACCCAATTTTCCCTAAATCATAATGATATTTATCAATTTAGGCGTATGAACATTTAGGGGTATGGGATTATGGATGTATCTCTGAGGGCTGTATAATACTCTGGTATAGATACAGTCAGATCGGGTTTATCTAGGTGCTCGGTCGGCACTTATAGGTGCCAGCCTGGTATCGTCCGAGGAGCCAAGGTGCTTGCAGTGTGATTCGATTTTGGTCCCGGGTTGCTATTACCCCTGGAATTACAAGATAAATCAATGTTTGGGTGCCATATAACTTTTATCACCTCCAAAAAAGTGCCGGATTGTAAAATCCTAGATAAACCCATGGTCTGATTAAGCGGATAATGTCATAAACAGAAATACTTTGTATTAGCTTTTATGTCTGAGAACTATTCTGGTCTTACTAAAAGTGGTTGGATTAAGCAGTGAATAATCTGATGTAATGTTAAAAGTTCTATAAATAGACGCACTATAAATAGGTGAGTTAGAGATAGTACCTGATTGCGGAATTCTTCCTGGCGAGCGGACACAATGCAGACATGGCATGGAGCTTAACTCCAAACTGGAACTGATCTAGACTTGCTTTCAGTTTCGTTTCAAGCGATTCTAAAAATAGCTCACACACCTCTTCGCTATTCTCGCGTACCAATGAAACTGAGAGAGACATAACAGCTGTCATTCTGTACTGAAAAGATGAATAATATCTTAGTTCCTGTCCCGACCTAACTTCCTTGTAGACACTCGTTAGTTTCGTCAATTCTGATTGGCTATCTTTGGTGAGATTAGTGAAGTGGCAGGATGTGTCGCTGAGAGGGTTGGTGGTGAGAAGGTGTGAGAGCGCCAAGTTAACAGTTGGCTGTAGAGAGTAGGTAGAGAATTCTTGGGCGAAACCATCAGGAACTATCTATAAAATAAGTTCCAATTCTAAACTATAATTATAAAAAACTTATTCTCTTATGTATATGCCATCCAGTGCTCGACAATATCAAATATGGTTGTAACTCTATTAACCACCAAATTCTAAAAATAGAACTGTAATACTTCATAAATTTGGTGGTTTATCGTGGTTTGTCGATGTCTATAAGCTAAGCGGCTCTTAGTTCCAATTGGAACTAACTCACATTATCACGACAATACTGAATGATTCTGAGACTTGAATCAATAATTCGCTCCACCACTTCCAGACTTTCACACCTCTCCCAGTGGAACTCTTGTTCACTTAGTGTCAGTTCCATATTGACCTCACTGACTCCAGCCATTTCGAGGTCTTTCAAGATCTCTTTTTTCTGAACGGACAATCCTTGATAGATTCCGATCAACATTGGAATAGTTTCATCGGAAATCACTTCCAACTTTTGGAGAATTTCTGAAAGAATTCTAGAAATTAATTCAAAAAATTCTTCTGTTGGTTTGCCGGTGAGGTTCTGACATTCCTCAGTAAGCCATCGTATCCTAGCAACAGCTTGCTTGAAGAAGAATGCAATGAAGTGTGTACTTTGCTGTCGCGACCACTTGGCATGAATGGAATTCTGTAAGAGAGATAGCAAAGTTTGGAACAGCTGATCACCAAACTTGGAATTTGATTGGGTGAGAAATAAAGAAATAGCTTCAAGTGCATACAAGTTATTCTCAGTTATCACAATTTCAACCATAGGTGTGAAATTAGTGGCATTGAAAGAATTTGAGCTTGTAGGTGTCGAGGGAGAAGTGGCAGAGACTATATTGGGTAGAAATTTCGTCAGAATTTCTATCTGTTTCCAGGTAACGCATGGAATGTTGGCGAGGGAGATGGAGAGATCTGATAGGGTGTCTTTGAGTAGAGACGCATCGGTGCATTGGAATGTCATTCCAGCTAACTATGTAGAAGTAAAATTCAGTTATTAATATATCTATAAAGGAACTAAAAATAGAATATAGTCAATATGAAGTGATAAATGCGATATATAATCATAAGTGTCTATATTTAGAATGTCAGTCGTCCCCATTTTGCTCCGTCTTTGCCTCAGTAACTTCTTGGGCCTCCAAACGTTCATCAGAAGTGAATTTCTCTTTATCCAAACGGTCCAAAAGTCTCAGTAAGATTAGAGTCTCCATTCTATAATTTTCACTCTCAGCTACTGGCGAATCAAGGAATGAAAGACTCCGTAATTGGCTGGATAGTACCTAAATTTAGATTGCTGATATAATTAGAACCAAGAATACTGAATTTAACTAATAACAGCGTACAATACGATCGTATAAAGAGCTAGTTCATTGGGTAAAATTCGCAATTTTTTTAGTGTAAGAGATGTTGAAGGCTTATGAAAGGGACATATTGACCAATAAAATCCCTGGGGGGGTCGTTCTATAAATAACACTGAACCATAATTCCATGCGACACAGTAGACACATGGTCCATATTGTGAACCATGTGTCCAAATGGACTATGGATAAACACGTATACCAAATCCACTTTCTGGGGCAAAAACTGAAAAGTTAGGCTCGGATTTTAATTTATACTTCCATCGTTGGAGACAGCTGCCATTCAGTGATCCTTCAATATTTAAGTTCAATACTTACTCCGTGTTAGAGTGTGTTAGAAATTTTGTGTATTCGCAATCCACATAGTTTCTAACACTACACATGTAGTATGACTAAAATTTACTGAAAACGAGTGCCTACACAATTACACAATTGCCTACACAACACCGAAACAGATGGAATTCATTGCGCATACATGGACATGGGACAGCTGCAATGAATGCCAGCTGTTTCGGCACCAATGGCAGCTCATGCTTTTGATACTGTCTACCTAAAGTTGACTGATTAATGATCAAAAATGGATTATAAAAAATTGATATTTAAAATACATTTTAAACCACTTTTAGAGGATTATAATAGAGTCTATAAATAGACCTGTAACTTCTCTATTTCTGTCATATTTTCAACTTGCGTCTGCCTCAAATTCAAATATGTCAGTTTTTTATTTTTATCAGAAAACCCATCCAAACTCTGAATCGGATTTCCTCTCAAATGTAATATCGACAGTGACGTCATCGTCTCCAATCCTTCTATCACTGCGATTTGGTTCTCGGCTAAATATAACTCTTCTAATTTTGGAAGAGCAATGTTTGCTGTGGTTTTGAGTCGGTTTCCTCTTAGTTCCAGTTTCCTCAAACCATCACACTTGAAGGTGTCAAAACCAGACAGAGACTCAATGGCATTATTGTTCAAATTTAAGTGGCGTAAATATGGATATTCAAACTCAGCTGTAGATTCGATTCGGTTCTGAGCTAAATTTAGAATCTGCAAGTATGGACATGGGCCTAAATTAGCTTCAGTCAGCTGATTTCGTTCGGCGTCAAGTAGCAACAAATTTGGAAGGTTTTTGAGACAAGAAATGTCAGATAAATTATTCCCAGACACGTCAATATAACGTATATAACGATAGTTCGCGAGAAAGCTTATATCAGTGAAGTTTCGTTCCATTGCTTGAAATCTGGTGTAAGCATACTTTAATCCATGGTCTATTTTTGCCAGAATGCTCAAGCAGTCTCTCATGTGAGAAAGTGAGAGAGCATTCTGCTCGACTGGTTCTGACTCTGTGGGTACTTCTGTGTCGTCTATCTGTGACTGTTCCTCGTCTGACATTCCCTTCAAAGTCTGATTGTAAAACCACTTTAATGTATAAGAGAAATTTCAATAAAAATACAGTTTAAGACAATAAAAAAATTCCGGTCGAAAAAAATCAAAAATTTCGAAGGCGGTATCCTTAACCTCGTTAATACAAACACGGATAATACGAAGCTGGAAATTCGAACGGATATTTTATCACTACGGAGGTAAATCCATGTGAATCAGTCCAGTTGATACGAATTCCGGAAATACGGACACATCCCTGGTGTTCATATTGAGGTTCTACTGTGGTGAGAACAAACTTAGCTTGTGGTAATTATAAGAAAGATGTCCTATTAATACAGCGGTTTTCAACCTTTTTGGGCCGTGGACCCCCTATAGAAATTTTACAATATTCTGTGGACCCCTTCCCATTAACCGTAACACAAAATTTCGAATCCTGTGGACCCCCTGATAGATTCTGTGGACCACTAAGGGGTCCATGGACTCCAGGTTGGGAACCACTGTGTTAATTAATAGCTAAATGATATTCTAATTACAAATTTGATAAATAGAACTGTTGCGTGGTATTTTGAGATCCTAGTATTAACTAACCATGGATTAGTTAGTACCGTGGTTTGAGGTACATATATCGTAGTATTATGAGATTTTGTATCGGATACTTAAATGGCCTTGTGGTTCAATCGGTTCCATCGTAACTTGATAACCACTGCCACCAAATTGTGGCACACGACACAATTTGAGGGCAGCAATTGACTACACAATTTGGTGGCAGTGGTTATCAAGTTACGATGAAACCAATTGAACCACAAGGCCATTTGAGTATCCGAAACAGAATCTCAGAATACTACGATATATCTCAAAACACCACGGTACTAATTAATCCATGGTTTGTTAATACTAAGATTTCAAAATACCACGCAACAGAACTAAAAATGTGAAAAACACAGGAATTGTTCTAAGGTCACTAACGGCAAAATAAAATATACCACAATTTTTTTAGGAAGTAAACTCAAATCTATAAATAGACCTGTGTTATTTCAGTCATGATCATAAATCGTTAAACATATAGATTCATTGGTATCTAAAAATATAACTCATCAGAAAGAATTTTAATAAACACATCAAAATTTGGTGTCACATGTCTGGCTTAAAGGTGTGAAAACGTTATTAATCCAACGATAGGTTAATGTTGATTAAGCAGAACGATATCACAATCAAAATCCCAGGAATGGTTAGAGTAATAAAGCCAATATACCCAACTGTATATGTCATAGCAACCACGGAATTCGCTATCGCATCTCCACATGCTAACGAGCTATTCAGACATGAAATAGTTGAGTTGGAATCCGTTGCTAGGGTAGAGGTGTTAGGACATAATTGGCAGGTGGCATTAGGTGGCAGACTAGGACAACAGGAAGTGGGGAGGGTGTTGTTTGAGAAAATATCCATCCAATCAGAGATGTTGACTCCTCCACAGCAACCTAATTGGGCCTGAGCAATGTCAATGGAATCTCGCGTACCATTATCAGAATTGTAAACACGAACTAAAGAAGCGAAGTTAGTTCCAATTTGGTCGCGGAGTGTGTCGTATCGAAGAAAACTGAGACAGCTGCCTGTCAGTTGACCAATGAAAATCAGGCTTAGCAAGGCTATATATAGCGTGGAAAGTAAGGCGGGGATCTTGTGCCTAACCGCTACGAAGATTCCTAAAATAGACAAAGGCAAAGTCAGCAGGCTAATTGGAACTAAGATGTATACTGAGAAGAAATAGGCGTAAGGGGAAATGATTGTTTCAAAATGTGTTGGGTTTGCGAATAGTGTCAGAGTTACGATGAGTAGGAAAGTTCCAGGAACTAGAAGGAGAAGTTGTAGAACGGCGAATACCATCCGGAATCTCTTCACGTGCTGGGACTCTGCCATTGGAATTGGAACTAGTCTAACCAGGAACTAAGCAAATACAATAATATTAAGATTTAAACTTCTGACCACCATGCACCATAAGATAATTATAGTACGGTACAACAATCTAGCACACTCCTTGAGTGAGGCGAATTTCTAGAGCTGAATACTATTCGAGTATCTACGGTAAGTTAGTGATGGTGAGGAGAGAAGGCAATAACAAATTTCGTGCGATTATTGATTGCGATATTTCTTGTTTTGAGACATACCTCATTTACGGAATGGAACAGAACCATTCCGTAAATCTGAATACCTAATTTATGGAACATTTCGTAAATTGGGCATTACAATATCCGGAATGGTTCCGATTGGGCAGTACTTATGAACCTGAAACTGCAGTTTCAGTCTAATAGAGCTGAGAATATTTGGTTGTGTAGCAAGAAGATGCAAACTAATACAGTAGAACTCGGATAAGACGCACCACTTCGGGAAGGAATTATTAGTACGTACTATCCGTAAGTACGTACTACCCGAGTTTGTACTACATAGAAATCTATATTATAGATGGATTTTGGTTCAGAGAAATGAGTACGTACTAGCCACGTACTTACGGATAGTACGTACTAATACTCACGTACTAATAATTACGTACTAATAATTTACGTACTAATAACGTATTATCCGAGGACTAACATACTGAGTGGGTCATATACTACTGTATGTCTTGAGTATTACCGAAATTCCGATTGGTTAAAATCAAAATTATTTAAATGGCCGGAGCAACCAATCAATTATTCGAATTTAACATTTAGATTTCCAGAATCATTGATTATTATTATAGACGGTCAGCTGGGAGTTACATGAACAAGATTCATGCAAGAATTAAAGAATTTGTAAGTTCACATTCTTCATATTGCCTTTCTCCAACGCAAAACATCAATATGCAATTCTATAAATAGCAGACAAGGTACTATATATAGAACACGGAGATTAAATTAACAAGACAGTACCAATCCTATTGTACAGCAAATGTCTGATATTTGGATTTATTTCAAAACTTTATTTCTATGAAATACTAGAATTCAATAATTTCACTCCAAATTTTGAGTTTAGCCAATGAAATTGAGTGAATTTTTTTACGTTGACACTTCCCCATGTGTGAAAGAGAACTCAGAGAGAAGAGAGACAGTTTGGATAGTTAGTTTATTGATTAGACAAACAAACAAACAAATAAACAACAACTAGTGTTCAGCAATTATATATATAACTAAAAGGAAATTCGTAGTAGAAAATGAGGAAATGAGTAGAAAGGTGTGAAAGTGGGAACAGAGTTACATCAAAAGATTACACATTCAGGATTGGCAGTTGGTAACTAGAGAAAGAGAAGGAATGTATAACAATCTATTTATATCAACAAATACAGAATATTCGAATTTATATTATAATACGAGTATGGAATGTAGTTATCTGCTAACAGAGAATAGAGCTAGAAACTCAACTGAGTTATCCTGAATAAGATGCTAGCTTTTCAATTTAATATAAATCTAATTTTGGATATTTAGGAAAATATTCTATTTTAAGTTTCGTGTACAATTAGAAATACCTAAAAGGTGTCTCGAGTTCTTTCACACCTTTAAATTCATTTAAATATATTATTTGTATTACTAATTTCGAACGCAAATATTTGAAGTATAATAATCTGATAAATTTTGTTCAAATGAGTTACAAGAGTACACAATTGGTTTTAACTATCACATATGATTAAAATAGGTGCAAATATTCGGATAAACAAAAGAGCAAATTTTTAAATAAAATAAAATATTTTACATAGTTTGAACTCACCTAATCTTCAGTCTGAACTTCTAAGCTTTCATTTCCCGATTCTGTATTTTCGGATTCTGAATTTTCTAATTCTTGATCGAGTAGTTCAATCTTGACAGAACATTCCTCAGCTATCTGTGTGAGGAGCTGGAACTGTTCTGGATCTGGACTGGATAGCTCACGTTTGGATAGTTTCAGTGTTCTCACAGTCTTTAGTGTCTGAATGAGACACATGAGAGGGACACACGAAACAGAGCTTAGTTCACAATCCCACATACTGAACCTCCTAACAGCTGGATGGTATGACAAACTATGGCACAGCACTATCATGCCTGAGTCTTGTAACGGAATACCGCCGAGAACCAAATAAGCGAGTGAGTTGAGAGCTGAAGAAGCTCTGTACCAACAACTGATTTCGTCAGAACTAAATTCAGTGTTATCCAGCGTTAACACTATCAGGTTAGTACATGATGTGACACAACTGAAGTAGCTACCCCAGTTGTCAAACCCAACTCTATGCAATTCAGTTAAACATAACTGTCTCAGGGAATGGGAGTTAATGGAAATCAGCTGTGAGAGAGGAATGTGTAGGGAATCATTGGAAGATAAGAATAGCGATGAATATAAGTGAAGTAGTGAGAGAGAGGTGAGGTGAAGCAAGGAAGGAATCAATTCGTACGGATCCCCACGCTGGTACACATACAACTCAGTTAGCGAGGAGAGGTTGGATAGTGTGGCAGGTGTCACAGTGACGTCAGATTCTAAATCTTCACAGTAGAGTCCATTGAACTGATGGCTTAATGCTAACTGTTCAATGATTGACCAATGGGAGTAGTCAGGGTTGGGAATATATTCCAAGTTCTCTATTAAAGAGAATTGGTTGGTCAGATCCTGCAACACTTCGGCAGTCATATCGGAATTGGATATCTTTAAACTCCCAGCGAATGGATTGGTTGCTGTGAAGAGGTGTTGGGAAGGGAGACAAGCGGACAAGTCACACGATTCGAGGTAGATACTAATTTTGGTGTCACGTGGCAGAGTGGCAGAGGAGAAGAGACGCGTGTATGAATAGATTGTGTCAAAATCATCTTCAACAAACGTCAGTCCCAGGTAACGTATATGGCAAGAAGATATGCGAGTCAGGAAAGAGTGGAATTGCGCCACGGACACGTAATCAGACTGGATTTCTATTATTTGGAAATCGCGAATGAATTCCAGAGACAACAAAAAGCAATGCCAATCATTCGGTGATAGAGTGGATGGAAAATACAGGTAGAGAGGAAACGGAAATTGTCTCTCGAAATATGCAAAGTGGTCAGTAATGGCTTCTGATTTTGTCTCAATTATCGTTGTGGTTAGTTGAATGTAGGATTGTGTGAATTCAATCCAATCTGATACCTGAACAAGGAATGTATCATAAACCAACTGATGAAGCATAGGCACCTCAATGAATGACATCGGTTTAGGGATTGTGTGCCGACACAGAATTGGAGTTATGCAACCAGCGTCCCGCTTCAAGATGCCACACACAAACCGGATTACCATCTTGTACATGGATAGGTACCTGGTGGAAGCGGTGAAATACCGGATTATGTAACATTGGTTTTTCCATGAGTTATAGCAGATGGAAAGTGCCGCCATGAATTCCTGAATTGTCAGGTGTTGGAAGGTCCACACCCTCACATGAATACCGAGGCTCAACTCCTTCAAGTGGCATTGCATCAGACCGAGTCGGTCACTAGGGTACACCTTGTCTCCGATCGTGAAGGAGATTTTTTTATCAGAGGTGAGTTCTCTCTCAAAAATGCCCTGATTGGCTTCCAGCCCGATGGCGTGGATGCACTCTCTGATGGCCGGGTGGAAGTCGGAGATAAGGAGCACTTTGCTGTGCTCCTCCAAACCAATGCGGGACAACTGGCGCCTTATCATGTACACTATCAGATGGGTGTAGAGGTGCGACAGTGTGGTGGAGAGGATGGAGTCGGACTCGTTGAAGAGAGCACAAAACAGACTCGCATTCACTGGCACCAGAGCCAGCTGATTGATTTCGTCATGGCGGTAGAACATTTCGCGCACGGCGCTCAGTTTCTCGGGCGTGTCGATGCGTTTCTCGAAATAGAGATCTCGATTTTCGGGGGAAAAACCGAGCACTTGGAAATTGGTGTCTATTTTCAATTCATGGCCGTGTTCGTAGAGGACTTCGGACCAAGCACCGGGACGACTTGTCACGAGGATTGTACTTTGGGAGAGGAAGCGTCTCCCGAGTAGTTTACACAAAAGTGTCTCCTTAAACGGCACTTCTCGTACGAATTCATCGTAACCGTCCAGGATTATGAAAAGTCCCTCTCCGTCGGATCTCAGCAAGTGCTGTGAAAGGGATTTGCTCCATCGAGCACCTGTGGGCATGCTAAGGGCCAGCCAACTCAGGATGAATTCCTCATCGACCACTTTCTTCAGTTCGTGTCTGGTTTCTTCAAGCTGATGCCACTCTTCGCTTCTGCACGGGATGGAGATGGCGTACTGGAAGTTGGGCAGGGCGTCAGTGCCATACATGTAGGCGAAATGTTTGCAGAGGAAGCTCTTGCCGCTCCCGGGACTTCCGACCATGCACCAAAGCTCACTTTCTGATGGATCACAGGTGGTGACAGTTGTGTCGAAGTCCACCACTTCTACTGTTTCTAGTGCCACCTTCTCATGCATGTCTCGTAGGAATTGAATCTCGGTGATGCCACTTTCTACTATTCCCACTCTCTCCTTAACAGCTCTCACCTTCACGATGGTTAATGGGATGTATACGGACTCGATCGGTTCGGTATCTTTGTCTAGGATGACGATGACATCTTTATTTTGTTTTCTAATAAACTTTTTCAGTTTCAACTGCCAATCTTCGTGGTCTTCATCCTCACCACTTTCTAACTCTCGATTAATTTGTTCGTGAAATTGCGCAATGGTCATTCCAATAAATGCCTCCATGTAAGGTTGTACTTTCTCTGCTAAATCATTTCGTTTTAAGTCTTCTAGCGATTCTGCAAGCGCAACCATGTCTGTAGTAATGATTTCCTTATTCAGACATAACTTCAACATTTCCTTTGGCTCTGCTTCTTCAGAAGTTTCGCTCACTATTAACCATTCTTTTGAGGTTAGTTCTTCCGTCAATAGTTCCACAAATCTTTTCATGGTTTTGGGTTCGCGACGAGTAACAGGTGGTTTGTAGGATGGATTGCTCAGCCATTCGAGCTGCCTTGCCGTGTGGAGAATTTTCCCTCCAATGCTCTGTAGCGCTTCATCGAAAAAGGCCGGATTAAACTGTTCCCATTCTTTCAGCGCGTACAGGAATTTGATAGGATTGCATTTCGTATTTTCGCGGATTCGTGCTGGGATTTCTAGAGCGTTTTCGAGTTTTCGGATTATGGGAGGTGTCAACAATGGGTCAAGTTCCGTAAACACTTTCCTCTGTTGTCTTCTCGATTCAGACATTTCGATCTAAGGAGACATGACTCGATTACGCTTTTCATCGGATTTTACGCAAATGAATATGATCCATGGTGCACTGAACTGTTACAATGGGTTTGTACTCGGAATGACATGGACGATGGCATTTAAGTGAGTTAATGTTTACGGTTAAACGAACAAATTGATTCTCAGTACGAACAGATATAGAAATAAAAACAACAATAAATAATAAATGGAACAACAAATAATACTTATTTTAAATATACAATTTAGTAATATTGTTATAGCACTACTCGTGTTGTAAAGGATAAATCGAACATTTTTCACTTCAAAAATGAACCATTTTTTAAAATAATTGAATATTTTAATCAAATTTCATGGATGGCCGATATTAGAACTCAGAAATCTTAAAATTAATGAAGACAGGGTACAACTCGGCAAAATACGACAATTTCTTTTTCCAACAGTTTCGAGTTGTTACTAAAAATAAGTCCATACTAATATCGGCAATGGAATGTATATCATATGAACACAATTTGGTTCTTGTTACTGGAAATCCGCCATTAAAAATTTAAAATCCATCCACTGATTATACTTAGATTATAGAGACATTGTCGAAATGTTATAATCGTAACAAATCACTAAATGGCTTTTTATAGTACAAATTTTGCAATTTTTGAATTCACTGTCTATACTGTGTAACTAAAAATTGAAATCAGCCAATGAGTTTCGGATGAATATATCAGCGGACGTTTTCGAATTAATGTCTTGATTTTTCATATTTTTGTTTAGGAATTTTGGGTTTAAATTTTCTAAAAAATGTGTCAAAATATAGACTTTTAGATAACATAATTTAATCTTAAAAATACACACAAATATGAAATATTCCGCAGTCCTCGTGGGAATAATTTCAGAAGAGGTGTTAATCAAAGAAAACAACTCACTCAATGTCTCTGTTAGATGTCTATTCAAAGTTTGAGATTGAATGTGAGGTACTCTGCTCAATGATAAGCTGCGTCTAAAAATAGAACACTCATAATTATACTGTGGATAGAGATACTTAAAATAGAACTCTTAATTCACACAGAATAAAATTGGCATGGAACGCCTCTCCTTCTTAGTTGAAATATTTCAAAGGTGTTAGAGCACTGTAGCTCCAAATAAACAAGAGAAGTAAACACAATTCTAACTGGGCTGAGATTTGAAATATTATTTGAAATAATCCCAGTTTAGATTTATTGTTTGAGATTTTTAGATATTTTATAGCTTTCAATTCCACAAAATTTAAGATTTGAACAATGCTTAGCCGGAAATGAGTTAGCAACATTTCTGTGTTAATTCGGATAAGTTGACTTAACAGACTCAAATTCTGTAAATAATTGACAAAATCCAATAATTATGTTTTTAAAAAATATTCATATTTTAAGTGCAAACATATTGTGAGAAACAAGCAAAATAATATGATTAAGCTGGTAGCAATGCCCGATTTTCAAATAAAAGGAAAGTTGAAAAACTGAAAATTGTTTTGCCTTAAAGATTCCTATTTAAATGGCTCGACAAAATACTTTTCATCATAAAAACAATTAGTTAAAATTGAACAAATTAGCTTCGCTGCTAGCTCTATCAATCACTAATAATGATAGTTGAACAGTTAAATCAGTTTGATCCTAGTCAATAGTTTGTTATGCTGAAAGGCCCAACCACGGATTTTGTATAGGATTCAGACTTTAGTGACTATAACTTCATATTTATTCCTAGTTCGAAACTCATATTATTTTCTTGGGTCCCTGGTGGTTTATAATAAGCGACTCTGGATGTAATTTGGTCCTATTGCTGACTTCAAAGAGGGATTAAGTATGACAAGAAAAGCAATAATAACTTTTCATGAATAGCAAATAGCAAATTGAATATTCGAACAATAATAACAATAATAGGAAATATAGAAATATTTACATTTTACTAATGATTCTAGAAGGCCAAATGCGTTGTATTCGTGAGTCGATTTGACCCATTGCGAACGAACAAAAAAGAACTTCAAAATCCCTCCAAGGGGACATAGCTAATTTACGGAACAGAACGGAACCATTCCGGAAAATCTGAGCCCTTAATTCACGAAATTTGACTGATAGAGTTCCGGAATTTTAACTGTCAAATTTACGCAATATTCCATAAAATAGGCATTTAAAATTCCGGGGATTTTAGTCAAGTCCCGGATTTTAGGCGCTCAGATTTCCCGGAATGGTTTCGTTCCGTTCCATAAATTAGGTATGTCCCTCCAAGGGGACTTAAGCGATACCTAAAAGCGACCAATCACAGAAGTCCCGAGAAAAATCAGACAAAATAATATAAAATGAAAAACATGAGGACACTCTATGAATGTCGAAAAAAGTATTTTGAATTTTCGGTCGTAAAGGACATAGTGTCCTCTGTGGTTTGACTCGATGCGTACTTGTTTCCATTTGTTTATTTTAAGAAATTGGGTTGTCTAAGCTAATAATTAAATTAATTTGCAAATTTAGAATTAAATAATATACTCACTTGTTACTGGTTTGAAACAGTGAATTTCTGTGTAAATTGTGTCTTGAAATGGTCGAAATTGTGTCGTTATTCGTTTGTTCGAAAGTTAGGTTTATGCGCGTTTCGACTTGATTTGATTTGCGTAGTAGCAAGGTAGAGTTTCGAAGTGTTTCGAATTGTTTTCGTTGTTGTAATTGTTATTGTTGAGTTGTTGCGAGTTTGAAGATGTTATTCTAGAGAAACTTCTCTATTTATCTTTCCTATGCACTGTGAAGGATAGTCTAAGAATCTAATCTTACTTGCTCTGTGGCATAATTGAATGCACTTTAACACTCAGAAAAGTCCCTAAGCAAATTCTCCACTACTTACATCAGATGCTCAATACTTCCAATACAAATCAACTCAGATTAGAATATTCTTAAACCACTTGTGCCACGTGGCTTCACCAGACTAATCACTGTTCTGGGAAGTTCTGTGGGATGTTATTGCTGTCGTCGGTTATTTCTGCTCTTTGATTTGATCATCAATTCTAAGGTTGATTAATTATAATATTTTCGTTCAATTAATTTTTGATCTGAATAAAACTTTGTGGATAGGAATGTCATTAATAATCTTGTACACAGGAACATCTTCAGTAAATAAGTCAAAAACAATTAAAATGTAATATGAATCGCATTCTACTAAATGCCTGATAATTGATTGGTTCACGCTTGAACCAATGAATTTCAACACAAATACATACATGTATTGTATTATAAAATAATCGAATTTCATTGGTCAGCACAGTTCGTTACCTATCTCGGCGAGGTGTGAAGATTAGAACTTCGAACTCCCTCGTTTATAAGTTGGATTGTTTTTATTAAATTCATTTACAATTTAAATTCCATAATCCTTCCCTTATCACTATGCTACAATGCTGTACCATTGAATGGTATAATGGAGTTAAAGCAAGAGTATCAAGTGTTAGGGAGGAGCTAGGAAGATAGGAGGTATCCAGTCTATCTGACGCCATTGCAGAGCTAAACTGAACTCTCTAATAATTTGAAATATTCTATGGAAATGAATATAATAAATTTGTAATGAAATGAAGAATGTTAACTTTAAAATTTTAAAGTCAACACATTTGAAAATTTTATTGAAAAATGCTTCATTCTTCAATAATAATTTAACTGAGATTGCGTTTCAGGAATTTCTTAATTAATTAACTACAGTAATAATACTAAGCTTAGATTACTTCACTATAAACTTATCAAACACTTGTGCCAGGTAGTTTCATATTTCAACTGACTAATCAGTATTCTGGAATTTGTTATTGTGTCTGTGTGTGATATCTGCATTTTTTGGTTGATTCGTAACTGAACAAACTTAATTGTTCAGATATGATACGAAGAAATTTGTTTAAAGTTTCTAAATCGAACAAAAAGTTTTTTATTTAAGTCTCAATCGTAATAAAGTAAGAATTCTGACTGACACTTAACTATTCAACCAATCAAAAAGCTTCATTTCCCTATAGTACTCCCCCTGAGTGGCACCTTTGGGAAGAAGTGCCACCATCAGAGGTGTTTCTGCCCCTTGGTCAGGGGTCAAGTGTCCCTTGTGACTGGACATATCTGTGGCTACAAATCCTGGACAGCAGGAGTTGATCAGAATGCCTCTGGGGTCTGTAGAGAGCTTACGTCCAATGGCACGGGTAACAGCCGTTAGGCCGACTTTAGAGACGGAAAGAGCTGAGTCTTTTGGCCACAAAGAATAATCTCCCTTATCGACAGCTTGTAGATACTCCTTCATGAGTTCCACGATACCTTCTTCCGTCTGAGAGGAATCAGCGAATCTCAGTCTGAGGGGGTGGTTTACATCGGACGACAACGTTTTAAGGTGGCTGAACATTGAGGACACCATACACACCCTACCATCCTCCCTTACCAGTGGTAGCAACGCGTTTGTAACATCCAAGGTGCCAAAAAAGTTAGTGGCGAGTGTCACATGAGCTTTTTCTGGTAGAGGGTCAGTGGATGCATTTTTGAAAGCCATTCCAGCGTTGTTCACCAGAATATCGATTCCACCGTACTTCTTCTCAATGCGGGACTTGAATTTAGTGATGGAATCAGAGGAAATGAGGTCCAACTCTTCGAAAATGGGACTAAAGCCTTCTCCTTTCAAACCCTCAACGGCCACTTTCCCACGTTCTTCACTCCTCGCGGTTAGAATGACCTGACCCTTAAACTTTGTGGAGAGCCCCCGCACGATGGCCAGACCGATTCCTTTATTCGCGCCTGTCACCACTGCCACTCTCTCGACACTAGCTGCCATGTGAGCTAATTATAGAACTAATAATGACGGTAGAGTCTCTTGTAATTATAATATTAAAATTCATTGTATAAGGAAATATGAGGTATTGAAAAAAGAGAGCATGCTCATTAGGTCGAGAGATAATAATTTGCGACTAAAATAAGTTCACACAAATGAAAGCAGTGTTTATGAATTGTTTAAATATGATATCCACAAAGGAATATTATCATCTGGTTCCATGGTGTAACGGTTAGCACTTGGGACTCTGAATCCCACGATCCGAGTTCAAATCTCGGTGGAACCTTTCTTTTTGTAAAATAACATACAATCCTACTCCATGGATATTGGTTATGTTTACATTGGAGAAGATGGTAATTATAAGAACTCGAACACAGGCCATTGATTGGCTAAATACGATTTTACATTTTACACAAAAGTTGTCGATTCGGATTTAGTTACTTTTTTTCCATCGCAGTTCTATAATTAGCTCACATGGCAGCTAGTGTCGAGAGAGTGGCAGTGGTGACAGGCGCGAATAAAGGAATCGGTCTGGCCATCGTGCGGGGGCTCTGCACAAAGTTTAAGGGTCAGGTCATTCTAACCGCGAGGAGTGAAGAACGTGGGAAAGTGGCCGTTGAGGGTTTGAAAGGAGAAGGCTTTAATCCCATTTTCGAAGAGTTGGACCTCATTTCCCCTGATTCCATCACTAAATTCAAGTCCCGCATTGAGAAGAAGTACGGTGGAATCGATATTCTGGTGAACAACGCTGGAATGGCTTTCAAAAACGCATCCACTGACCCTTTACCAGAAAAAGCTCATGTGACACTCGCCACTAACTTTTTTGGCACCTTGGATGTTACAAACGCGTTGCTACCACTGGTAAGGGAGGATGGTAGGGTGTGTATGGTTTCCTCAATGTCAGGACACCTTAAAAGAGTGTCGTCCAATGTAAACCACCCCCTCAGACAGAGATTCGCTGATTCCTCTCAGACGGAAGAAGGTATCGTGGAACTTATGAAGGAGTATCTACAAGCTGTCGATAAGGGAGATTATTCTTTGTGGCCAAAAGACTCAGCTTATTCCATTTCTAAACTCGGCCTAACAGCTGTTACCCGTGCCATTGGACGTAAGCTCTCTAGACACCCCAGAGGCATTCTGATCAACTCCTGCTGTCCAGGATTTGTGGATACAGATATGACCAGTCACAAGGGACACTTGACCCCTGACCAAGGGGCAGAAACACCTCTAATGGTAGCACTTCTTCCCAAAGGTGCTACTCAGGGGGAGTACTATAGGGAAATGAAGCTTTTTGATTGGTTGAATAGTTAGGTGCCAGTTCGAATTCATTGTTTGTTATTATTATTGTTATTTGTTATTGTCCTTATTCTAGATTAGATTAGATAGTCGAACAATTTCAACACCCTTTGTTTACGTATAATTATATCAAGATAAACACCAACATTAGAGTTTCAAATATAAATAACGGAAATAAGTAAACACATATTCTGACATTCACATTATCTTAACTGGTACTTTTACACAGATGATAGCTTCTCCTTGACTCTCCAGCTTAGCGACTACATATAACTTCCAAGTTGGGTAATACGACTCTATTTCCACTTCTAAGTCTAGCGTCACTGTTTCGCCCTCTTTCAACGGACAATCTATCTTGTATTCATCCTGACACGCGTTTTCATTGGTCAGGAATGGGAACCTCACTCCATACACTAATCCATATATGGTAATGTTGACTTTCTCGATGTATTCGTTCGGCGTGAAAGTGACTGCAATATAAGCAGCGGATCCTCTATACAGGATGCAAGGTGCACTCGAACAATCCTTTATAGATACATCTTCTAACACTCCCAAGCTACTGTTGGCACAACTCTGATATATCCTACCTAACTCGGTGGATTCCAAGTGTACTGCACTTGTCGCTATAAATAGAGTAGCTATAAATAGGATTAAACGCATTGTATTAGCATCAACGAATATTATAAGTTACGTTGTTTGAGTATATTTATAGTACTAAACTTTTCACGGCCTATAATACTGAATCCCACTGAATACCATTCTATAGCTTCGAATGCAGCCCATTTAGAATCAAATAGAATTATTTATTCAAACAATACTTTTGTGGAATCAGTTGTTTGTGTATCTAATTCGACTTTATTTCTATCTGCGTGTAGAATATATTCGTATTTGTAGCTATTTTTATCTTGGTTCCATAATGTAACACCTCTGCTAGGAGAATCAAATGTTTACAAACAAGTCTATCATTTTGAGAAATCATAAAACCTGAATTCTTCCAATGATAGCATTACTTATGTCCCAAGGACCATCTAAATGCTGAGCTGATTAACTTTCAAAAGTGGTTCTCATTCACTTTGGAAGCTAACAAATGACTGTGTATGATCTGTATTAGGTTTCCTGTACCTTCATCGTATCGAACTGTGATCCCAAACATTCTAAGATCATTAAAACCCGAGTTGGACTAGGGATTTTGTAACTCATTTCCGGTTAAGTCCTTTTGGGCGGGGAAACCCTAAAAGTGTGGGGTCTTTACTATAAATAGAAATGACCCCAAGTTGTCCCCAGTGTTTAATTAAAATTCTTTTTCTAGTTCATAGCCAATGTTTTATACCATGGATGGTGCATCTGTGAAATCATACATTCCGATTTCTATGACGCAATTGACTCCGCTTAATTGGGACAGATATCCAGGAAAGGAATAGTTCCATTTATGGAAGCTAAAATTGTGGTCACATTGGTTAATTATAAGGGAGATAGCATCTCTAAATATGTCTGTCCTACTGTGATAATCGATATCACTCGAAAAATCACCAAATTTGTCAATTTAAAAATTTTTTGATGCGTAATGATGACGTCATAACAAAGTGGTGAGTCATCATTTTTTGATGATAGTTGCATCATATGTGAGGTATGTTAGTATACAGATTCTATTAAAATTTCAACCTTCTATCTCCTATAATGGCTGAGTTATGCTCGAATAACTGTACATATAAATTACTACTAAAATGAACAGAGGTTTCACTGCATACCCCATTACCCTCTGAAGAGAAGTTATTAGATTAGATTAGCGGTTTTCAACCTTTTTGGGCTGTGGACCACGTATACAAATTTTCCTATATTCTGTGGACCCCCTCCTATTAACAGTAACACAAAATTTCGAATCCGTTGGACCCCCTGATATCTTTTGTGGACCACTAAGGGGTCCATGGACCCCAGGTTGGGAACCACTGGATTAGATGAATAGTTTTCAAAATACGTAATCATTTGATTGGACTTGTAAATGAGAAGAGGTCAGTTATGCATGAGTGACTTTCTTCAGTCATCAGTAAAGGAATAATCATTTTAAATAATACCATTCCATACATGCCAACTGTCCTGTTTTTTGGCGGGATATCCCACTTTTTTATCTCTTCTATTGAGCTAATTTTCTCGAGTGTCCCATTTGTACATAAAATCTATCGATTATTCCCACTATTTGGGAGTCCATGTATAATATTTTTCGATTGCATCCCATCATGTCCCGCGAAATTAACGCTGCGACCACTTTACCATTACTCAAAACACGTTCTCTGCCACTTCTAACCGACACTCGATGGCTTTCGAGAGAGAGAGAGAGAGAGCTGTTCTTACTTAATGTCTGAATTATAATATTCAATGAAAGCCTATTCAATTCCATCCTCAGTCTATTTTTAGCACAACACATAATGGCGCGTAAATTCAAACCGTCCTTCCTCCCATCGCAGTACTCTGAGCTAGCGACACTTCTCTCCAGCGATGCCCCTTCCGACCAGAAACTAGCGTCCTTCCAGAAAGAATTCCACACCCTCCTCACCTCCAACCGGAAGCTAGAGAAGCAGGTATTGGATGCAGACAAGCGCTGTACGGATCTGACCAATCAGAAGGAGAGTATTCAGAGTCAGCTGACTAAGTCTGTTCTCGCCAAGAGCACCCTCGAAGGATTGTGTCGCGAACTGCAGAAGCACTCCAAAGCTGTGTCCGAGGACACCAGGCTCAAAGTCACGGAGGAGAAAATCGCGAGGAAAGAGGTGTGAATTATGCATATACAGTCAACTCCCGTTACAGAGATACTGCATATAATTTATGCCGGTTATGAGAATACCGGTTATAAGAATATGCCGGTTCTAAGAATACCGGTTATGACAACATATGCAGTTCCCAACGGTGTTCTTATAACCGGCATTCACTGTATATCGGAGTTGAAGATATTTTAGTTCGATATAAGCGGGATTCCAATAAAACCAGGGGGGGGGGTATTCGGGGTTTTGCCCTGAGTTTGATTCTGTAGCCACGGATTTCATTAGACCGACCTAAGCCAAATCATAGAAAGGCTTCCAGAGTTTTTTTCTTTAACCCCACCTTGCCTTGGGCTTGGTAAATCAAGGCCGTAGACCCAGGTGTGAAGTGGTCCGGTTGTGACTGAAAAGTGGTCAGGTTGAAATCGAACCAACCCTGCCCTGTAATTTCCTGCGACCACCCACGAATATAACCGATAGAGTTCTGTATTAGTAATACTGTGGTGAGGCCAAAATTCATTTCGATACAGATCTTCCGTCTAACCGTGTTAGTTAGTTATAACGGGAGTTGACTATACTGGGATATCTGTTATAGTGATGATGTCGGTGGAAAGGAATTTGTCAAATTATTGCTGTACCTAAAATCTACTGTATTTATATGTTTGAAGTGTCATAATTTACCTGATACTAAATCGAGGTTTTCATGATTAGTCTGGGAGTGTATAGATGTACTATTTATAGTTCAAATATCTAATTTTAGGTCGCAGCTCAATTCCAGAGTCAGATCGACGAGATAACTTCTCAGATGCACGAACAGAATCAGAGAAATCTAAAATTAGAACGCGACAATGCGGAAATGAAGATATTAATAGAACAGTTCGACGTGAGGGAAGACAGCATTCGGAAACTATTCGAGAAGAAAGAGATTGAAATAAAATTAGCCGAAGCGAAAGCGGCCCAATATGAAATTCTCCTCGAACAACAGAAAGAAACTTCCAGCACGGAGCGAGAAATCATGATGCTACAGGTAACGGAGAAACACAAAATGTACGAAGAGACCATTCTTAAAGAAGTCGAGATGAGAACTGAGATTGAGTTCTACTCCGCCAAGTTTCAAGAGGTTCAAGAGACGATGTCCAAGAGTGGAGAGGCGTTTGAGATGCTGAAGAAGGAGTTGGACAAAAAGGACAAATTGATTAAGAAGCTGGACAACGATCGTGACCGCTTGATCAAGAAACTGGAGTCCATTGATTCCGCCTGGCGGGAGCAGCGAGAAAGAAGCGCCGACAACAAAAAGGAACTGCGACGATTGACCAATAAGAACACGACTCTTGAAGGATTGTGTCGAGCTCTGCAAGAGGAGCGATCTCAGCTCAAACGCAAGATCGCCTCGCTAGAAGAAATCAAACCCGAATCTGACCCCCCAGTGGGAAAAGTAACACCCAAATCGAAAGTGAAAGAAACTGAAACCAAGGACGAAACTGAAACTGAAACCAAGGACGAAATTGAAACTGAAAGCAAAGATGTAACTGAATCTAACGGTCTCGACCAATCAACGGACAGCGACACGGCCTCTACCCTCTCCAGCTGTAGCAAGGGCTCCCCGGTCAAACTGGAACCAGACCTGTTCCAATTGGAACTGAAACCGAGTGGGGAAGGCGCGAATTCCTCAGCTCTCTAGTGTTGCTAGGCTGTGACTAGCTCGCTCAACTATGTCTGTCTTTCTGTGTATGATATACTACTTTTAAATAGATTTTATTTTCACTCTAGTCAAGACTGTTTTCGTACTTTCGTACAGAATCTTTGGTGCACTCGTTCCCATTTGTTGTTTTGTTGTTTATTTGGGACTTATTTTTATTTTCACGCGCATTCAGGGTTGTTTACTTGTTTACTAATGGACTGTTTATTGTTAGTTGAATAGAATAATAATTCAGGATGCAGTCTTTTCGGAGTTTGAATCGTCTCTCCAATTTTTTCACACCAGCTGTTTCATTTCGACACTTTTCTAACGGAACAGTGAGTTTATACAAATAAACAAACCAAGATGATAAACAAGCTGTCCTTATAAGGAATTAATATATTGTTTGTGTTTACCTCTGTTTTATTTATTTGTTTACATTTTTGTTTGTTTGTCAGGACTTGAAGGGAAGGCTTGCGCAGTTGATTCCCGAGAAACAGAAAGAAGTAAAGGAATTCAAGAGACAGCACAGAGACACCGTAGTGGGAGAAGTTACTGTCAGCATGGTATGCTAAAAATAGAATCTAATTTTAGCAGTTAAACCAGGTTTTCTGATATTACTATTTTGAGGACACATTTTGGAATATTATCTGGGTAGTCAATTCGTAGAGTGGTTTTGATGACACTTCCAAATTGTGTCGCGACCACTTTTAAAAAAGTGTCGTTATAACGCCTTTGTGTCCATGTTCAAATCCAAACATCCTCTCACAATCGTTATCCAATCGAATGCTTGAATTACGTTATACTTTCATAATCCTTATCTGTCGTCGATACTTTGACTCACTGATACGCTAGCATACATACCTTATTGAGCTAATTGTAACTAGGAAACTCAATGCATTACATTAACCATGGATGAAAATCTGATAATTGCAATGACTGAGATATCGCAACGAATGTCATTCATTATTCTTAAAAATCTAATTTTATCGCTGATAATTGATTGGTGTTAGATGTACGGAGGAATGAGAGGAATCAAAGGGTTAGTCACAGAGACTTCTCTCCTAGATGCCGACGAGGTTAGTTCCATATTTTCACACCTCTAACTTGTACATTAGCAATCTTAGTAACGCATCTGGATCTTAGGAATGTATCCCCCAATGATGATTTGAGGGGGAATAGAAACAGTTTTTCTAGAACTGTTTACAAATATTTGTTGTTTATTATAATTTACAATATTTTACACATATAAGATTCATTTTTGCGTTTTCTTAATATAGATTTTGTGTGAATTTAAACAGTTTATATACTAAAATAGCTCCAATGCCTATCTCCCTAATCTTCCTTCTCTCCATTGCCGCAGTTCTATTTATATCCTACCTCATCAGAAGGAAAATGAACACTTCCCAGTCGCTATTTATAGTTTACCAGGACATTGCCGATGTCGATAATTTATACTCACTCCTCCTGATAGCTAAAAATCTAAAAATATCTCCACGAAACCCTTTGCTGCTCGTGTTAATGCCACGTCTTGTGAACTTCTCAGCTGTGCCATTGAGAAAGGAGGACTTTTCTCCCGCCTTAATTTGCCCGCCAGAAACTTCGAGTGATTCGTATTCAGATTCTGAGTTGTTGTTCAGAGATTCGGCCGTTAGGGTCTGGCAGTACATTCACACTTCTCTTCACACCTCACACAGCATGAGGTACACCATGGACTCTGTGTTGATTTTCCGTGGAGATTACCCAATCAATTCGTTCTCACAACTTACTCCCAGTTTAGCGCCTATTAATCACGCGGTGCACGCGCATGACTACGTGTTTTTTAGGCGGGATTTATTTGGCGGGGAATACGGTGACGTCATCTCGCCTGATGAGTACCAAACGTGGCTCCAGAATTTGAGAAGTGACACAAAAAGGTGTGAAACAATTCGAACTGAGATCGAAAGTGGATTCCAGAAGTTTGAGTCGTTGCATGGTATTAAATTTCACACCTTTATTTACCCTCTGAAAGATTTGCATCACAAACTCACTGTTGTCGATAAGAATGTTATTATTGTTCTCCTAGCGCAAGCAACTTCGTGTGTTAAATTCCTGAGTGAGCCTTCGTTACTAAGGAAAGTTAGGTGTGTGTATGGGCAGTTTTTCACTTGGTCTTCTGAGGAGAACATCCTTGGTGCGCAATTCAATATCGCTTTAGACAGAATCTCAGCTGAGAAATGTGTGAGACTTATCCGGGAGTCGAACATTCCATTCTACTGCGTCACTACGCAGTATCCTAACAACGGATCTGCTCCAAAGGAATTCGTTAGGCGGGCTGAGTTAGGGAGAGGGAAATTGTGTGATTCTGGAATGTTCTTCTCTCTGAGAGATCTCTGGAATGGAGTGAAGGGAAACAGGCCACAGGGTATTTTCGATATTTGGACCGTCGCTCTTATTTTCAACTTCAGCCACTTCAAGTTGGTTCCGATTAGTGTCGAGGTGTCAGATGGTAAGTTCCATATTCAAGTGGACCGCACTCGCGATTCTAGAATATTCGCAGCTGTGGACTCTAGCCAGAGAAGCGAAGATAAATTATGCGATTGGATGTTAGAGCATATATTTAGCTAACTTCTATAAATAGAATTGGTCTTAATTTAGAATTTTTACTACGAATTTGACAGCTAAATACTCCATATCACACTTTATAAATTGTTTGATTCAAATATTCTCTTTTTATATCAAAGTATAACCTTTACATTCACAAGTTTTATCTCCTAAAATTAGCTCGTGAGTTCTATAATTAGAATGTTTCGTTCTTCTGGCGAACACAAGGCTCTCTACAATGATTTAGAGTTTAAGCAGTTGAAAGCTACGATGTCTGCTTCCTTCAGAGAGTTGCACAAAAAGCTGGACGAAAGGGAATCTATTTTGGGGGAGATCTTAGAAAACACTTTCAAACGGAATAATGAGAGAAAGAAGAAACGGAATTCTGAGCTGGAAAAGTTGCAGAGAACTTTCGATGCAGTAGAATCGAATCTCTCCGACACTTCTCTAATCGAAACAGGTACAGAGGCTTTGAAACCGATCCAAGCGCGCATAAACGAACTGGAAAAGGAAGGGAACGTAATCCAGTTCGGTTGGGACACGAGTGCGCTAGAGCAAGCCATCAACGAGCTAGGGAGTTTTGTTATCATATCCGGACACGAAGATGAGCTGCTGATGGACCATATTGAGAACGGATCCCCCGTTTCTCCTGCCAGGAATGATATTGATATACCGAATTCCATCACCGAGTACCCTAGCAACGAACCGCGGGACTATCTTCAGATTTCTGAGCCTTTTCTGTCCGTCGGTCTGACCGGTTCGGACCCGGGACAGCTGAAATCCTCTTGCGGCCTCGCAGTCGATGATCAAGCACGGAGAATCTTCGTAGCGGACTATAAAAACCGGCGGATTCAGATTTTCACTTTCGACGGCGATTGTCTGGCAGAGTTCGGAGAATCTGACCTCTTTGAGCCATATGGGCTTTGTGTCCGCGGCGACACAATATATGTGACTGACCTCGGACACAACGCCTACCTAACCTTCTCAATCAAATCCCAGAAGCTGATAAGCAGAACTGGGTCTGAAGGAGAGGCCAACGGACAGTTTGATGTCCCCTATGGCATCGACATTGACTCAGAGAATAAACTCATCTACGTTTGTGACTGTCTCAACAATCGAGTGTCGCTTTTCGACCAAACCAGCAACCAATTCCGTAAAAACGTCGGTGCGAACTTACTGCATCTCCCAAACGACGTTAAAGTCACTCCCAACTCTATATTCGTACTCGACCAAAACACGGTCTGCATTCACAACTTCGATAAAACGACCGGCGCAAAACTCAGCAGTTTCATCACGCGTGGACCCGACAAGCAAGTCGAGTTCGCTTACTTTTTCTGCATTGACGCGCACGGGAATATCGTACTCAGCGATCGGGACCAGAATTGTCTGAAGGTGTTCTCTCCCACCGGAGTGACTATCTGCATTGTCGGGGAGAAGGGGGACGAGCCTGGACAGTTCCACTATCCGGAGGGGATCGCTCTGACCACTGAAGGGAAGATAGTCAGTGTTTGCAGTGAGAAGACGCGGAACATTCTCCAAATCCTATAATCGTAATGGACTATTTAGAATTTAGGAGTTAGACTAGATCTCTTTACGTACCTATTAAACTATTTTTGTGTTAGTTCCGATTTATCACACCTCTAATTCTATTTTAGTCTGGATACTTTGTGTTGTTTTCTTCTTGGTTCCTTTTGTTTTTGTTTACTTTTACGGTTGTTTGTTTGTTTAGGGGATTAGGTTCAGAGGTTACACTCTCCCAGAATGCCAAAAGGTACCTAATATTAGACTGATACTATAAATAGACTAAATATTAATTCAAGGTAGCTCCTACCGGACATATATCCTATTCTAAAATAGAGTAGCTATTTATATCTTCACGAATTTTAGTATTTCTTCCGTGTTTTGAAGCTAATGAACCTCAACGACTTTAATATAGATTATATACTAATATTTGAGGTTTTGAATAATTCATAATTCTTCATTTTCCAACGAATAAGTCAACATATCTTGGTATATACGTACGTACATGGATATCATGTACATATGTGTTATATTTAATATAGTTTTTCACACCTAGAAACCTATTCCCACTAGAGCTGTGCAGCTATATCTATCATAATAATTCTATTCAATCACCGAATTCGTTTAATTAAATGCATACATTCCAACTTGAGCCATTATAAGCGGGACGTGGTATTGAAATTCTTGGGACATGGCGAGAAGCAAAAGAAAAGAATCATACACGGAATCCTAATGAGCGGACATAGTAGGGAGATTTCATGTAAAAACGGGGAAAATTAGCCCAATAGAAGAGTGAAAGAAAGTAGGACGTCCCACCAAAAACGGGACAGCCGTATACATAGATAGTTCGAATTGCGGATTTAGGAAATAGTTCGACTTTTTATCATTAGGATTAATGGTGTGTTTTTTTCGAACTATTTCCCTTTTTGCAAACTCGAACTATTTCCACCAAACCCTCCAAAGATACTCTCCTAATCTCAGACCCATTATTTTCATTTGCCTAAATAGATAAATAAATCATAATCTAGGGTAAATTAGGTAATATTCTAACTTTCCACGCTCCTAAACACTTTCGGGATTATAATCTTGCGCCGAAAGGAGCGTCTTACACTTCTAAGTAATCCTTGGTTGCTTGTATGTAACTGTTAAATGTCTGAGTCTATAATTCTGTCCAATCAGATGCTCCCGAGCGCACCAGGAGGAGAGGAGCCACTTCCAGAGGGACTGTTCTGGCTCCTCATGACTGGAGAGATCCCTAACAACGACCAGGTATGCACGGCGTAGCTATTTATAGATCTAACTCATTGAAACCGATACGGTTAGTTAACTGTTCAAAGTCGGCATTTGATTGGCTATTTTATTTAAGTGAAAATATGCCTCATTAAACACGATTTTTTAATTCTTAAATATTTATTATTATAATAATTACTAATTGCTACTCTCATATACTGTCTCAATCCGAATTCCAAAATCATTTCTCGTATCTAGGTTAACGCAATTTCGAAGGAATGGGCCTCTCGGTCTGACATTCCTTCCCACGTGGTCCAACTAATCTCCAACTTCCCATCCACCCTGCACCCTATGTCCCAGTTCTCCTCTGCCATCACCGCCCTCCAATCAGAGAGCCAGTTCGCCAAGGCCTACTCAGAAGGTGTCAACAAGGCGCTGTATTGGGAGGTAAACATAAACAACAACAAATGTTTAGATTCGAAAGAGTATTCACAATTTAATAAATCTATATCTTAACACAAATATTGATTTACATTCCATTGTACCTCTATGGTAACAATGTCTAGTTTATTCCCAAAATAGCAATTTATCCCACAAAGATCTAATTTTATCGACTCTTAATAAAGAGCTTAATAATAGAGTGTCTATATTTAAACTCAGAACATAATACTATCTACCGATCAGTCCAAGTGTAACATGAAGCTATGGTGAAACTTAATCCACCACTCTATCTTGAATCTATTCGGCAGTAAGAATTAGTCTCTTAAACTCATGGAAGTGCAGGTACAGACTTTGACCGGACAAACCACTCCACTGCGAGTGTCGGAAAGCGACACAGTTTACGATTTTAAAACTAAAATTGCTCAATCGAGTATCAGCTACCCAAGCCATCTCCAAGAATTGTTCTTCAAAGGAGAACCGTTGAAGAACACGGACCAAATGAAAGACTGCCATATTGCTGAAGGAGCGCAATTCGATGTGAGAATGAAAGTGGAGTTGGGACGACAAGGCGCCAACACCTCGACACGATCTGTCAAGGAGACTGCCATTCTCCTCCCCAAGTCAACCACAACGGAGAAGACAACTCCGTGGTGTTGCTTCTGTTGATTTGGAATGTTTATTAAAGATGAATTAGACCATTAATGTAGCATTTTTTAGATCTGAACATTTCACAGAGCAGAGACTTATGTTTATAACTTCAGAGTTCAATTAGCTATCTGATGCTATTATTAGACTGTTTAAAAATAGATAACCAAACTCCCATGTCTTATAAGTTAATTATAGCGACCAACCAATGTTATTGAGTTAAATATTAAAGATGTATTCTTGCCATTCATTGCATACGTGTTTACTACCCAAGTGATACTTTGTTTACATTATTGTTTACTTTATTGTTTACATATCTACAGAGTACGTATGAGGATGCCATGGATCTTATTGCAAAGCTGCCCCCATTGGCTGCCCTCATTTTCCGGAACTTGTACAGAGATGGAAAGATGGACGCTCCCAAGGAAACTGATTGGTCAGCTAACTTCGCCCACATGCTCGGTACGAGCTCTTTCTATTTATAGCACACCCGCCCCATAATAGGCGCCAAACCCGCTACTTTCTATACATAGTACAAGCGAATAGTAATGGTTTTAAGGGAAACATAGTAAGATGTGGAAGCGATCATTTCGATTCTAATCCACTGTATTCATAGGCAGGTGACTCCGCTTAATCGGGACACTTTGGTCCCGGATATTTTGTCCCGATTAAGCGGAGTTTCCAATTAACCGATGAATTTTAGTACAGTCGACTCCGCTTAATAGGGTCACTGTTTAATCGGGTCACTTTTGGCAGGGCCGGAATAGTTCTCACACAATTTTCGGTTAATAGGGTTCTCCGCTTAATCGGGGCAAAATGTCCTCTGACCGATGTGACCCTATTAAGCGGAGTCGATTGTATTAGCTTCTATGTATGGAATCCATTCCGTTCCTGGAGACTTGTCCCGATTAAGCGGAGTTGACTGTGATTCTTTGTAGGGTTTTCCGATCCAACTTTCATCGAGCTGCTCCGTCTGTACCTCACCATTCACGCGGACCATGAGGGCGGAAATGTGTCCGCTCACACGTGCCACTTGGTTGGGAGCGCACTCAGTGATCCTTACCTGTCATTCTCAGCTGCCATGAATGGATTGGCTGGTCCCCTCCACGGTCTAGCCAATCAGGTACGTACCAGCTGTTCACTCCTATTTATAGGCCTTGTAAGATTACCACATTCCATCTGTTGTTAGGAAGTCCTGGTGTGGGTAACTAAGCTCCAGAAAGAGTTAGGCGGGGAAGTGAGTGATGAACAGCTGAGAGAGTTTATCTGGAACACTCTGAACAATGGACAGGTACAAACTCGCTCAGTTAGAACGAAGAAATCTGTTCAACGCACTTGTATTCTCTATCTGTGTTAATAATAACCTATTTATAGTACGGATTCGTTAGATCTTATTCAACTATGAGTTCTTATAAATTCATTGTTTAGACAGATTCAGTAAATACTTGAAAGCAGAGTACTTCACTCGATTATTCGAAGTGAATTGACTTTGAATTTATTCGTTACAGACTTTCAGTTTCTAAATGGTTTATATTGTCTATCTTGGTTTACCTGAATTAGACAATAACTATCTGATTTTATTAATCAGATATAGAATACATTCCATATGTTCAACTTGGTTGCTGTGAATGGTAATCAGTCGCTTCGTACTAAACCAAGACAAATCTGAACTAAAAATAACTCTTAAACCCGCACAATTCTATTTCCGTCCTACTAGGTGGTACCAGGATATGGGCACGCCGTCCTCAGGAAAACAGATCCTCGTTACATGTGTCAGAGAGAGTTCGCCCTCAAACACCTCCCAGAAGACCCCCTCTTCAAGCTGGTGAGTCAGATCTACAAGGTGGTCCCAGGGGTGCTACAGGAGCACGGAAAAGCTGCCAATCCTTGGCCCAACGTGGATGCACACTCAGGAGTCCTCCTACAGGTATGGAACATTCTAGAACTTTCTAGAATCTTCTAGAAGCGCTGATATTCAGGGTTGCCGTGGGAATGAAATTTCAATTCCCATTCCCATAGGATTCCTGTGTGAATCTCCATGGGGATCCCCATAGGAATCGTATGGGAATCCCCATGGGGGGAAAAATCATTCCTATCCTGTGGGTATGGGGATTCCCATTCCCACGGCAACCCTGCTGATATTACAGTAGACATCAGGATTTTTTTTACACTGTTTTTTTACTATCGTTTTTTTTTTACTGTTTTTGGTGCAAAAATCTGAGTTTCAGGTACAGTAGACATCGGATTTTTTTTACTATCGTTTTTTGACATTTTTTCATGCAAATGGGTTGTCAAAAACCCCGGTGTCTACTGTAGTAGAATAAGACATGTGTATACCACACAGATCTATGTATGTATGTTCAGATCTATGTATGTATGACTACTCTCATACATGCTAACCTGAGTCATGATGAAAGCGGTACGCGGCGTTGAATTTCGCGGGACATGGCGGGACGCAATAGAAAAGTATTTAAATGGAATTTTAAAAACCTGACATAATGGGGAGATTTCATGTAATAACGGGACACTCGTGAAAATTAGCTCAATAGAAGAGCGTGACAGTTGGCAAGTATATACTATGAACCTGAAATCAGATGACATACTGATAAAGTAATGACAATATATGCGAAATGCAGTGGAGTTAAACAAGTTTCCAACTAACAGCGACCGAAATAATTCGAATCCACTTTTAGAGGATCTTCCAATGAGCTCATGCTCTGGAACATGATGATTGAGTCATGGAATTGCATCACTCTTGTAATAGTATAGTCACTCTATCTTACTACGTACTGTAGAGTGAACCATGGATTATGTGCATATCTCCTCTCATGGATCTGACTATATAATGCAAACTGACTAGTCATTCTCCAATTCATTTGAATGGCAACCTATGAACCCGTTGGAATGTTAGAATCAGTTGACCAGATTGTATTATACCAGCGTCATTCAGTCAATGTTAAGTTGCAAAATTTCTTATATGAATTGAGCTGGCTATTAGAGAATATGCACAACAACACTGAATGTATATACATATTCTTTACCTATATTATTTCCCACATATTTGTTTTCATTCCAGCCAATTAGATTTCAAGTTTAGAGAGTGATTATTAATTATTAAATCTCTGACTTCTGATTGGCTAATACAATCAACACCTAATGTGCAAAGATGTGAATATTTTATAAAGTTGCACCCAGGTACAAATCATTACCATATAAGGAGTATATGGTCCAAATTTCGAGGAATTTGGTCCAATATCTTATTCAGGAACGATAAAACGGACGTACATTCCAATCATGCCATAATGTTTCTATCCTAGGAGCTGCACTAGAAACTATGTAACTTTAGAACATATCCTTACTATTAAAACTCGATTATTGTATATATCTATATCTATATATCTATCTGTAACGAATTGATTGAAGAAACTGCCAGGCGCAGAAAGCTGATTTTTGGCATGTGGGAGTCTTTTGGCTATGGCTCCAGTAAGTTCTGAGCTCAGACGAAAATGTCTACTCATCATGGAATTATGACGTCATTGTCACATTTTTTAAAAGTTAAGCAACACAGTTATTCGGGCATAACTCAGCCATTATAGGAGTTAGAAGGCTGAAATTTTAATAGAATCTGTATACTAACATATCTCACATATGATGCAACTATTATCAAAAAATGATGACTCATCGCTTTGTTATGACGTCATCATTACGCATCAAAATTTTTAAAATTGACAAATTTGGTGATTTTTCGAGTGATATCAATTATAACAGTAGGCCAGACATATTTAGAGATGTTATCTCCCTTATAATTAACCAATGTGACCCCAGGCGACCGAAGGGAGTGTCCGCCAGCCGCGCAGCGCAAGCAAGCGAAGCGCGCTTGTTACAGTTAACATGCGATGTTATCCACTCACTTTATAACTACCATCCCTAGTACTACGGACTGAAAGAGATGAGCTTCTATACGGTCCTATTCGGTGTATCCAGGGCTCTAGGAGTCCTGTCCTCTCTCGTATGGGACAGAGCATACGGTCTCCCCATCGAACGTCCGAAGTCCATGACAACAGGGAGTCTACAGAAGTTAGTTTCGAAGTAACGGTTAGGTGGAACTGTTTATTGAGTTTACTGAGGGTTAGGTATATTATTAGTGTCATTTACTACGAAAATGTTGAGTTATAATGAATAGAGTTACTAATCCAAACTTTCAACTGTTTACCTTGTTTACTATTTACCTCTAAAAACCCGTTCGCTTTGTTAGTAAACAATTAGGTGTTGATTATGTACGGAGGTAAACAAGCACAGGAAGTGGAGGAATCTATTTATAGCTTAATCCCACGAACTCCTCCAGCTGTCTTTAAGCCGCGGCGGTATAAATCCATCCATTCTGAGAAAGTTCAGAAAGAACTCAATCTGAACAAGAACCACACGAAGACGATGGGTCCAGGGAGGTACCCTCCCCCCGACACCAAAAATTTCCTGAAAAAGCAGGAAAAGGAATCCAAGAAGACAACTGTCAATGATTTAGAAGGAGATCTGGCGCGCAAAAGTCGTGAAATGGCGCGCAAACCTGCCGTGCCGAGGAGGGACGAGCGTCCGGTGATGGGAAGCAAGACTGAGAAGAATTTCATAAAATCAAACGCAATTGAGAATATAAACGCGAATGCTAAGAAGAGCGAACCCAAATACGTGGACGCTCCTTCTGGCTCTACGCACCCCCTCGTGCCGTCCGGACTCGTCCCGAAATACGTCGTGAAAAAGGAGTACGGCAAAGTGCCCGGGTATTTGGAGAAGCGAAAGGAAGAGCAGACTCTAGCTCAGGAATCCTACGATCAGTTCGTACTTGAGCAGCAGAAGTCCGGAGCTCTGAAACAGCTGAGTGAGAAAGACCGCCAGGCTGTGATTGAAGGTCTGAAGAAGAACTGGGAGGATTTGTATAAGCAGTACCAGGGATTGTCTGTCGTCACTGACACCGCGCCTAAAAAGGCGCGGAAAGAGAGATTGGAAGCGGACATGAAACGCCTCGAGAAAGATATCGAGGTGATGGAAGGCCATACAGTAATATACGTGTCTGCGAGCGATGTTGAGTAGTTAGTCACACTTGATCTACACATACACACAACTTGTATCACTTCTCTACTATGATAGATATTATATTCAACTTAAGTAATGCAATTAATGGACTAATTAGGGATGAGTTTTGGAACCATGGATATTGAGAGATTTTCATGGAAAGTTGCAGAAGCTTTTTCCCCATAAAATACTCCTTTTTACAGTTAGCTCCTAAAATTCCACAAATCCAGTTAATTAAATTCGCTCATTCAAGAAGGCCATTCCATATATGGACTTTCTATGACTAAAAATAGATTTTCTTAAACTATTAACTTGCCAATGACGAAATTGATTGGTGCTCACTTCACTAATTAGCTAGGTTTATGGCGACAGAAGATAGCAACCACAAGGGGAAGAACAATTTCCCTCCTTCCATCTACTCCTTGGGTTTGGACAAACTCTTGGATTCTCTCCAGAAAAGTGATTCAGATGAACAATCGCCGAATTATGTCATACATAGAGACCGCATTGTTAAGTTCGCTGAAAGGCTGTCTTCTGATGTTAAGACTTTGAAGAACTCTGTCAAGGATAAAGATAGAGAAATAGCACAGGTAAACATACCGTTAATAATAATATAAACAAATTTGTTTACTTTGAATGTTTTACAGTTATCATCAACAGCTCACGAAAACAAATCAAAAGACAACAAACTTCAAGAAGAAGTGAAGACCGCCCGAAGAGAGATTTCACGCCTTCAATCCAAGATACAAAGACTCGAATCCGACTCAGAAAAGGTAAACAAAAACAACAGCGAATTACAAGAAGAAAACAATAATTTAATGATTAAAATGCACTGGGCACAAAATCGGCTTAAAACTGAATTAGAATCGATCGTGACTTGCAAAACCGAACTTGAAACCTCGCAGAGGAAACTGAAACAAGTGAGCGAGGAGAAAGAGCAAATCCACCTCGAGTTTAAGAATATTATTCTGCAATACGAAAATGGCACGGCAGGTGTTAAAGTGGCGCCCGATTCTGCAGATGGTGTGAGTCTACAGAGAGAGGTGATTGAGGGTTTGAAAAAGGAACTTGAAAGTTGTAAGAAAGGTTTGGGGGAGAGGAAGGAGTGTGAAAGTGGTTTGAAGGAGACAATATCTTCGTTGACAGAAGAAAAGCTGCATCTATCCAAACAGGTGGAAAAGGTGAGTAGTGTTGAATTCTAAATCTGGACTATGGATTTTATGAAATTCTAATTGGAAAAGAAGTGATTGAGCGATTGACTGTAGTTTCAATTAGTTACAATTGGAATGTAGTTATTCAAATATAATGTATCTAGATGGAAGAATTTTAAGACCATTTAACTTTGTTAGAAGCTAAATTTCGTTTATATATGAACAAATGCGAGTGTTATATTTTTAGAATTTTGAAACTAATTTTGAAAATAATCACAGAATGCACATATTTTTAGCTTTTGTGACTCAAAAGTTTGTTTGTTTGTCACTATGGAGTTGTTTACAAATATTACGATGTTCCTGCAAAAATAATCTAAATATAGGTGTTTATGCTATGTTCTGTGTATTTTAGGGAGAAAAATGGAAACAGAAGTGTGAACAGTTGAAATCAGATTCGGAACATTTGAAAACACAGATTTCAGTCTTGAAAGAAGAAATCCGAACTGCGAAAGAAACTTCTTCCGAACTGAGAAGCAAAAATAAATCTCTCACAGACGTCAACCAAATGCAACACAAAAAGTTAGCACAACAAGAAACCAAGTTAGATAAAGTAAACACGAAATTAGAAAATATTACGACCGAACATTCTCAAATGAAAAGCGAGTTGACAGCTGTTAAGAGCGAACTTTCCGTTTCTGAAGTTAGTAATCAGGAATTGAGGGGAAAGAAGGAGAGTAACGAAAAGGAAATCGACGAATTGCTTGGGAAGTGTCACGAATTCAACGAAATCTCTCTCCGATTGAGAGAAAAAAACGAGAGAGAAAAAATACTTGAGACTTCTTTGGGGAAAACTGAGCTCGAATGTGAAGAGTTTGAAGTAAATTTTGGGAAATTGCAAGAGAGCGAAAAGGAACTGATAAGTTCTGTTCAGAAGTTGGAGGGAATCCTGAGAGGTGTCAATCAGGAGAATTCAGAATTGATACAAACTAAAGCTCAACTCGAAATTGAACTTAATTCGTTCAAAAACGAATTAGACAAATTAACTAAGAAGATTTCGCTACTAGAAGAGAGTTGTGAAAAACAAAGAACTGAATTTCAACAAGAAATTGAAAAACTGAATGCAAGTTTGAGTGAAAAAGAAGTCAGCTACAGAGAGATTCAATTAAAACTTTTCGAGCAGAGAAATGAAAACAAAATAATCGAGAAAAAGCAGAACAAAGTAATGAAGGATATTTCTAAGTTAGTCAAAGCTCAGGCAGACAAGCTTGGAGCCATGGAACGTCCACGTGATGACCCCCCTCTCTCCCCATCCAAGGAACGGTCCCAGTCCACCCCCAGCCTCTCCGAGCTAGAAAGCAAAGATGAGAACATCTCCGTTCTCTTCGAAACGATCGATAATTTCGCGATTAAGATCGAACGCTTGCAGTTAGAGTTGAATCAGAAAAAGGAAAAAATCACATTTCAAGAAGACCACTTGAAACAGCTGACGAAAGAGCTGCAAAGGAAGTCTAGAATTATGCAAAACATCGTCGACAAAAGCGAACTCGAAGACACGCACTCCCTAAAATCCCCTCCACACATAATGAACTTTTTTGCCCCCCAAGATGAAGTGCTGTCCAATGAGATAAAGGTGCAGCAACAGCTTTTGGTGGAGGACACATTAATGAGAAATATTGCACTGCAATCGAGTCTACAGTTCGTGTCAGAGCGAGTAGAGACTCTAGAAAAAGAAAACAGAAATCTGAAAAGAGTTATGGATGATAGAACTTGATACAATTTCACTATGCAATTGAAATAACTAGAGTCATACTGACATTTATTTTTTTATCATAATTTAATCTTTGAGTAAATAGAATTTTTGTATCTAATGAAAGCTGTCAAGGCTAATTTTAGCAGTCTTGGAGATGAGCGAATGGTTTTTCTGCATTTTTCGTTGGAGATAGTAGGATGCTTCCTAGCAATTCTACAACACGAAAGTTCACACCACTGAAATGGTTTAATATTGTAATAACGAACTTAATACTTACTAATTATCTGAAAAGACTATATGATTTGCTGTGCACTAACAGGCCTTAACATTCCATGCATATATATGGATACAATGTATTGGTGTTAATTATAGAACAATTTGACAAAACACGGGAAATTGATTGGGCATGGGGAGAGGGGGGTAAGAGGTCCATTTTGTGTCGCGTCCCCACCTGGGATTGGTCAGCCTAGCCCACCCAGAAACCCCAAGATCTCACACTAACATCTAAAAGGTGGACATTTCTCAAGTATGGTTATTGACACTGACTCCACACTAGTTACACTGATACTTGATAGGAATGTTGAAGCCATCACACTAGTCGATACCTTCTGTGTATTCTCATAAGAAGTCTTGTTCCATATCTATAAATATATAGTGTGGTGTTAGATTAATCATATTTTAACACCTCCTTGAGTTAACATTCCATTCAAACATTGGCGAAACTTAGTTACAGATGACATCATAATAATTTCACCTTTATTACCCCAGTTCTATTTTAAGTAACTCAGATTCGGAGTTAATCTCCGATAATTTTGATTTTCATTCGTATATAATATTCTATTATTAGACATCCACAATACCTATAAATATAAATCTGATATAAGTGCGTTATATTATAAATTTTGTAGTTTTTCCGCATCGGTTATTCCGTACAATTTGTGTTAACTTGCTACTACGGAAAATCATTGTTTAATTTACACTATCCATGGTCCATTAGCATTGTAGTGTCACACGAATGTCAGAGAATACAACACAAACAGAAACTCATCAGGAAACAGATCCAGACCCATCCGAAACGGCCAAAGAAGGAGGAGGAACAGAAAACGGCGATGTGGAACTGGAAAGTGCCGATGACCAGAATGAGCAAACTGAACCCGCAGATCCAAACCCGGTCGATGGGAATGGAGACGGAGGAACTCAAACTCCCGGAGACAAAATCTTGAATAGTCCGATGGAAGTGGATACTACAGAAGAATCTCCGAAAACCCCCGAAACTGAAGGAGTAGAAGGTGAACCGGAGATCGCGAGCGAAGAGACGCAAGAAAACGGAGTCGAAGAAACGGCCAAACCCAAGCCAGACGATGTAGACTCCGACTCTGAAGATATTCCTGTCAAACAGGACGAGTCTCCTCCATTCGACACTCAAAGAAATGAAATCCACTCTCTCCTCTCCAAACCCTTGCAGACCGGACAGAAGTGGTTTCTGGTCCACATTCGTTGGTTCAAGCAGTGGAAGCGGTTCGTCGGCTACGACAATTGGGACAGGGCCAGTGCCGGAGACGAAGTTGCCCGCCCAGGGCCCATCGACAACACCAGCCTCCTCGACAGCCATAAACTGCGGCGACACCAAGTGGACGAGATAGACTACAAACTGGTGCCGGAGGAGGCCTGGAGGAAACTCGGCGCCTGGTACGGCATCATGCCGGATTCCATCCCGATTTCCCGCCGAGTGGTGGAGTACGGCAAATTCGTGAAACAGTGCAAAGTGGAGATTTACCCGCTCGAGCTGAAAGCCTGTCTCTACCCGAAAGAGAGCGAGTACAAAATCGTCCGAATCTCGCGTTGCGACACGATCCGTGTTCTGGAGAAGAAAATGCGGAAAGTTTTCGAGATCGAATCCGGAAAAGAAGTCCGTATCTACAATAGGTACATGACCTACACGTACGAGCTGATCAAGGATCTAAATTTAGAAGCGCAGGATGTCGGGCTGTTTGATGGTCAATGTGTCCTGATGGAGGTGCGAAACCAGGACGCCTCCTGGCCTAGGATTACCCAAGCAACGCGAAATATGCAGATGAGCTCCTATGGGAGTACAAGTGGAGTAACGACACGGTCTCAGTCTTCCAGCTACTCCACTAGCAGCAACTACACGAACACTAATTATAGCTACTCCAGTGGGTATGGATACTATTCTGGGCGACAACCAACAACTCCTGGCCTCTGTGGGTTGTCTAACTTAGGCAACACGTGCTTCATGAACTCAGGGCTCCAGTGCTTAGTTCACATTCCACCTGTCATCAATTACTTCCAAAGTGGACAGTACTTGAAAGAGATAAACGATCAGAATCCTCTGGGGATGAAAGGAGAATTGGCGAAATCTTTTGGTGAGCTTGTGAAAGCCATGTGGTCAGGTGAGTACGCGTATTTGGCGCCTAGAGACTACAAACAAACTGTGGGAAAATTCGCGCCAACCTTTTCCGGTTACGCGCAACAAGATTCGCAAGAGCACATTTCATTCCTCCTAGATGGTCTCCATGAAGATTTGAACCGCGTCCTCAAGAAACCTTACATGGAACTCAACGAAATAGAAAAACCTGACAAAGAGGCCGCAGAAGAAAGTTGGGGCCGCCATCTCCTCAGGAATAAATCCATCATCGTCGACACTTTCCAGGGACAGTACAAATCCACTCTGGTGTGTCCTGAGTGCAATAAAGTGTCCATTACTTTCGATCCATTCATGTATCTGTCACTGCCACTTCCAATTAAGAAAACTCGAAACATCAAATTGACACTCATCTTTCTAAACCCAAACAAAAAACCGACTTATTACAAAGTGAAAGTTCCCAAAAATGGTAGAATTGCAGAGTTGTGTCATGAGTTGTCCTTGTTGTCCGATGTGGACCAGGACCACATGTTCGTTTGTGACGTTTACAGCCATCGGTTCCATAAGATTTTCGACCACTCAGAAAGCGTTAATGGCATTTCAGAGAGAGACGATATTTTCGTGTACGAAACCCCGATTTGTAAGATAGATGACCCGGACATAATGTGCCTACCTTTCTACAACCGAGAAATTCGCCACACTCAGTACACGAGTATCACCAGCCATTCCTACGTACACCACTACCTCTTCGGGATGCCACTCATCCTACCTCTCCCAAGAGATAAGACCACCTACAGGGATCTGTTCAGAATATGCGTATACTACATGAGGAGATACATTGATATCCCCCAGGACGATAAGAAGCGTTTTAAGAACACTAACAACAGTACGAATACAGGGGACTTTGATATGAGCGACCAAGGTGATAGTGGAGATAGTAGTGCTGTCGATTCAGATGAAGAAAAAAAATCTCCCGTTGACCCCGTTGATCCCGTGACAGAGAGTGGGGAAGAAGGTAAAAATGGTGAAACAGGTGAGGATAAAAACGGTGAAAGCGGTGATCAAACGAAAGAAGATGATTCAACTCCTCGTGAAGGAGATAATGCTAATAGTAATGATATTATTGATAATGGTGAGACTGAGCAAATTGGCGATAATGGCGAAACAGTTAAATCAAAGCCAGAGGTTAATGAACCCGAGATAGTTGGTGAAATGGAAGTAGACCTTGCAGAGGCCTTCGATCCCAACAACGCATATGTCCCCCAGGAATTCGACATTTCAGAGTACCCTACCGATCTTTTCAAACTGAAACTCGTGAATGCTTACGGTTCAGCCGAAATGGGCGATTTGAGAGATGACGACAAAGTTCTTCGACTCATGAATCGGTCTGTGATCGCCCTCGAATGGAATCAGAGCTACAGACATTACTACAACGATGCGGAGCTGAAGAATCTTGACGAAGATGAAAGCGTTTCTCGGAAAGAAGTGAAGAAAGAGATTAATCTTTCAGATTGCATCAAACTCTTCACTGATAAAGAGACCCTCTCTGTCAATGACCCTTGGTACTGCCCAAAGTGCAAAGATTTCCGTCAGGCCACAAAGCAGTTGGAGATTTGGAAAATTCCGGATTGCCTCGTAATCCACTTGAAACGTTTCTCTTACACTCAGTATTGGCGGGATAAACTGGACACTTTGATCAACTTCCCTCTAGAACTGGACATGACGGAGTATTCACTGCTGAAGACACAAGGCTCACTTCAATTCGAGTTGTACGGTGTTTCGAACCATTACGGCGGTCTGGGCGGCGGACACTATACGGCCTATGCGAAACAGAAAGATTCTGGGAAGTGGTATTATTTCGACGACAGCTCTGTTAGTACTCACAGTCAGAGCGAGTCAGTTGTCACTAAAGCTGGTTACCTATTATTCTATGTCAGAAAGACTTGCATCCCTCTTATCCCCTCTCCCAATAAGAATTCCGTGGCGAGTTCCGAGACAAACAAGGAAGATTTAGAGCCGGAAAAGGACGATTCAGAAGGAGAAACGGAACCTGTTGATGAGGCTATGGGTACGGACCAGTAGCGTTTTAGTCTCTGTTATATATATGAACGTTGATATATACTGTTGGTTTGATATACTCAATGGTGTCCTATTGTACATTCAACCAGTTGATTAGGCTTGTATTCTATCTGTACTGTCAGAACTAGCTTTAAATTTTTAGCAGACTACTTAGATCTTAACACACTGTTGATTGTGATAACTGAATGTGCTAGATTGTGTATAGTGCTGTTGATTGTATTTATTCGGTATTGGGAGGGTCACTCATTTGGAATCTATTTTTAGTGCAGCTCCTAGTATAGGAGTGCCTTATGTCATGATCGGCGTGTGACGTTCTTCCGTCTGCTCCCTCCTGGAAATTCTATTGGACCAAATTGCACCAAATTTGGGTCATATATTCCTTATATAGTGGAGATTTGAACCCGGGTCCAAATTCTGAAAAAATTCACACTTTTCCACAAAAGGTGTCAAAACATATTAACCAATCAGAATCCATGGATTTAACATTACAATTGGCTTTGATTTTATTGGCTAATAGGAATACCTGACTCAATGCATATAATTGTATCACAATGACTCTCTAAACTAGAAATCTGATTGGTTGACATGGAGACAATTGTTTAAAACTAAGGATGTATATTATGCAAATACCTTACAAGTAACTTAATGGAGTAGCACTATCGGTCTGTCGACTGACATTTTTTTTACATTGAACTACAGTGGAATCTGCTATAACATGTCCCGTTTCATTTTGCTATACTTATCCGCCATCTGTACTTAACGGGTTTTTGTCAGTCTTTTGGGTGACATTTATAGACAGGTTTTACTTTACTTTGAGAAGAAATTTATATTTTGTAAGCGAAGTCGCTTTATCTCTTCAAGTTTGAGTGTACCAAATTCTTCATTTAATATTTTGTTGAAGGACTTTAGTAGAATTTGTTTCATATGACAATTTCAGGTAGGTTCATTTGAAATACATTTAAGCTCAATATTTATGGATTTTAAATCTAACTAAGAATTACTTTCATCGTAACAATGAGACGTTCAGGTACGTTGAATACAACAAAGTTTGATACAAAGTCCACTCCGTGTTCCACAATGTTAATTATATAAACAAATTCTGTAAAACATTCCTAAGCTAGAGATACGATACAGCATTGAAATGGAAGACGATTTGAACCAAATTAAGAAATGTCTGCGTTCCGTTCTGATCTCCTGTCCCGAAGGGACGCCCCTAAATAAAGTAGAGTCGGACTACAAATCCTTCATGGGAATCCCTCTCGATTATAGACGGCTTGGCTTTAGAAGCATCGAATCTTTCCTCTCTTCCATCCCCGATACGGCCCGTTTGCAGGGTAATATAGTGTTTGGCGTCTCCTGTGCGGAAATTAAACACGTTACTAAACTCATAAATAATCAACGAAAAGTGACATCTAATGTTAAGCGAGTCCAGAAAGCGAGACAGAGGGCGAGACAGCCTCCCCCCGCCCCAGCCCCTACGTACCGTCCGTCATCCGGGCCTAGCAAGTTCGCATGGGGGGGACAACCCAGGCTTGGTACACCCATCCATCAGCACTTCCACCCAATGCGTCCCCCGATGGCATACGGGCCTCCGCCCCCAGCCATGAGGCAAGGCCCGCCACCTCAACGTGCACCCCCCCTGCTCCCCTTTCCTCACGTGCCGCCGAATTTCCAACAGGTGCCCCCTCCACCCCAGGAAGATGAGCTGATTTTCAGTGAAGAAGAAATATTTGAATTGCTGACAAAGGAAAATATTCCGATTTCTCCGCCCCTCTCTCATATATTGTCTCTGACGTTTCCGTACATTTACAGAGGTTCGCATGTAACCATCTTAGACTTGAACATTTCGCTTTGTAAGGAAATCGCCACAGCCGTAGCTATAGATTGCGAGGAGGAATTGGAAGGTTCGCCAGCAGTGATAGTTTGTAAAATGTTTGATTCGCAAGATTTGGCGCTTCTGGAGGCATCGCATAAAGTTGAATCCTTCAAAACAATCGCAAAGTTCGAAAAAACAAAAGTAAAAGTTATTACGATTAAATTCCAAGACCTGATTCACCTTCTCAACATGAACAATGTTCACTTTTATCAACAAACAACTTTTATAATTTTCGTCGATATTGACTCTTCTCGGATGACGCTTCTCTCCACTATGCTTCCGTCTGAGTTGCAATACCTGTTTCTTAGTACTTGTTGCGATCCAGGGGAAAACTCACGTGCGCTTTATAAGCAGCCTCAGATCGTTATTGCGAAGGACAGCGGACATTATCGAGATTTTGCTAATAACGGGGAGAAAGTTATTGAACATTTAGCGCGTAAACTTGCAATATTGAATACCCGCCATCCCCCACAGCAGCCTCTTCCCTCCCCTTCGTCTCCTAAAGGCGACTCGAAACAGACATCTAAAATCCCACAACAAACCTATATGATTCCGCCACAGCCTCAAAAAGTTCCCGTTCAGCCTCATAACATTCCTAGACAGCCTCATAATATACCCATGCAGCCTCATGCTTTGCCTCAACAACCTTATAACTTGCCTCGACAACCTAATACTTTGCCTCAACAGCCTTATAATAGGCCTCAACATCCTAATAATTTGCCTCAACAACCTTATAATTTGCCTCGGCAACCTTATAATTTGCCTCATCAACCTAATACTATTCCTATACAGGGTCTGAGCATAGTTCCCACACCTTATCCCACTGTAACGCAGGCTTCTGCTATTCCCACACAATCGATTGACAAACAACCAGAGGCAAATAATTTGACTAATAATACGGCCTATGTAAATGGCGCGAAACCAAGCGACACTGCTGCCAGTAAGGACCACTTTCCCGCGTTAAAACACCTAACTGAATCTGCGCTTAAGTCCTCAGTTAATCTCCTCATTCAAGCTGACCCTAACAAAGGAAAGACGACACTCCTACTGGAGTATGCGATCAGTAAGGTCGATACGAGTATTGACAAGCTACAGATAGTCATAACCACCCCAAGCCCCAGATCCTGTAGTTCCATCTTCCTTCGCCTGAAGGAATTCGTTGGTTTGAAGGAGAATACAGAAGTGAGAGCTTTTGGTTACTCTGAAGGTAGCCTTGATAAGCTTAACGCCTACCTCGTCGAACAGAAAGTTCATATTCTCGTCATGGATAATGCACACTTCTCTTCTCTAGTCTTGAAGGCTCCTACCATCACCTCACACTGTAAACTGATTGGCTGCGACGAACTCTACGGTAGCCATTACAATAAGCAAGTGCCTTCCTCGATTAAAAGTTTCTTAGAAAAAGTCATTAATTCTAGTATACAGTTAATAGTGATGACACATCCAAATGAAGATGAGCAACTCATCCATGATTTATTCCCGAAACCCTACTGGCATATCCGACAAGAAGAGTCCAGCAAAAAGAGAGACAAATACACAGTATCCTTTTTACACCAGTGACAGAAATGTTGATGTGATCATGTGAAAATGATAAAATTCATTCTTATTTTCACTTTTTTGGGAGGAGTTTTTACGATTATTATTTACTTAAATATTCGAATGTCTTAGCTCAATTATGGGAGTTATAGACGTATTTCTGTCCGTCCGTCCTGAAATACTATAATGGACCGACATTGAATACCGTAAACTGGGGCGACTTTGGCCCTAAGAGGTGACTTTGTCCCACAATAGCAATTTTAATAAAATATACTCTTAGAAATATTGCGGTTTAAATACCTGTGGATATATTGAGAGTTTCATTCAACATATTATCAATGTGATTACATTGATTCATAAGTTTGAGTATATTTTATTAAAATTGCTATTGTGAGACAAAGTCACCTCTTAGGGCCAAAATCGCCCCAGTTTATGGTATCGAATGTTGTATTTCACACCTTTCCGAGAAGGTGACAAACCCTGTTGACCAATCAATTGTAAGAGCTTGTGCATTACATATATAATTGTATTTTAAGATTTGACAAAATGTCAATAAAAAGCAAAGTAAACAACACATCAAAACACAATCAAGTTCAAGCTGTCAGTTAGCAGTAGAAGAATCTTGATGCGTGTATCGCTCTCACGAAAAAACTGATCATCACACTCAACCCGATCGGAATAATCGTGTAGAACAAACTCATTGAAAAGTCCCCAAAAAACGCTATTTCAAACCTTTCGTCGCTAGCCGCAATCACCATGAGTTCCTCCTTCAATTCCTTAACGAACTTTAGAATCGTTTTATTTTTAGATTCTAAAGTTTTTATAGTATTTTCATCTGATAAAATTTTGTCGCTATATTTAGCTAGCTTCATGTTAACTCCTAAAATTCCATCAAACATCAACCAAACACTGATAAACTGATACGAGTAAATACAAACAACTCGTATCACCAATTTCTCATACAAATCTGCTGATGTGTTTGTATAGCTGGTGAATACATCTGCGATTATGATCACGATCAGTATGACATTTAGTGTAGAAACATAGTAGACTCTGTCACCATATTTTGACACCTTTTGAGTTAGAGAGTAAAATTTTACAATATGTCGATTCATGTCTTCATTGTACAATTTCCCTTCTGATATTTCCTCAAATTTTTCTTGAATATATTTAATCGAACCTTCAATCCCATCTTCAATCTCATGCTGTAGATATTTGCATATGTACCTCACTACAACACAAGCTAACACTGGAGCAAAGTGCCATTGAATCGAGAAAAGAACTCCAATCTTTTCGAATGTCGAACTAATATCAAAGATTATTATTTGCGCTTCTGTGTTGTTGAAGCATTTGGAAGTGTTAATAGTTTTGGGGAATGTATCAATGTATGCGTTAACTGATCCTAAATACAATCTATCTTCTTCAAATACCTCAACCCAACCTACTACAATTAGAAAGCTTGGAACTATCAACATTATCGAATAAGCAAAGATTATTCCCATCCTTGAGAAAACCCCGTTTTTTCCACTTAGGAATGTAAGTTCGCACTCATACTTCTCCGGTTTGAAAGAGATTGCCAGTTCAGTGAAGATATTTGAGTTGGCATAGATAAAGTAGCATGAACCTAGTGATACCACCGAGTTAATGAAATCTGTAGCGAATACAATTTCTTGAAAAGCTTCCATTGAAATCCTGCACTTACTGCATTGGAAGATTGTCGAGTCAATGACGAAAACGATGAACTGTGTTATGATATAAATTGCGAAAAGAATCAATGCAAAAGTTTGGACTCCTATCTTGGAGAATTTCACAATATTTTTTAATCTTTCGTTTTCCTTTTTCAGCTTTTTGGACACTTTTTCAAACACAATTACTACGAACTCACCTGTTATTAAGGAGTAGAGAGCTACTGGTAAATGCCAACACACCCATTTGACTCCTTTTTCAGGAGTTTTCTCTTTTTCGTCTCTGATTTTCTCTTTATCGTTAACGTTTTTCTCTCCATAATTCGTGCTTTGAATAGATAGCAATAAATCACATTCGCTAGACTTTTTACGAGACATTTAGAAAGCTCCCCTTTCATTGGCTTATAAACCCTAGCAGATCTGTTATAATATCCTACTGCTTTTTATGATGGCATAATGCAATAGTAGTTTTATATTAATATTATTTGTGCTAGATTCGACTAATAGTATAAATGCCTTAATGCTATTTTTGTTGAGGTTTTCTACTCAAGGAAGTGATCATGCAACTTATTAATAAGGACAACCCTCCGTAATCAATTTAACCCGTATTTCCAGTTTTATCGCTAGCCTCATCTATGAGCTCAATATTACTAGAAACTTATTAATCATTAGCGTTGCAAAACTAACTAAAGTTTAACAGACAATTAGGGAATAAGAAAAAGTTTGCATATGCATTTATACTTTAGGTGACTTAAGTTCAGAGGTAGTTTTACCTGTCAGTCTACGCACATTACGCTTATACAAGGTTATTAATACAGTACACTATAGTTAGTACAATATGGACAATACACCCAGTAGGAATACTCATACAATCACTCAAATCCATTCAGTACAACTAACTCCAGTTCATACGAATTCTGAATGGTATGCAATTCCTACTAAAAGTACTGGAATACCATATGTTTTGCATAAACTAAAATGGGTCTATCTATGGACACCAATCAATTAAAACCACCAAGGCTAATGAAATCTAACATCAATTTCGAAATATACTCACTCGAATAAATCAATCTAGAAGGTTCCTAGAGATAATCCTTTCCAAAGCGCAATTACTAGTACCTGTATCCCCTTGTGCCACTTGCCACCATTACATATTATGGGAACAAGTGGATCAAGGTGGCACAAGCGATATTAATTCCCTTTAGGCATAATTGAGTAGAAAACTTCTAACCAGAGTAACTCGAGTGTAGATTTAGAATTTGATATCAGATTTTCAGTAGCTGTAGTGAGTTTAATGAATTGGCCTCAATGGATATACCCATTTTAGTATTACTTATGATGCAAAGATATGAATGTTCCAATACTTTTGGCTAGGTAGTGTATAATTCCACACGGTATCCTGGTGTACGTATGTATTAATGCGAGTTGTTTGTGTTTGTTTGTATGTAGGAGATTTTGAAGCAACTCACCAAGAGTTAAGTCTTATCTCTAATCTTACTAACTACATTTATTCATAGTTACTAAGTCTAGATTCGTATTCTTGACTATTTTCCCATTACTCTCCCCTAAATGATGCTATACATTTAAGCAATTATTTCATACAGTATAATATCATATGATTAATGACCAACAACACTTTAGTATCCTATGTAAACAAAATGAACAACGAAAACACTTTTTAGCACCCTATGTAAACAAAATGAGCAACAAACATTTTTAGCATCCTGTATCCGTCTGATTTAACTTGGACAGTTGAAGAACCTTGTAGCATGAATAGCCTTCACAACGAAACTAATCATCACAGTCAATCCAATAGGAATGATGGTGTAGAACAAACTTGTAGAGAAATCTCCGAAAAACGCAATCTCGAATCTCACTTGACTCCCAGCTATCATTGATAGTTCCTGCTTGATGCCTTCTGCGAATTCTTTAAGTTCTCCCGTGTTTTCTCCGAATATTTTGTCCATTACTTTTGTGTCGGAGGCTATTTCGTCGCTAAATCTAGTTAGTTCCGTGTTTATTCCTAACATGCCATCACTCATCAACCAAACACCAATGAACTGGTAAATGTAAACAAAAACCAATCTGAACACTATGATTTCATCTACATGTTTGCTCTTCTTAGCAAATGAGAAGAATTTCTGCCCAAACTCATCTTCACTGTCGTTCAGGTAGCTAACGAATAGATATGCTATAATTATTATAATGGAGAAAATGTTCAGAGCTGATACGTAGTATAGTCGGTTTGAGTATTTCCTAACTTTTTCCGCGACTTCGTAAAATTCTCGAATCGGATTTGTCACTTCTTTCTGGATTTCATCCCCCAATTTGTTGATTTCACCCCCCACTACCTGGTTTGCACCCCCACTTTCTGGATTTCATTCCCCACTTTCTGAATTTCATTCCCCACTTTCTGGATTTTATTCCCCACTTTCTTGATTTCACCCCCTACTTTCTTGATTTCACCCCCTACTTTCTTGATTTCACCCCCCACTTTCTCGATTTCACCCCCCACTTTTTCGATTTTACCCCCCACTTTCTGGATTTGATTCCACACTTTCTGGTCTGCATCCTCCACTTTCTGGTCTGCACCCTCCACTTTCTGGTCTGCACCCTCCACTTTCTGGTCTGCATCCTCCACTTTCTGGTCTGCACCCTCCACTTTCTGGTCTGCATCCTCCACTTTCTGGTCTGCATCCTCCACTTTCTGGTCTGCACCCTCCACTTTCTGGTCTGCACCCTCCACTTTCTGGTCTGCACCCTCCACTTTCTGGTCTGCACCCTCCACTTTCTGGATTTGATTCCACACTTTCTCGATTTCACCCCCCACTTTCTGGATTTCACCCCCCACTTTCTCGATTTTGCCCCCCACTTTCTCGTTTTTAACCGCCACTACTTTCTCAATTTTAACCGCCACTACTTTCTCAATTTTAACCGCCACATTCTGGATTTTACCCCCCACATTCTGGATTTCTCCCCCCACTTTCTGGATTTCTCCCCCCACTTTCTGGTTTGCATTCTCCGCTTCCTTGATTTTATCCGCCACCTGGATGTCATTCCCCATCTCTCTCATTTCTTGCCATTTCTTTTCTATGTACTCTTTGGAATTCTTCACGGCCTGTTCAGTTTTGTACTGTAGGTTTTTGCAGATATATCTAATCGCGATACAAGCCAACACAGGTGACAGATGCCACTGTACTGTGATGATGCACTCCAAAATACTATCGACATACCTGAGAGTCTTCAAGTTCATGGTTTTACTCACGTTGCAGCCAGATTTCTCTAGAATGTCAGGGAATATATCGATGAATGTATTCACCGTACCGAGATAATACTTGTAGTTCAATTCCCTGTAACTGGGGTTATATTCTGGTTTGAAGTAGAAGATCAGTATGAGTGGAAGGATGAAAACAATCATGTAAGCTAAAAAAAGTCCGGTTCCTGAGAAGAATTTACTCTTACCACTTGGAAACGGACATTTCCATCTACTCGCTTCTCCATCTTCTGAATCTGAATTTGAAGAAGAAGAATCTATTTGAATTTTAGGATTGCTCTTCGTTAAATTTGACGTTACACCGTATTTAAATTCGACCTCGTCCAATATGTTTGAGTTCACATAAATGAAGTAGCAGCAGCCTAGTGCTACTAGAGAGTTGATGAAGTCAGTTGCGAACAATACCTCTTGGAATGTGTCTTCACCTGATGTACTATTGTTACAACATCTCGCATTTAGATTTACGGAGTCAGTAATGAATAGGATGAACTGTAGCAATACCTCGAATGCGAAAATTAGAAAGAAAACCACCTGTAGCGCTATTTTTATCACTCTCCCGACTATCTTTGGTACTTTCCAGACTGTATCGTCATTCTCTTCGATTGTTCCATGTTCTTCGCCTTTTTTGTATTTATATTCAGAAAATTCTCTTGGTAAAAATTCGATGAATTCGAAGGTAAAGAAGTAATACATTGCCTTAGGAACATACCAACTGAGTTCTCTGCCTGTTTCCATCACCCTGTACGGTGAACACTTTTTCTTTAATTTGATGTTGCTGTCTTCATCCATGTTGTTTTTTTTGTCAAAAGCTCGTACATGTTTCATTTATATATCAGAATCTTATCACCGCTTAAATTTTCCCTTCACTAGATGAAATAATCATTGACATAATTATGTCTGTGGACCCTGTTTGTGACGAGATTCAATTATTTTCGAGTGAATTAATGTGGTCTGTCTTGTGACATAATCTAATTTGGGAGATATTCCACATAGTGACTTAATAGGTTAATATACGGACATATAGTCTCCTTTATGATAAGTAATGTCTACTGCATTACATCAATTTGAAATAAAGTATTATTTGAGTGAAATCGTTAATCTTATCTGTTGTAAGTATATATCTATATATTATTAATCATTACACATAATTTTTATTGTTTAAGTTGAACGGTCATCGTCGAGATGTTGATGTTTTTAGAAAAAAAAATTTTCTGTGTGTCCCTTAGCTTTTGTTATTAATTTATCAGTAAAATGACGATTATTAGTATTGCCCTAACTTACACTAGCTCTTGTGTAAGAACTCTACTCGCTCTAGTCTAGTGGGTTTACATGAGGCATGCCCAATTTCCTTTTAAACTCACTCGTTTTTGAGCGATTTCTTATTTCCTAAAGCTCATTTTAGAACAGTCAAACTGCCAATCCTGCAGTTTCGTATATGAGTGTACCCCAATCCTGTGCTATACATATGAACAGTTATTCACATACAGTAGTATATAATTAGATTAGCAGCAAGCACTTTAGCATCTTATGTAAACAAAATGAACAACAAACATTCGTTAGCAGCCTATGTAAATAGAAATTAGAATGATAGAAGTTTAGGTTTTTATACCTCAACTTGGAAAAAATTGGCAGTAAATCTTGTAAGAACTCAAAGGTCAGGAAGTAGTACATAAACACAGGAACATACCAACCGAGTTTTCTGCTCATTTCCATTACTGTTTGCGATGAAAAATTTTATAATTTGAATTTGTATTTTCTCTTCGAATACCTTCGTTAACCAATCAGAGATGTCAGTTCATTACTGCCCATGTTGTTGTTGTTTTGTTTTGTTGAAAAGCTGTTGAGAAATCTGTTTTTACAACGAGAGTAGCATTTTTTTGTGAATTGATTTAAGTGGTCTGGCGACACAATTCCACTTAGGAACATATGTCCTGTCCTGACTTTATGTCTTAAATGGACATAAACAAAAAAGTTTAAGTCTGTAAAATATCCTTCGGATGAGAACGTTAGATTTTTTCGATCATTTTTAGGAAAAATTATTTTATAACTGACTCTGAAATTTTGTTATTAGCTCATCTGTAAAATATCCGATTATTAATGCCTAATTATATCTCTTCACGTAATAGTTATTCTAATGCATTTACAAGAGACACTCACTCTAGTAGTACTTAGTCTGGATTGTCCCTTGGGCGATTTCTTCGATCCTGTATCTGTTGTAGGATCAAATGTGATGAATAAAATCAGACTTTGAAAAGTACTTGATCCTACCTTGTGATTGGGTTAATACGAAAGATTTGAAGTTTTATTGGAATGTTTGCTACATTCCAGTGTTGTTATGGAAACGTGTTTTGGTCAGTTCGGGTTATATCTTGACAACCGCGATAGCTAGATAGTCAAATATATGAACATTTGATAGCGAATAGACTACTTACTATTAAGCAAATATATAATTTCGACGTCTAATTTCAATGGTTTACGAGATATTCGACAAATTACCAAATCTGACCAATATGATAAATTGTCGAATATCTCGCAAACCATTGAATTTAGACGTCGAAATTATATTATCGCTTAATAGGAAGTAGTATATTCGCTATCAAATGGAATTACATTTGAATGTTTAGCTCTTGCAGTTTTCAAGATATAACCCCAACTGACCAAAACACGTTTCCATAGCAACAGTGGAATGCAGCAACATTCCATGAAAAAAAATCAAAATTTTCTGTATTAATAACCCATTCACATCTCAAGATTCACTAAATCTGTCACAAATATAACCTATTGCGCAACCATATGGTGACTAATCTAAATTTTAACAAGGATATGGGTACTTTGACACCATATTTATATAGCTGGTAATACATTCCTAAGCTCTATCGTGCTTTGTTAATTATTTAAGGCAGCTCATGCAATAGTTCAACCATCTTCTACCGCATCCCTAGTCTCAAATCCGCAAGTTAGTGTGAGGCCTTATATACAGTAAGCTATGTTTATAGTTACTAAGTCTAGTTTCGTATTCCTGAATATTTTCCCATCACTCTCCCCCAAATGATGCTATACATTTAAGCAATTATTTCATACAGTATAATATCATATGAATAATGAGCAACACTTTAGTATCCTATGTAAACAAAATGAACAACAAGCACTTGTTAGCAGCCTTTGAACAAAATGAGCAAAAAGCACTTTTAGCAGCCTATGTAAAATGAGCAACAAACATTTTTAGTATCCTATGTAAACAAGATGAACAACAGAACAAACATTTTTAGCATCCTATATCCGTGTGATACATCTTCAGCAGTTGAAGAACCTTGTAGCATGAATAGCCTTCACAACGAAACTTATCATCACAGTCATTCCAATAGGAATGATGGTGTAGAACAGACTTGTAGAGAAATCTCCGAAAAACGCAATCTCGAATCTCACTTGACTCCCAGCTATCATTGATAGTTCCTGCTTGATGCCTTCTGCGAATTTTTCAAGTTCTCCCGTGTTTTCTCCGAATATTTTGTCCATTACTTTTGTGTCTGAGGTTATTTCGTCACTAAATTTAGCTAGTTCCGTGTTGATCCCTAACATGCCATCACTCATCAACCAAACAGCAATAAACTGGTAAATGTAAACGAAAACCAATCTGTACACAATGATTTCGTCCACATGTTTGCTCTTCTTAGCAAATGAGAAGAATTTCTGCCCAAACTCATCTTCACTGTCGTTCAGGTAGCTAACGAATAGATATGCTATAATGATTATGATGGAAAAAATGTTCAGAGCTGATACGTAGTATACTCGATTTGAGTATTTCCTAACTTGTTTCGCTACTCGGTAAAATTCTCGAATCGGCTTTCCATTCCTCACTGCCTGATTTTCATCCACCACTTCCTGGATGTCATTCCCCATCTCTCTCATTCCTTGCCACTTCTTTATGTACTCTTTGGAATTCTTCACGGCCTGTTCAGTTTTGTTCTGTAGGTGTTTACAGATATATCTAATCGCGATACAAGCCAACACAGGTGACAGGTGCCACTGTACTGTTATGATGCACTCCAAAATACTATCGACATACCTGAGAGTCTTCAAGTTCATGGCTTTACTCACGTTGCAGCCAGATTTCTCTAGAATGTCAGGGAATATATCGATGAATGTGTTCACCGTACCGAGATAATACTTGTAGTTCAATTCCTCGTAATTAGGCTTGTATTCTGGTTTGAAGTAGAAGATCAGTACGATTGGAAGGATGAAAACAACCATGTAAGCTAAAAAAAGTCCAGTTCTTGAGAAGAATTTACTCTTGCCACTTGGAAGCTTACATTTCCATCTACTCTCATCTTCTTTTTCATTTTCAGATTCACCCTCCGAATCTGAAAGTGAAGTAGAATCATTTTCAGATTCGCCCTCCGTTTTTAAAATGTTTTTAAAATCGACCTCGCCCAATATGTCTGAGTTAACATAAATGAAGTAGCAGCAGCCTAGTGCTACTAGAGAGTTGATGAAGTCAGTTACGAACAATACCTCTTGGAATGTGTCTTCACCTGATGTACTTTTGTTACAACATCTCGCATTTTGATTTACAGAGTCAGTAATGAATAGGATGAACTGTAGCAATACCTCGAATGCGAAAATTATGAAGAAAAACCCCTGTATCGCTATTTTTAGTACTTTCCCGGCTATTCTTGGGACTTTCAGTTTATCTTTCACTGTGCCTTGTGTTTCGCCTTTTTTTAGTTTTTTGTACATATATTCAGAAATTCGTTTGGGTAAGTATTCTATAAACTCGAAAGTAAAGAAGTAATACAGTACTACAGGAACATACCAATTGATTTTTCTGCCTTTTTCCATCACCATGTGCTGTGAACATTTTTCCTCTGGTGTCCTTACTTGGATGTTGTTGTCTTCATCCATGTTGTTGTTGTTGTTTTGTTAAAAGCTCACATACAGGTTTCATTTATATATCGGAATCTTATTCACCTCCTTCGCTAGATGAAATAATGATTGACATAATTCTGTCTGTTGACATAATCTCATTTGGGATAATATTCCACGTTCTGACTTGATGGGTTAATATACGTACATATAGTCTCCTTTTGATGATCAATGTCTGCTATATCACATCAATTTGAAATAAAGTATTATTTGGGTGAAATCGTGTCCCTTAACTTGTATTTCATCAGTAAAATGACGATTATCAATATTGCCTTAGTTTTGTAGCGTCATTTCCTGTTTAAGCCATTTTGGGCGGGGAAGCCATACAGATTTGAGGTCTCACTATAAATAGAAAAAAACACTTAGCCAACCGCAGGTTTTAACTGACACTCAAGAACACCTCTACTCACTCGTTCTTGGGCGATTTCTTATTTCCCAAGTCTATGTGAGGCTCATTGTAAGTAAAGAGTCAAACTCTTCATTACTGGTTTCGTATACGAGCGTACCCCAATCCTGTGCTAAACATATGAACAGTTATTCACATACAGTAGTATTTAATTAGATTAGCAGCAAGCACTTTAGCATGTAAACACAATGAGTAGCAAGCACTTGAGCATTCTATGTAAACAGAAATTAGCATGATAGAAGTAAGTCCGTGTGTTTAACTTGGACAGTAGAGGAACCTTGAAGCATGAATAGCTCTCACAACGAAACTAACCATCGTAGTCAGTCCAATAGGAATGATGGTGTAGAACAGACTTGTAGAGAAGTCTCCGAAAAACGCAATCTCGAATCTCTCTTTACTCTCCGCTATCATTGATAGTTCCTGCTTGATGCCTTCTGCGAATTCTTTAAGTCTGCCTGTATTTTCTCCGAATATTTTGTCCATGATTTCCGTGTCTGAGTTTATTTCGTCACTAAATTTAGCTAGTTGCGTGTTTACTCCTATTATACCATCACTCATCAGCCAAACACCAATGAACTGGTAAATGTAAACAAAAACAGTTCTAAATAACATCATTTCATCCACATTTTCTTCTTTCTTAGCCCGTGAGAATTTCTCTGCAAATGCTTTATCACTGTCGTTCATATAACTAACAAAGATATTCGCTACTATTATTCCGACGGAGAAAATGTTTAGTGATGAAATGTAATATAATTTGTTTGAGTATTTCCTGACTAACTTGGTTATAGTGTAAAATTCTTGAATCGGACTTCCATTTCTTGTCTCTATGTCATTTACATTCCCTAGCTCCGTAATTCCTTGCCATTTCTCCTCTATGTACTCTTTGGATCTCTTCACGGCATGTTCAATTTCATTCTGCAGATGTTTGCAGATATATCTAATCGCGACACAAGCCAACACAGGTGACATGTGCCATTGTATTGTGTTGACAAACTCCATCAAGTAATCAATACTCATGTAAACATTCATGTCAATATGCTCTTTAGTCAGGTTACAGCCAGAATTTTTTAGAATTTCAGGGAACAAGTCGATGAATGTATTCGCAGATCCGAAATAATAAATTTGTGTGGTGCTGTTTTCTCGTTTGAAGGCGCAAGTGAGTGTGAGTGGAAGAAGGAGGATGATTGTGTAAGCTAAGAATATTCCAATTCTTGAAAAGAATTTACTCTTGCCACTTGGAAGTTTACACTTCCAAATAATCTGGTCTTTGGGCATATTTTCAAATTTGACCTCCTTTTTCAATATTTTTGAGTTCACATAAATGAAGTAGCAGCAGCCTAGTGCTACTATAGAGTTGATGAAGTCAGTTACGAACATTACCTCTTGGAATGTGTCTTCACCTGATTTACTATAGTTACAACAGTCCACATTTAGATATACGGAATCAGTAATGAAGAGGATAAACTGTAGCATTACCTCGAATGCTAAAAATAGAAAGAGAAGCCCCTGTATCGCTATTTTTAGTACTTTCCCGGCTATTTCTAGTTTCTCTTTGCCTATTTTTAGTTTTTTATACCCCAACTTGGAAAAAAATGGCAGTAAATCTTCTATGAACTCAAAGGTTAGAATGTAGTACATAAACACAGGAACATACCAACCGAGTTTTCTGCTCATTTCCATTACTGTTTGCGATGAAAAATCTTCTAATTTGAATTTGTATTTTCTCTTCGAATACCTTCGTTCACTAATCAGAGATGTCAGTTCATTACTGTCCATGTTGTTGTTGTTGTTGTTGTTGTTGTTGTGTTGGGTTTTTTTTGTTGAAAACTTTCATTTCATTTTTATATATTTTTTTCACTACACACGTAAGTCTTTCTTATGATAGATGACCTATAGTACTGCCATGCTTCCGGAGCACATTTCTGAAATCTGTTTTTACAACGAGTGTAGCATTTTTTTGTGAATGGATTTAAGTGGTCTGGCGACACAATACCACTTAGGAACATATGTCCTGTACTGACTTGATATCTTAGAAGGACATAAACTCTCCTTTAGAATGACTGATATCTAAATTACAATGATTTAGTTTCAAGTCTGTAAAATAGCCTTCGGATGATAACGTTAGATTTTTTCATCTGCTTGGGTGGTTAGGGTGTTTGAACACTGAGACTTAGGTGATGGGTTCTAACTAGAGCATTAGTCGATCCTCAAAAAAAAAGGATCTAGAAAAAAGATCCTTTCAATAATAGTCAGAGGACTATCATTTTAATACAGCTCCTGGAAAGAGGTGCCTTATGGCATGGACGGCGTGTAATGGCCGCTGTCTGCAGCAGCCTGAGGCATACTTAGTGCTTAAGTTAGTATTCAAACCATAAAACACTTTTAAAAATATATTTAATCAACATAAATTTCAACACTTTCACCTACAACTAGGGGATTAAAAAGAAAAAGGATCGGATCGAATTCAGTAAAAGGATCGCGATCCGGATCTTTCAAAGATCCTAATACCCTAGTTCTAACCTCGCCCTAGTCTTGCATTTTATTCTCAATTACATTGCTTCTGCTATGCAATCTGAGCCTACACTCTTGCAGAACCTTAGTGAGCTGAAACCACTTAGGATGTCATCTCGTTTGAAGTTAAAGTTAAGTCAGCTGCTATCTTTCTTGCCTACTGATAGCCGAGTTTTTCTCTGTAAACTTGCTATCATGTGCACACAGACATTCAGCAACTATCAATAGGTTTAGCACCTCACTCAGATTGTGAACCCCTGAGAACATATTCGCATGGATTCGGGGGTATATAAATATATAAACTTTACTTTTTTACTTTCACAATATGATACCACTTAGGAGCATATGTCCTGTCCTGACTTTATGTCTTAGATAGACTTAAACTCTCCTTTAGAATGACTAATATCTAAATTACATTGATTTAGTTTAAGTCTGTAAAATATCCTTCGGATGATAACGTTAGATTTTTCGATCATATTTAGGAAAAATTATTTTATAACTGACTCTGAAATTTTGTTATTAGTTCATCTGTAAAATATCCGATTATTAATGCCTAATTATATCTCTTCACTCTTCGTAATAGTTTATTCTAATGCATTTACAAGAGACACTCACTCTAGTAGGATAGATGGGACTTAGTCTGGGTTGTCCCTTGGGCGATTTCTTCGATCCCATGTCTGTTGTAGGGATTAAATGTAATGAATAAAATCAGACTTTGAAAAGTACTTGATCCTACCTTCTGCTTGTACGTCTAATGTATCAAATAATCTCAATATTTATTACAGAAATGTCCTTGTTATTGTTTACTTTCCTGTTATTAGAACAACAAATGTCATCTCCGAACTCGGTTAAATCGATGCTTCTAACTCTAATGTCAGAGCATAAGTTCATTACTGACATCCCAGACTTCTACCTCCTATCCTTCTCATACCTCTTGGAAGGAGAGAATGTTGTCCTAGAAGGATTTCCTCTCGACTCATCCATTAGACTAGTCGATTTATTCATATACGCACAAGCAGAGCAATTCCATAGATCCGGAAACGTAACATTGGTATGCTTCGGTTCGAATACACGTCAAATCTCAAAGATTCCAGATTTAAACCCGATCACCTGGACTCAGTCCAATGTTCTACCGACCAGACATCCTATCCTCGAAATATCCCAGCAGAATTTAGAGAAACTGATTGAAGATAAGAAAAGTGCCGATCTTCAGTTCAGAAAATTTGCTGTTACATTAGTTCTATTTGAAGTTCCCGAAATGACACCTCATTTCTCAGTTCCAGACAGATGGCAAATAGTCGCGATACCCCTAGAAAGGTGTGAATACCCCTGTACTAATAATAGAACATTTGTAAAGGTAGCGAAGAATGGTAAAGTTACAAAAATAGAACGAGTTAAAGCTAGTCGGATTTCAAACTTGAAAGAAAGCAGCGAAAATACGAAAACTGAGGTTACTAACACCGAAATACCGCACACTTCTGAAACAGGTCCAGTCCATTCACACTCTAACTCGAGTATCTTCCTCACCTCACTTCTCCGGTCTCACACCAACCTGATCATAGAGCATATACTAGACTATGACACTTATATCGAACATATCAGTGATAGTATTGACCTTAAATTGAAGAAATTACAAGTTGTTGTTTACGGAAACTCTCCTTCGATTTGTTTATTATTTAAAAAATTTGTTGCTGCCAAAATAAAGAGGATATCGTCATTCTTTTTCGCTGGGGGAGATCACGGATTTTTTAACACCTATATGGTAAACAACAATATCCAACTATTGTTTATCAACACAGAAAACCTTCACTCTATACTACGCAAATTCCCAATGTTAATTCGTCACTGTAAAGTCATAATGGGATTCGCCATTGAAGAATTTGATGCTACTTTACCTGTGCAAGATCTGATTGAGCTACACCACACCACTGATGCAACCACTCAATGTGTCGTTATAACAACTGGGGATATGGGGACTGACCACTTCATGTCGCGTCCTTTCTACCATCTAAAGGTGTCAGAAGATGTCAGGAAGAACTTCACAGTGGATCTGTACCACTAACACTGTATTTTAGTGTATTTAGTTTTAAGCTGATAATCCATTGTACATTTAATTACTAGTAGAAAATTATTGTTTATTAATAGAATTGATTTCAATAGCATTGCATCTCATTCTATTTATAGAATTAACAAGAGACAAATTGGAATTGATAGAACTAGTTTTCCGTTTGTGCCAACCTGAGCCAAGATAAAAGCGTTGAATTCGCGGGACATGGCGGGACGCAATAGAAAAGTACTATACATAGAATACAAAAAAGCGGGACATAATGGGGAAATTTCATGTAAAAGTGGGACACTCGAGAAAATTAGCTCAATGGAAGAGTGAAAAAGCGGGACGTCCCGCCAAAAACTGGACAGTTGGCAAGTATGTAAATCTTTGGCCAAAAAAAATGCGATTTGATTGGTCCTAGATACAACGCCGTAAATCGATGTTTGCCTTTAAAATAAGTGAGTGTACTGATTGGATAATATTAATGTTCCTTTATTTAAATACTCCAATTAATATTGTTTTAATAGTTCGATTGGTGCTAGTTAGTGTTTAGTTACCGAGATGGCATGTTGGAATGGGAACTCTCTAGCTACTTCAGAAGATCCACAACTGATGCTTCGCTTATGCACTAAGCACAAGGTAGACACAGCCGATGTGACTTCTCTCTCTCGAGTTGTATCAGAAAACCTGAGTAGGAAACATTCCGTTCTAGTCTCTACCTTTCCTCTACCAACCCAGATCTGCTTGTTGGAATATTTTCTCGATTTGATTGTTGAGAATTCGGATTATCTAATTTTCCTACACATCTCCGGATTTAACCCTGAATTTCTCAGTTCTTTGGATATTTCCTCTTCTGTTCTATTTGAAGAGTTTCTAGATAGAAAGAAGACTTTTGATAAGTTTAAAAGAGTGTATCTTGTTGTTCATCAGGATTATTATAACTTAAACAACACTGACACTCTTGTCAACAACAACAATGTTGTGTTTGTTTTTATTTCGAATCATGTTCTAAGTCCGTTTTTGATGCCAGGCGTGAAAAACGCACTAAATTTAATTCTCTGTCCTGAGGCACCAAATAGTGAAGTATCTCCGTTCTCGTTTACGCACATTTCCACAGACGGAAAAGACGTGCTTGTAGAGATGTGCGATGGTAGGCCTAATGAGATTGTTTCTCGAATTAAATCTAACAAGAAGGTGGAGAGTTTGATTTCGAGATTGGGAGAGAGAGAACTTTCACAGAATCTCCCACGGATAATGTCAGATGAACTGTTGAATTCTCTGATACAGAAATATCTCATTTTAGACTTTGAGCTGTTAGAGAATATCTCAGAAGTTGTGGCTAGTAATCTGCTCAAAGGAGTGTCTCTGGTAGTAGAGCGTTTTGATGCCGAACTTCTAACTTGTCTGCTCGATTTCCTCCTCATGAAGCTACTCAACACCAGGGATGCATGCGTTTTAGTTTATTACGTTAAATCAGTGTACAAACATATTCTGAAGTTAGATATCCTTCGCGAATCAAGAAATTTTTCATTTGTGCCCAATGAAAACGATTTCTCAAAGAAAATTCTGTTTTGTTCGGGCAAAGATGAGAATCAGATTTTCTATAAATTGAAAGATATATTTGGAAAATCTCCTCAATGTTACATTATCTGCTATTCTCAAGGAAAATATGTAAATAGATCAATGTTTACATTCCAATGTCCATTTCTTTTTCTAACAACTCAGAAAATGGAGAAAAGTGTGAATGGCATTTCACGTCCTTTCTTACTGGTCAATAAAGATACATTTCCAAGCCGTTTAAGCTTATTTCCCATAAATGGATTTCAAAACTTAGACACCCCAGCAAACACAGTTGAAAGTGACAGTACTAAAGCCACGGTTGAAAAAGATACTAGAAACACGGTTAAGCCTGAAACTCCAGTTTCTGAAGAAGCTGATAAAATTCAAAAAAAGTGTTCTGAAAGCTTAACAGTTCAAGCTACGAATAGAGTAGAATCTTTTAATCTTTCTTCTCTCGATAGTGCAAGGACTTCTAGCCTTGCAAAGGAGTTTAAAACTAATCCTGTTGCAGTGGAGAAATTATGTTCAGCAGTCCTACACTTTCTGAATGAAGGAGATTCCATCATTGTGGATAATTTCGATCACGACGTCTTAGCTTGCTTGTTCGAGTTTGTGGTAACAAAGAAAAGTGTTGATTCACAAGTCTATTATCGTTTCATCAATTTACAATCTCAAAACTTGGACATTGTCAAATCCGTGAACGTAAAAGATGTAAGCGGTTCGAAACTGAAAAAATTACAACCTTTTAATCCCAATTCTTTGTATATACAATTCTATATCTCTCTCCATTTCCTCGAAAATATTTTCTCGAAGATCGGTTGTCAGGTGTTAGGTTTAGCGCGTTCTAATTTGAGTTACTATTGCAATTCAAAATGGATTTCGTCAAATTTCGTTAATATTCGGTGTGTGAGAGGTGAAGAGTTCGTTATCAACCATTATAACATAGGAGAAATTCCAGCGGAATTTGAACCTGAAAATACTCAGGACAAGAAAGAACTCTCCGAACTCTCTGCATTTATTATAAACAAACACAATCCCGTTAAAATAATGATAAACAAATTGTTTACTGAACACAACATTCTTCAACCTTCCTTTTCTAGCTCTGACTCTTATCTCTGTATTCTCACGCTCCTGTTAGAGAATAGGAGCTTAGTCTTAGAAGGTTATGACGTCATATTTCTAACACCTCTCATTCGCATGTTTGCTCTGGAATCACAAAAGTATGACAGAAGTGTTTACATATATAATGGCTCCGAGTTTTACGAACCATCTATTCCTAAATCGAAAATAATCACAAAAGAATATTTCCTACAACACAATTCAGTGAATGACGTCACTCTCAGTTTGTTTTTGTTGTTCTTTGTGGATAGTAAACATTTCTCTGAAATTAAACTTCATCTCTCGAAGCATCACCAGTATGTGTTTGTATTGTCAGAGGAGATAGCTAGCAGTGCGCTAGAGAATTCAGCATTCGATTTCACGCATGTTTCAGACATTTCTGATTCTGTTTGTATTCGAGAATATCGGGGATCAGAAAATAATTCTCTGGAAGCTTCGGGTCCCTCTGACTCTATTCCAGAGATAGAACAGTTGGATCGTTCTCCTAAGTTACCAGATTCGGACATAGTTATGTCGCCACCTAGCACAGAGATGGACTCAAATCAGGACATTCCAGAAGTTCCACTGAAATCTATTGTAAGTGTTGATAAGCCTAATGAGACCAAAATTGAAGAAAACATCGTCCAACTCGAATCCACTATAGGAGAAGATTCACTTTTAGGAACGGAGAAATTGGAAGACTGCACTCCGTCTGAAATGCGAGATATTCCTGAGAATGAGGTTGCAGTTGATACTAAATCTGCTATGAATATTGAGTTGAACTCTGGAAGTGATGAAAATGTTGAAAATGCAAAAGAAGTAACGGAAAATGTGAAATTTGAAGAAATTCCTGAATCGGAAAGAATCGGCTATCTTCAACAAACGGCTGAGATCATTCACAGAAATTTAGAAATGTTTGAACTCGATCCTTCGAAGCTAGAATTTCCTAATTCACAATCAGAAACTAAAGAATTTCGAGGAGAAAAACCGATAAATCAAATATCAGACGACGATTATCAATCTTGTGATGACGACGAGATCTCCCAATCCAACACACAGCTACCATCAACCAATGAACTTTCAGACTCAAAAGATTCGCATTCTCTCCCGAATTCTAAAAACGAATTTGTATCTCAAGACAATTCGATTCCATTTTCTGAAAATTCTATTTCTGTTCCTGAAAAAGTTAGCGATACGAATTTGAATTTAGATTTGTCCGATTCGAGCACTGAATTAATCACTTCTCTCCTACACTCGGGCATCCATCTTATAATACATAGTTCATCTGATTTACTCTACATTCCTATCTTACAACACGTTGCTAGCGTGCTCAATCCTTCTACTCTTCATCTTCAAGTAGTCCTAACTTCTAATTCCCCCCAGATATGCTCTACACTCTTCAAACTTCTCTCTACTAAGCTCGCGACTCTGGGACACGGATTTCTCTACAAAACTGGACAGATTTTGAAACTCAAATCCTACATTTTGGAGGAGAATGTGCAAATTCTTTCTATTCCATTAGACTCACTCGTCTCACTTATTCAACACAAAGCTGTATTCTTGGAAAATTCGCTTCTAGTTTATATTGAAGATAATGAGGATAGAGATATCCGTAGATTAGAAATCTTACTTAAAAATGTCTCGAAACAGTTTATTTTCTTATTACAAAACGAATCATTCTCTCTGAAAGCTTCGCATTTTCCGACACCTTTCTTTAAAGTAAAACAAACATCGCAAGAAAAGAGCAAAGAATCTTTTTGTGTTGAATTTAATTCTGATTAGACATGCTTTTTCACTAATAAATCTTACTTACTTACTAGAACCTTAGTGTTTTGTGTTATGCTTCACTCATAGTTTTAGTTCATAAATTAGCCTCAAATGGCAGATAAAAGTGCTGCCATCGCTTCGTCAGAAAACTTGGAAATTCCAGCCAAGAAACTGCTTTCTTTCCCTACCAAAATGGAACCAGAATCGAAACTTGATTCTGAATCGAAAGTGCTATCGTCCGAAGCCTTTTCCTTAGAAAAATCTGAATGTTCTAACACTGAAGTAGCGAATTCGTTTAATTATTCTTTTCAAATGAAAATCAATTCCTTTCAAGAACTTAAATTAAACTCGGAACTCTTCAAGTCTCTCCAAAGCAACGGAATCCAGATTCCCACCGAACTGCAATCCAAGATCCTTTCTCCTCTCACTAAAGGCCGATCGATGCTAATCGAATCTCCCCGTGCATCAGGGAAACTCACCTCTCTCTCGATCGGATTGCTACACCGAGCGAATTTAAGTCGTGTAACCTTACAAGCTCTCATAATCACTGATCTCACCGATGCCTGCTCCAAACTCGAGTTAGCTCTGAGTATTCTCTCCGAGGACGCGATTAGTATTAAACTAGACGACCTGGATGATGTAGCGGCTGGAGAAATTGCTGAGCATCATTTTATTATGGGTAGTGAGGGGAAGGCAAGTTTGCTCTGTGACATTATCGAATCTATAAAGTCGCGTGTCGTGTTGTATCTGTATAATGTGAATCTAGAATCTGGGCTGTTGATTAGGAAAATTGTTGAGAATAAGTTTAAGTTTTTCCAGATTGTAATCATGAGGAGTTCGGAGGTTCTCAGTTCTTATGAGCTCATTTCTCAACTCTTGGATGCGAACACAGTCTATTTCGCTTCCGCTACTCTCGCAAACCATTCTGAGAGGATAATCAACATTTTAGAAAGTAAACAAACCGACAAACCAACTGTAAACAACAATAATCAAGAAGAATTAGATGAAATCATTGAATCGCCCATTACTGAAATATGTCAAAGATTGGAATCGGGCGAAAAGCTGTTAAGAATATTTGAGAAATACAATCTACCTCCAGACGTACTCCCAGGATTCTACATTTTTGTCCTACACTACCTCCTCAGAGGTGTTAGTGTCGTCCAGACCGGATATAAACCCACTGAGCGCGTAAACCTCTTATCCATAATAGCCAAGGAATTCAATTCCCACTTAACGATACCAGTTCGTGTCGTAGTGTGTCATGATGGGAGAGAGTTAGCTGAATCGATTCTGACCAATGACAATCAAGTGTTTCAACTCAAAAATGGACAGAACTTGAGTGATATTCCTCCCGATAAGACTATTGTGGTTGCGTCCAGTACCAAAACTCTCTCAGTCCTCACATCCTTTCCGAAACTGTTCCAAGGGACGGGGAGATTGATTTTATTTCTGAACACACAGGTTGAGAAGTTTAGGGAGATCTCGAGGTTGTTTCCTGATGGATTGCTGTTCCTCGCGATGCTAAAGTGTAGAGTCGAGACAGTCGAGAAAGAAGTCAAGCTTCCTTTCATTCACGTGTCCAGACGTGAATCTAATCTTAGCGTGTCTGCATTCCAAGGCGCCACTGTGTCTCCTGGAGAATTGAGTTGTATCGAATTAGTTCCTAAAAATATCCCCGACATTCCAATCCAATCTAAACCCATTCTTAATCAACCTCAAAACCACTTTCCAGACTTGGAAGAGACAGACAGAGTAGTTCTGCCTAACATTGTCAGTTTCCAGTTATTGGAAACAATAGCCGCCAAACACGGAATAAACCCCCAACGAATCCTTCCATTCTACCAGGAGTTATTCTCATTCGCTATTCGAGGTGACAATATTCTATTAATAGGCTTTGCACCCAAGGATTTCACACCTATTCTAAATTTAATCATGCTAGAGAAAGCGAGCAGTGGCACAGCTCCAGGGTGTCAAGTGGTCTTATTTGCGCCACATCTCGAATCGCCACTTTCAGAATACCCCAACTGTGTCCAACTAATCCCTTCCAACGAGGAGAACATACTGAACATCTCCTCCATTGTCCGTGTCGATTCTGTCAGTGACGTCATTAGAATGTATGCGGAGCAAACTGACAAATTTCGCACTTTTAAGAAGCTCGTCGTTCTGATCGGAGTGAGTTTCGACGAATGTGTCGAGTTGATTGCTGAGAGAATGCATTGCCAGTTCCTGTTTGTCTTTTCAGATTTTCCTTCAGATGAATTTTTCCAAGATTTCCCGCTCGTTTTCGTCCGATTTCTGAACGTGAACGGCTCAGTTAGAATTGAGAGTGTTGGAAAGGAAGTTGCATATGAAACGCCAGACGATTTTCTCCCTGAAGTAACTGAAAATTCAGGTCCTTCCACTCAAAACGACACAGATCCCACCCTACCCTTAATCCTAGAGATAGAAGAACGCTACCAAACTGAAACCTCTCTCAATCCCACTTTTTTCCATACAGTACTCACACACGTGTTCAATGGAGATAACATCGTGATCACAAACTTCTATCAAGATATCGTTACTACCCTAGTTACCATACTGTATCAAGAGTATTCCATTGGAATTCCTGGAGGTGGACACACTCTAGTCTGTTTGGGATCCAAAATTTCTGAATTACTTTTGCCTACATTCAAATGCCTGTCTAATTTATGGCTGGCAGACAATGTGTCCGTGTTGTCGCTTCCTTCTAAACAGGAAGAAACATTCTTCCTAACAATCGCTAAAATGCTACATATTTTGAATAACGAATTCGACTTTCTCGTCAAACAGAACTGGTTCATTATGTTAATCGGTCTCTCACACCAAGAAACACAAAACTGCATTCCATTCATCCCTTTATCCAACCAATACCTCTTCATTCTAAGTATAGAACACCCACAATTTAAGAAATTCATGTCAGCTCCCTACCTAATCATAAACTCTTCAAAGCGAAAACCGCTTACCACTGAGTGGGTACATAAAGGCAAGATGAAATCGTTTAAGGCCGAATACAAACAAACTGAGGATGCACCCCTAAATAGCACTGATTCGAAAGAGAGCAATGAATTTGAGTCAATATTACGAGATGTCGCGTCATCTTTGCTTAACTCCGGTAAACACATTCTGATACAAACCGACGAGACTAACATTCTATTCGAATACATCCTCTATAATGTCGACAAAGGGAAGACTTGTATCCAAGCTATTTATACCACACCGACCATCATATCTAGTGTTAAATTATTTGCCCGCCTAAATAAATATTTACGCTTGAAAAAGGAAAACGGAGTTAAAGCATTTTTGTATTCGAAAGGTGGTCTCGACCAATTGTCTGCTTTTCTCGCTAACACTGGTTTTCATTTGCTAATAACGACCAATGATATTCTCCCTGGGATCCTGAAACAGCCTGGCATCATGGGGGGATGTTGTCTCGTCGTGTTTGATGGGTTGCGCGGAGGTAAATTAGTAGATCAGTCAGAAAGGACTTTGCCTCAGTTGATTAACCAATCTATTCCGCGACGAATCCAGTGCGTGTTACAGACAGGAGTGAATGAAAAAGTCTCTAATCTGATTCGGCAGCTCCGAATTCCTATCTACCACGTCAAACAGGCACGAAGTTCGACTGAAAAAATTTGCTTTAGAATCAATTGTTATTTTTGATTTGTATTGTTTTCTAGATTATTATGAATGTTTCTGTGGTCATAACTTATATATTCTCAAAATTAGTTATTTGCTGAACAATATTGCTGCAGTTATTCTAATTTAGTACTCGAACCTTCAACTAATGTGTATTCCCAATCTTTTGGAATTTCCAAAACATCATTTAGCATGTAATACAGTAATACTGAAACTGCTTATTATGTAGCTCTCAATCTTTCCAGGAATTAATATAATCAATTAGCTTTGCTCTATTCTTAGAAAATTGTTAGTAGAAATGTTTCTAGATTAACCTACTGAACTGAAGTATCTGGTATTTCAAGGAAATATACTATTACTCATTGAAATTTAGTTGCAAAATGTGGCCTTGTAGTGGCTTAAATCAAGCCACATTCAAATAAATTTCTCCTCAGTAGATCAATTTTTGAAAAAGGTAGGTGTCTCTTTTCAAAATCATCAAAATATTGCGATTTTCTCAAAAATGGACCACTCAATTAGTTTTAATGTTGATTTAATTATTATTAGTGAAAGTGATAACTTGTATATTATTATTATTGGTATTTAAATATTCATTTGGAATCCGCGTATGCTTACATGTCCATTCTATGTATTTAATAAATGCCAGGAATTTGTTTACAATCGAGCAATCTAAATTTAGATATGAAACTAACATTTCTTAAAAATTTTCCAAAAATAAGCGAGTATAGAATTTAAATCCAGCAAAATGGTTTAATTACAAATTCGTCTATTAACATCGTCCGTACGCTCGCTCCTGGGAATTCTATTGGACCAAATTGCACCAAATTTAGACCATATATTCCTTATAGATTTGAACCTGGATCCAAATTCTGAAAAAATTTCCTTTACCTTTCCACAAAAGGTGTCAAAATGTATTGCAGCACATTTTGTCCCGATAGAGGAGAACCCTATTAACCGAAATTTTTTTCTATGCGTGAGAGCTATTCCGGTCTTACCAAAGTGACCCTATTAAGCGGAGTCTACTGTATTCCATGAATGAGCTGAGTGCAGCATTTCTCTCCTGATTGACTTTCTACTAACGCTTCGGAAGTCAAAATTGTGTCCTAACAGAAGTTTATTTTGTTTCGAACTATTACGGGATTTCTGGATTATCACAAAATCCAGGGATTTGTGTAATTTTATCTACTCACGGGTCTTATAAAGGTCATGTCAACAAATTGATTATCTTACCATATACCAGATTAGGTGATGAAATTGATTATCCTAAATATCCATATTTGTCCATATTTGATTTGCATCCAATTCCCAGGAAAAATCTACAGGAAATGCGTTATCACGTTTCATTCACTAATCAAATTACGACTTATTCTGTTGACAATATTTTGAATAGCAGCTATTCTAAATTTAGACTTTCCGCATGTAAGAAGTGCTAGGTTGGATCTACTGTCAGTATTCCAAAGAATGATTGCATAATACAGCACATTTGTTGAATAATAATTATCTCATAGTGGGTTTCATGCCATCATGTATTATTGAATGAGTGGTAGACACTTCTCGAGTACTCTTCGTCATTGCAACTTTTGCAAAAAAACTTTTGGTCACCTTTGTTTCATTTTTTAAAGAATGATTTAATGTCACATAATGAGGTCAATTCTATTTATAGAATTGATTCGATCGATCTAAGATGGAAGAGGGTGGAGTGAGTTGGAATCGGGTTCGGGGGTTTGAAGAGTCGACCCGATTCCAACTATAGGTGGAGCTGTGAGGATATGCTCATAGGTTTGTCTAGGATTTTCTTTTTTTTTGAATGTGATAAAGGTTATATGGCACCCAAACAGGGGTTTATCTTGAAATTCCAGGGGTGGTGGCAACCCGGCGCCTAAATCGGACCATCCTTCAAGCACCTTGGCTTCTCGGACGATACCAGACTGGCACCTATAAGTGCTGGCCGAGCACCTAGATAAACCCCTGGATATGCCCCCCCTTCAAACCTGCCCTTGTGTAATAGTCCTGGTTAATAACTATCTCTCCCACTTATTAAAGTTCATTTTGTTGTTCATTGATTATTTAATGCCTGAAAGATGGGAAATCTATCTCGAACCTCCCATGTTAAATCACAGTACTCAATTTTCTTCTAATCTGCTTTATAACATTACAAATATATTATTATTGAAGCAAGGCCTATTTGCATGTGTCATTATTAACAGAAAGCAACCTTTGTACTATGTCCTACGTGCATACCAACGACCCTTTGATGTCTCTAAGTAGGCTAAGGTTACTATAATTATGATTCTATATTTACACATTAGCATTACTAATTTTAATTAGAAATTAGGATAACGTGCATTCCTAGTAACTATTCTGCTACCACGTGGTTTCTACTCTCTCTTGGAAGTGAAAGTATACTTGTAATAAATTATAACTGGAATTTGATCTTGTGAAAGCTCTCTATTTTTATAAATACAATAAGGTCATGGTAAACTACAACAAACAGTATAAATAAAATATATAAAGACAACAAACAAATAAATGGATACATACACAACTCGAGGATCTGGTTACGGATATGATTACAGTGAGAGTCAGCAAGAGATGAAGAGAAATAGTTACCATAATTCAAGAGAAAATTTAATGGAGAAAATGAACTACAATGATTTAGAGAAAATCGATTCAGACAACATTCAAATGAATAGAACAACACCTGCCCTTTCAAACAATACTGACAAACAGTTGAATCTTAGCGAAAAGATATACAACTTGGAATTACACAATCGGAATTTAGAGGCAAAAAATGCGAAGAAATCAGAAGAAATTATATTATTGAAGGAGAGAGTTCAAAGTTTGACCGATAAACTGACTAAAATGACTGATCAACCGATAGTTGATATGAAAAACCATGCGGAAGAGAGGAGAAGTTGGAAAAGTGAGAAAGAACAGCTCGAAAATCAGCTAAGCATGATGGACAGCATGGTACGTAGTTTGAATGAAGATAAACTGCACATGAGAGAGAAGATCTCTGTCCTTGAAATTAATCTGGCAAGACCAGTGTCTTACCCTCCAACCCAACCTCATTTCGACTATTCCGATCCAAGAGACGCCGGAGTTGGTTACCCGTTTACCAATCCAACTGGACATTACACTTATTACCCGAGTCAAGATTTGAGTTATCCTTACCCCTCCAATGGTAGTCATGGTTACCAGCAGTCTCACCAGGCATGGGACCCCTTGTTGACGTGTGAAATCTGTGGTCAGAAGTTTCAACGTGGCGATATACAACAGGCCCGCGATCATTTAAATTCTCAACACCCCAAATAAGCGAAATCGAACGCTTCAGTTTTGTATTTTGTCTACTGTGATGATATATTCTATGATAACCTTACGGGCCGTTGTTTCTCTTAAAGGGGAATTGACCGTTGCTAGCTTCTAAGCAGGGCGTTTAGTCGTTCCGTGTTCAATGTACGCATTAGAAATACTTGCTTTTTCTGCTTTTTAGAGTAAATTTGTTTTTTCAATGTTTTAAGTAAAATATCCTACGAATCTAAAACCAAATAACAGAAACTATAAATATAACTTTTTATTTTGTAACAAATATTTTTGTCTACATTAATTTAATTAATCAACACCAAAATTACAAGATTGAAGTGAATATAAAGTTCAAATTCCTAACTTTGAAATTTCGCATTTATTATTGTACCAGAAACAAATCCTATCTATCGCATAATACTCGCGCACTCCACATTCACTCATTTACCATACACAGTGACTATAGTATTATTTCAATGGCTTTATTCCGTACATCACTTCTACTTCGTGCGAGACCATTGTGTCCACGGATCTCGTCTTCAGATTTCGCTCACTCACTGCAATCCAATCTCTTACAGTCGAGGCAGAGGAGAAGTTTCGCCAAAGACATTAAGTTTGCGGGAGACGCTCGCTCTCTCATGCTGAGAGGAGTGAATATTTTGGCAGATGCAGTCTCTGTCACTTTGGGACCAAAGGTAAGTTCCTTCAGTTACCCCCCTTACCCCCCTACCCCCTTACCCCCTTACCCCCTTACCCCCTTACCCCCTTACCCCCTTACCCCCTTACCCCCTTACCCCCTTACCCCCTTACCCCCTTACCCCCTTACCCCCTTACCCCCTTACCCCCTTACCCCCTTACCTCCTTACCCCCTTACCCCCTTACCCCCTTACCCCCTTATCCCCTTATCCCCTTATCCCCTTACCCCCTTACCCCCTTACCCCCTTACCCCCTTACCCCCTTACCCCCTTACCCCCTTACCCCCTTACCCCCCTTACCCTCCTTACCCCCCTTACCCCCTTACCCCCTTACCCCCTTACCCCCTTACCCTCCTTACCCCCTTACCCTCCTTAACCTCCTTAACCTCCTTACCCTCCTTACCCTCCTTACCCTCCTTACCTCCTTACCCTCCTTACCCCCCTTACCCTCCTTACCCCCCTTACCCTCCTTACCCTCCTTACCCTCCTTACCCCCCTTGAGGTTATAGTACGTATCACTATAAGTGCCCTTTATAACCAATCACCAGTCAACTCGTACCAACTACCAAGGTAATGCGGAATAGTTCGACTTTTCGAAAAAGGAAATAGTTCTAATTGCAGATTTAGGAAATGGTTCGACTTTTTATCATTAGGATTAATGGTGGTTTTCATGTGAACTATTTCCTTTTTTGGAAAGTCGAACTATTTCCACCATACCACTACCAACTCATCCAAAAGAACTAAGTCAACTGGACCACTACCGAAATGAAATGTACGTTATAGTATTTTGGATGAGATATCTGTAAGAACACAGCGAAAAGCAGGATTTTCTGTTGACTTGGTACGAGTCGGTATGTGATAGAGTTGACTGGCATTCACCAATCTAGATATAACGAAACTCCTCTTCGCACACTGTTCAATTGAAAACTTTTATCGCTGTCCTCATGCTTTTGTACTGTACCATAATGCCATTATTGCTTTATATTCACATCCATTTACACTAAATCCTCTAACACTATATACTGGTACCAGTAATACACAGACATAAATACCAAATAAATACTTACTGTAACTAATCCAGAAAATCTTGATGAAATACTGAAACATTGACGAACGAATAAGTTCCTTATGAACCATGGATGAACCTATAACAGAGTTCCATTGTTCCTTAGGGTCGGCTGGTGATCCTAGAACAGTCCTGGGGGTCTCCGAAGATCACAAAAGACGGTGTCACAGTGGCAAAAGCCATCGAACTTAAAGATAAATATGAAAATATCGGCGCCCGACTCGTTCAAGATGTCGCCAGTAAAACTAACGATGAGGCTGGAGATGGCACAACTACTGCCACCTTGCTCGCTAGGACAATCGCGAAAGAAGGATTCGACAGAGTGACACGTGGTGCCAACCCTCAGGAAATCAGACAGGGTTAGTGGTTACTTTTCTACTCGTAAATTCGCTGACTCTTCTCTACATTCGTTAACCATTTTCTACCTTAACGAATCAAATTGAGTTTCACAATGAGTTTTCTATGGTTGAGGTTTCTACTCGACATCTATGATAATAGTCACAGTTTCCATTAAAAAATAATATTTAAAGGCGAATTGAAGTAGAATCAGGTAGTACTATACTTATACTGTTTCATTAAATTCATTTACTAATGGACAATATTAAGGCGAAAGAGTATGTAGTAGAGTTGAACAATAAACTTTCCCTATTCACCAAATATTTCCAGTTGCTAAGGAGAAAATCTTAATTCCGTTCCCCTAATACAGTCGAAACCGGGTTTTTTTTCACTCCGGTTTATCCTTACTTATCGTTTTTTTCTTACTAATTTCAGAATCTTAATTATGTAAAAAATCCAAATCTATATTAATTTCCATCGTTTTTTTCTTACTGTCTGAGCCTGTAAAGAAATAATGAGAAATTGTTTGTTTGTTTGTTTGTTTGTTTGTTTGTTTACTTCTGTGTTCACAGAACTGAGTCTATTCTTGTGCAGGTATCACTGATGCAGTGGCTGCTGTAGTGAAGAAACTGCAATCATTGTCTGTCACTATCTCCACTCCAGCAGAAGTAGCCCAGGTATCTTCACTCACATTTTATTCCGCACTTAAATTAATACTGTAATACTTATGTACTTCTAATCGCTGCAAAATTCTATTCTAGATTTAGAAATAATTTCTTAGTTGTTTCACTCCCTCGATTCTAGCCTAAATACTCGCATAATGTTATTATATTACACGCTAAGGCTATTATTACATATTAGCTAAGCTGAACAGTGGATGATTACTCATTTTGACATGTGCAGAATGTTAAAATCTTAAAATCCTTACTATTAAAACTCGATTAATGTTTATATATATATGTACTTGTATATATATCGAATTGATTGTAAAAACTGCCAGGCAAAGAAAGCTGATTTTTGGCATGTGCGAGTCTTTTGGCTATGGCTCCACTAAGTTCTGACCTTTTCGACCATAACTCAGCCATTTTAAGCGATAGAAGGCTGAAATTTTCATAGAGTGTGTATATTAACACATCTCACATATGATACAACTATAATAAAAAATGATGACTCATCACTCTGTTATGACGCCATCATTATGGATTTTAAAAAATGGGCTTTGAGACTTTTCTGTCTGAGATGCTCCCAATCCAACCTCAGATATTATATAAACAATTCAGACAACTTATCTCTACTATGTACTGATCTAGGGATCGACCGGTCCCCCGGTCCCGGTCCCGGCCAATCCAGGCCACTTCTGTCCCGGCCCCGGCCCCGGCTTAAAGTCCTGAACCTGGCCGGGGCCCAGTTGAGTTGGAAAAACATGTTGTTTACGAAGGAAACTTTATAATTGTATGACAACTACATAAATTTAGCCTATTACCTACTTGCACTAACTACCTATACTAACAAATCTGCACTAACTACCTATACTAACAAATATTTAAGCCGAACTTTCATCATCAATTTCTGAGTTGCGGTTTGGAAGATCAACTTCAGGAGGTGGCTGAGGTAGCTTGAACGAACCAAACCCAATGTTCGAAGGTTGTATTTTAGAAACAACTAGGGATCGACCGGTCCCCCGGCCCCAGTCCCGGCCAAAAACAGTTCAGCCCGGCCCCGGCCCCGGCTAAATTCTCCCCCCGGTCGATCACTATACTGATCCATAGTTCATTGTTCTATTACTAAAAAGTTCTGAGATAAATATAAATAATTCACAATGACTCTCTTAATTAAATAGGAATTTTAGAAGTGAGTTATTCATGGTTCAAACAGACATTAACAAAAAGAAATCTACTCATACACCGAGTTGACTAATACTTGGTGGATTAAGTGTACAGTGGAACCTCGTTAGTACGAACACCAGGGGAAATTTTTTCATGTTGTCCGGAATTCATATTAACCAGAGTGATTTACATGTACATTAGATACCGGATATAAGGAATGACGGATGTTTCATCGCTGATATTTTTTTTGAATTAAATTATTGAATCCTCACTTTTATTCTCCCATTCATTCTACCAAATAATAAATGACAATCACCCACCCACCTCACGAAATAAAAATACCACTCTCCCGTGCCATTTTATATTATTGCAAACTCAAATGCCCACTTTCTCTTTGCTCTTATGCATAATACTCTCCAAAATGCTCACTCTCAATCTCCTATCAATTCTATTCAGCTTTAGAACAAATTCATTTTTCCCAACAGTTTGTAATTCCATTCTAAAATATCAGCGACGAAACTTCCGTTTAGAAGAAGAACACCGGTTATAAGAACATTCTACTAGAAAACGGTTGACATATACCCCATGTAATTTATGCCGGTTATAAGAACATTATATGCAGTTCCCTACGGTGTTCTTATAACCGACATCTACTGTATTATCGTCTGTAAGGGATAAAACATCTGTTCGTATTATCCATGTTATTAACGAAATTCTACTTAACTTGTAAAGATATGTGAGATCCTAATTTCGGGAATTTATTATAATCGACTAATCGGAACATATCCCACGCATTTGTTGCCTATGATTTTGTCCCGATTAAGCAAAGTTCCCAATTAATCGACGTAATTTCGTATTAGCTCTATGTGCGTAGAAATTTTATGTTCCTAGGTTTTTGTCCTGATTATTAAGCGGAGTCAAACTGTATTTCATCTGAAATGTTTTTCCAGTAAAGTACGCTAAGATCTAACATCCATTTAAGCACCTGTATTTCATTTGAGTGACAGCCAATGAGTGGATAGAGTTATGTTGACACAAGTTATTCATTGAAATGAATCAGGACAAAGTATATAAGTAAAGAGGAGACAGTACATAGTCATTTGCGAATATTCATTCATTTATGGTCAGTTGTTGTTATCGTTTATTGTTAGGTTGCAACTATCTCTGCGAATGGGGATAAAGAAATCGGGAGATTGATTTCAGAAGCGATGCAGAAAGTTGGCAACAATGGTGTTATCACTGTTAAGGTATTTTCAGACATAAATTACCGAACTACTTGAACTTCTTTGATTGACTCATTGACGTGATATTAATGCAATATGCTCCCATAGGATGGCAAGACTTTGGAAGACGAGCTGGAGATAGTAGAGGGAATGAAGTTTGACCGGGGCTACATATCCCCTTACTTCATCAACGTGACTAAAGGGAACAAGGTGGAGTTTCAGAATCCAATGATCCTCTTCTCAGAGAAGAAGATAACTTCAGTCCAGCAGATAGTGCCTGCTATGGAGATGGCGAATACACAGCGGAGACCGTTAGTAGTGGTCGCTGAGGAAATTGAAGGAGAAGCTCTCACCACGATGGTGCTCAACAGGTTTGCTTGTTTACATTAGTTTGTTGTTGTTTACTGTTTTTCAACGGACAATGACATTATATATTACGTTTAAGTTCGGACCGATGTGTAATTTGAACTGTGGTGACTTAATTAGATTTTTGCATCAGAACTGTAAGTAATCAAGAAATGAGTGCAAGATAAATGATTATTCAATTAGTTGATAGTCACAATATCCAGGTCAAATCAGTTCGTAGTTCAACTAACCAACAGTGTTTAAATTTAATTCTTTGTAGAATTTATGCCTAAAAACGTATCATTCTACTGTGATGACTTAAGATTATATTTTGTCTACTACCTGTGTACTCGTTCAGTAGAATTTCTATTTAGCTATTGTCACTAAGAAAGTTACGCCGTACGCCGTCAGAAAGAATTGATATTTGAAATGATTTTTTTCACCTTCAACTGACAAGCATAAACCTACACCATACTTTGAATACTGAATTCTTATAGGATTATCTGTCAATGGAACACAAGATGATTGCTAGTATTTTCTGGCATTCCTTGATTCCATCATTCGTTAATGTTTCCAATGTTTAACTAAGGTCGACTAGCCCAAATAGTATAAATACAGTCGACTCTGCTTGATAGGGTCACATCGGTCAGAGGACATTCTGCCCTGATTTAAGCGGAGAACCCTATTAACCGAAAATATTTTGTATTAGCTTCTATGTGTGAGAGTATTCCGGTCCTACCAAAAGTGGCCCGATTAAGCGGTTGACCTGATTAATCAGTGACCCTATTAAGCGGAGTCGACTCTACAACAATTTGCCAGGTTTAGTTTCTACATCTGGAATTTAAGAGACGGGAAATGAATAACTTTCTCCGCTCCTTTGAGTACGTATTTTGAGAACTTAGTATATGAGCTGAAAGGCTAGAACCTCGTTATGGATAAATATCTTATACAGTTGACTCCGCTTAATATGGTCACTGTTTAATCGGGTCAACCGCTTATTCGGGCCACTTCAACAAGAAAATATTTGATCTTTACTAGTTTCAATCTTGACAAAAATGACAAGAATTTGCATTCGCGGGTGAATTCTAGGAACTAAGATCAAATATTTGAAATACGAGTCCTCTTAACTTGAAGTATGTTGTATAGGTTAAACTAAATTATACTAGACTGAACTCTTAGCAATCAGAAAGTATAAATGCAGCTTAGATGCCGTTTTAAAACTCATGCCAGTATTTAGGGATGGCAGACATGAGTTGGGTAGTGGACAATTATGAAGAAAGATGGGCTGAAAAAATTAATGACAAATTTGCGGTTCAATCTGTATTTTAACAGATTGAACCACAAATGTGTCATTTAACATCATAAAAGGGAAGCAGTGGTGCACTCTAAAAATCCTCTAATTGGGTAGCTGGCACTGCTTGATTTGTACAATTCTGGAATTAAACAATCCCTATAAGCTAGTATCAAACTGCATTGATCACATGTGACACTCATTTTATGGATTTTAATGCCAAAGCAAGTAAAATTTGGAATAACTAGCATAAATGCTTCAACAGTATTACATATTCTATTCAGTCACCCGAATGTGCAGAATTATCTTCTGTATCAAAAAGTGTCGTATAATATTGCAGTAGAGAGCAATGCAAGTAATACAAGGTAATACATATAAATACGTAGTATTAATGTCACTACAGTTATTCTCATAGGACAATGCAATACATACATACATATATGTTTAGATATATTTTATTATGAACACTTGTCACGTCTGCTTATCTATTAATTTAACACAATATTCACTTTTATTGTTATTATTCTCTTCCAAATTTTAACTGTCTTTGTTCTGTGATGACTGTGATAAAATCCCCCATTCGTGATTTGAAATTCTGAGAAATTAAAATTAGTTGAAACATGAGTCCACTGAACCCCTTGACATGTTCAGTATACGTATACACAAAAACGAGATTGATTACTAACTTCAAATTATTATCAATGAGGATCAGAATATTATACTAGAATTGCTTAGAATTGCTTGCAGCAGATGTCTTGTTTTGTTTAGTGGTCTGATTGAGTTGAGATTTCTTCATCGCTATCCGAATTTGATGTTTGCTTGTAACTAAATCTTTGTTCTATTTGCATTGTCCTGCGTAAACAAAAACAAATAAATAAATAAATAGCAGTTAATCTAATCCAGAATAATTCATATTTATTATTAATAAATATGTAAATATGAATCAATTTGAATATAAAAATTATCAAGAGGATAAATATAAATTGATTTTGAGCAATCTTCTTGATTTGGAAGATCAGCATGTTGCTACTACGTGTACTGCTGAAGCCATCCTCGGACCTTGTCGCGAGGAAGAACTGCCTAGCGTTAAGGGAATTAATGACCAAATGCGTACTTTGGCGTCTCAAATACTGATTTTTATCCTCAAACATGTGTCTTTTGAGATCCCCAGCATCGCTTCTCAAAATCTCGATTCTCCAATTCATTTATTCCTCAAAGAAATTGCAGATCCGACCATTGAACTGGAATATGACTATAACAATACGTCAGAAGATAGCATGCATTTTATATTCGAACTGAAGACATCGAACGGGGAAATCATAGATAGCATACTCTTGAATTCGGATCAAAATCCCGAGATATTTTGTTTACAATATTTATATAAAGGAAAAATAGGCTAGATTGAGTAACTTCAGGCGCCCGCAGGGAGACTCTGCGGATACAAAGTGTCCGAAAGCCGCGCAGCGTAAGCAAGTGAAGTGCGCTTATCCATATGAAACTTGTATTTAAGTATATTTCAATGATCAGTGATTGAATCGCTGAAATCTGAATATGGTACACTTAACAACTCGGGATCATTTCGAATTATAGTAATTCATATGGTTTCCCCGCAGTGCTCGACAAAATCAAAATTTGGTGTTGGCTATCTTAACCGGTAAACGGAAATTTCGTCCTCTGGAAATTTCGTCCCCGGAAATTTCGTTCCAGGAAATTTCGTCTCCGAACTTTTGTCTCATTAGAGCCTAAAATAAACAGGCACTAATATGTAAGGAACGGAAAGTGAGGCTTTTGGAGTGGAGTATGTTTGAAAAAATGGTGAAAATGAGGCATTTTGATTGAGAAATCAGTAAGTGCGAAAGGGACATTTCAGGGGACGAAAATTCCAGGGACGAAATTTCTGGGATTCATCTTAACCACCATTTTACTTTTTCTGGTGGCTTTGTTAGCCACCAAACTCTAAATACGCTATATTAATAGAACAGTACTTCATAAAATTTGGTGGCTTTGTTAGCCACCACGCTCGGGAATTTCCACCAGATTTGTCGAGTACTGTTTCCCCGCCCAAAATTCCTTAAACCGGAAATGAGTTTGCAGAATTCAAAGTTTTTTATTCATCATTAAATTTACCAAATCTAATCATAACAATTCCACATACAGCTCATAAATTCCAAAGGTTTATCTCGTTTCCAAGGGAAGGTTTAGTTCAAACCCTCCCCCTCAATTCTTCTAGAATTATTCAACAAGAAAATATTTAATCTTTACTAGTTTCAATCTTGACAAAAATGACAAGAATTTGCATTCGCGGGTGAATTCTAGGAACTAAGATCAAATATTTGAAATACGAGTCCTCTTAACTTGAAGTATGTTGTATAGGTTAAACTAAATTATACTAGACCGAACTCTTAGCAATCAGAAAGTATAAATGCAGCTTAGATGCCGTTTTAAAACTCATGCCAGTATTTAGGGATGGCAGACATGAGTTGGGTAGTAGAGAAATACAAAGAAAAATGGGCCGAAGAAATTAATGGTGAAATTGAAGAGTTGAGATCCTTTCGTACAATCGCTGCAAACACAAATATTCCTTATTCAACAGAATCACAAATATTTTATGATATGCTTATTTTTGACTCGACAAAGTTAATTTCAAAATTCAACGATTTACTAATTTACCTTTCTTCCCCTCTTCCTCACAACTCTAAAGCTCATAGAGACTTGATAAAAAAAGCTACACATGTTGAAGTAAACACACAAACATCACCACATTTCGAAATGTTGCATATATATTTCAAGATACAGCAATTACTCAGAGGTTTGAAAGATGTGCATTATTATGCACAGTGTGGAGATATTCTAGGCCCGTGCCATGATGACGGATATCCTTGCGATCGCTTCTACTATCCACGAATTCGTAGATTAGAAATTTGGTCTAACAAGCTGTTTCAGGCAGTTCTATTTCAAGCTCCTCTTTCGATTGGACGCGAATTGCGATCTTGCATTAAAGAGAAAATGCCGCGAGAAAAATGCCCTAGTAAGCACAAGATGAAAAAATACATTTTCAAATCTTGGAAATTTTATATGCGCTCTCATCAGCCTTTTTACAACATGGCTAGCAGCAATTAAGTGCGGCTTATCGCAGTTCTCAAGTGAGATAATCCTCTGCTATTTATGCGCTTTTTTTGCAATTCTGTATTTTGCTTGTTGTAATGCTTTGGATGCTAAAAAGAGTATTGCTCACTCATATCAGTGTGAGTTATTATGGGACGGGGAGCCATTGAAATGTGCGGGTATTTACTATAAAAAGAACCTACTCCCCAGTTTTAAGTGATTAACAATTCGTCGTGGGTGTTCCTATAGTAATTATTCTGGTGGCGTGATTGCTTCTTTAATACAAGCGCGCTTCACTTACTTGCGCTCCGCGGCTTGCGGGCACTGCGTAGCCGCAGAGTTACCCAGTGGGCGCTTGGGGATATTCAACCATTTATATGAAATAGAATCGTGTGAATCGCATTATAAAGGTCTGATATTGATTGTGGTTAGTAATCCCTTAGAAGCTAGCTAGTATCAAGCTACATTGATAATGTCGTGACACTCGTTTTATGGATTTTAATGCCAAAACAACTGAAAATTGGAATAACTAGCATAAAATGATTCAACATGATTACAATATTCTATTCAGTAATCCGAATGTGCAGAATTATCTCTGTATCAAAAAGTGTCGTATAATATTGCAGTAGAGAGCAATGCAAGTAATACAAGGTAATACATATAAATACGTAGTATTAATGTCACTACAGCTATTCTCATAGGACAATGCAATACATACATATATGTTTAGATATATTTTATTATGAACACTTATCACGTCTGGTTATCTATTAATTTAACACAATATTCACATTTATTGTTATTATTCTCTTCCAAATTTTAACTGTCTTTGTTCTGTGATGACTGTGATAAAATCCCCCATTCGTGATTTGAAATTCTGAGAAATTAAAATTAGTTGAAACACGAGTCCTAAACCTTGACATGTTCAGTATACGTATCACGCAACAGTATTCATTACGAATAACTTTAATTGATTATCCACTGAAGGATCAGAATATTATTAATACTAGAGAGCTGGACTACACAGCTAATTGCTTGCAACAGGTGTCTTGTTTTGTTTAGTGGTCTGATTATATGTTGAGATTCCCTCATCACATTGCAAGCTAAACATAACGCTATCCGAATTTGATATTTTGCTTCTAATCAAATCTTGCTTCTATTTGCTTTGTCCTGCGTAAACCTATTAAATAGCAGTTTTTAATCTAATCCAGTATTCATATTTATTATTAATTAATGAATAAATGAATATGAATCAAATTGGATATAAACAAGGTGAAGAGGATAAATATAAATTGATTTTGAGCAAGCTTGTTGCTTTGGAAGAGCAGCGTGTTGATGCTACTGCTGAAACCATTCTCGAACCTTGTCACGAGGATGAACCGCCTAGCGTTAAAGTAATTAGTGACCAAATGCGTACTTTGGTGCCTCGAATACTGATTTTTATCCTCAAACATTTTGAGATCCTCAGCATCGCTGCTCAAAATCTCAATCCTCCAATTCGTTTATCCCTCAAAGAAATTGCAGATCCAACCCTTGAACCGGAATTTGACAGTAACAAGACATCAGAAAATGGCATAAATTTTATATTCGAACTGAAGACATCGAACGGGGAAATCATAGATATACTCTTGAATTCGGATCAAACTCCCGAGATAGCTGCTAAGCTATTCGAAATTGCAAAGCTCATCAAAGATATCTGTCCCTTCTATGTTGGGGTTTGTGAATACCGGATAAAGTGCACCGAAAAATTTGAATCTCGCATCGTACCTTACCAAAGTAAATCCTCAAACAAGAATCCACACAGCGATGTGAAAATGGATTCGGTTGGCTATGTTCGGCTAGAATACAAGGGAGGAGGTTATTAAAGAAGTTAAGAATCCGCTATCTGAACCGTTTCTCCTGCATTGCTAAATCCAAACCACGTAACCCACGTTTCTGTATGCATTATTTACTTAGTTACGGTATGCACAAGCTCGCTATGATAGAAATAACTGCGCGGCTGGCCGACACCCCCCGCATTGCATTTCGCTTTCTCCCCTTTTTATGAATAGTTTTTATGAATATGCGTTTTATGTTTGAAATGTGGATTTTTGCTTTAATATTTACAAGCACGCTTCGCTTTCTTGCGCTGCGCGGCTGGTGGACACTTTGTGTCTGCAGGAGACACCCTTTGGGCACCTGGGCCGCATTGGTTAATTATAAGGCAGATAACATATCTAAATACGTCTGTCCTACTGTTATAATCGATATCACATAAAAAATCAACAAATTTGCCAATTTTTAAAATTTTGTTGCGTAATGATGACGTCATAACATAGTGATGAGTCATCATTTTTTGATGATAGTTACATAATATGTGAGGTATATTAATATACACATTCTATTAAAATACACTCATAATAATATATTGCACTCTGCAGACAGCATATCCCTTCATTAAGATTATTGATTAATTAAACAAAGTATTCAAATACCTCTCAGCAACACTTGTAGCACAAATGTTTACCAGCCACACACCGAATGTGAGGCATTTAAAAATGTCGGTTGATAGATCGATAAGTGTCTCCAGGGAGCGTTAAATGTGAAATCCATACATCTGAAAATAAGTTTAGAGCTTCCTAGGTCTACTAAGCAGTATACTTGAAATGCACATCGTGTAATACTCTATATAAAGTGTCTGGGACGGAATAATCCTCAGAAGTTAATATTAAACTATGTCAATCACATAGAGACACTAATTAATGGAATTTTAAGATAAAATTTGGATGAATTTGTATAAAATGATTCATCATTATAGTATTATATTCCATCATCATAATGTGCAGAATTATATTTGAGATTGAAAAATAGCTAAATAATACTGGAAAGAGCTGATACTTATACAAAAGATCTAACTAATACATATTCTGCATACAGAGTTAGAATATCAATCAGTTATTATCATAAGAGAATATCACTACCAGTTATTTTTACTTAGTTATTTATTACTTAATTAATTAATTAACACCTGCTTATACATTAATTTAAATACAGTCGACTCCACTTAATAAGGTCACTGTTCAATCGGGTCAACCGCTTAATCCGGCCACTTTTGGTAGGACCTGAATAGCTCTCACACATAGAAGTTAATACAAATATTTTCGGTTAATAGGGTTCTCCGCTTAATCGGGGCAAAATGTCTGACCGATGTGACCCTATTAAGCGGAGTCGACTGTATTATATTAACATTTATTGGTGATGACTGTGAAAAAAATTTGATGTCTGGAAAATTCAAAATCAGTTGAAACACGAGCCCACTGAACCTGACATGTGTTCATACACGCAAACAAGATTGATTACGAATAACTTTAATTGATTAGTTGTTTGCAGGTGTTGTTTTGGCTACATGGCGCCTTATCTGTTTGAATTGCTTCGTAACGTTTAATAAACATAATGTTATCGAATTTGATCTGTGTTCTGTGTAAGGAACGTTTCTAGTCTATTTTGATATATTATTAAGACCCTTCATTAACTATAAATAGTAGTTTCAAATCACTTATTTTCATGTCTATTATTCCTCATCAAAATATGTACAAAATTAAAAGTGAATATGAAAATAATAAAGAGCAATATAAGAATAAATTGGCCAAGCTTTATAATTTGAGAAAGCAGTATGATGATGCTACTGCTGAAGCCATCCTCGGACCTTGTCATGAAGATGAACCGCCTTGCGTTAAAGGAATTAGTGACCAAATGCGTACTTTGGCGTCTCGAATACTGATTTTTATCCTCAAACATTTTGAGATCCCCAGCATCGCTTCTCCAAATCTCAATCCTCCAATTCGTTTATTCCTCAAAGAAATTGCAGATCCAACCCTTGAACCGGAATTTGACAGTAACAAGACATCAGAAAATGGCATAAATTTCATATTCGAACTGAAGACATCGAACGGGAAAATCATAGATAAAATACTCTTGAATTCGGATAAAACTCCCGAGATAGCTGCTATGCTATTCAAAATGGGAAAGCTCGTCAAAGTCATCTGTCCCTTCTATGTTGGGGTTTGTGAATATCGACTTAAGCATACTGAAGGACCTGAATCTCACACCGTACCTTACTATCCCAAACCTTCGAACAGGAATGCTAATGGCAAAGTGAGAATGAACTCGATTGGCTATGTTGAGCTAGAATACGAGGGAAAGGTTATATACGATGGAAATACGCGAAAAGAACCTAGAGAGCAGAATAGCATTTCATGTTTCCCCATAAAGGCATTTGCGTTCAGAAAATCAGCGAAGAAACAACCGAAAAATGGCGTAATGAAACCTCCTTCTCCTTCCCGATCATCTCAGCAAACGAAATAGTCCATTTATCCCATAAAGTTATGCAATGCAAGATGTTATCTTCCAAGTTTTGCCATACAAATAAGATCGCATACATATTTTGTCCGTTTATAGCGCATGTACTATTCCCCGTTAAGCTTCTGTAATTAATTTATTTCTCTTCTTGCTTATTTACAATATCATTGTAAATGCTAATATGAGAAAATTAATGTTTTGCATATTTTCATATATTAAATTGGAGGATCTAAATATAGTACTATTGAGGAATAATTTTAGATTAGCTAGCATATAGATAGAGCGAATATTCCGTAGGTCTCCAGTCTCTTTCTTATAAGCACCATGTATTTCAGGAAGAATAGTTTTGTGATTTTGTTAACAATGGGAATTCTCTTAAGATAATGCACACAGCAACCCTGGATAAGACCTTCATTCAATCTAATAAAATATCAGTCGACAGACTGTTAGTGCACTGTCTGTCATTGAGTGACCAGAGAAATGCTAAATTATATTATTATCTTAATATAGTCAGGAAAAAACTCATATTAGAGCTTTCTAGGCGTGAAATTTGAAATCCACATAGCGAAATACCCCATAGTAACTGTTAAGGGTTCATTTCTATTATACAATATGACTAAATATCAAGTCCTACCATTCATATCAATAGTCAACTCTTCTAATAGAACAACACTAAAAAATAACTCCAGCGAAAAGCAAGCGAATTTGTAGAATCATTAAGATAATAATATTTCAGAAAATTGATACCATTGAGCGCAGTACAGTTCTTATTTTAAATGGAGAAATTAGTAACTTTGTAAGATGCGTTTAAAAAGCTCGAGTTTGTGATGTACGAGTTTGATAGTCCATAGCATTCTATATACTAAGGCAATGTTGCGCTCTATAATTGTTGAACCATGGATATAATAGTTAGGAAATCTCAAACAAATGAAACTAAAGGGGCGCATGCATTAGTTCTACTCCGGGGACGCAGCATTGTCCGAATTTCTAAGTTGTCACTTGTCCGAATCGTAATTTTAGTTTTTTTTTGAATGAATGGGAGATTGAAAGTCAACATTTTGAAAATGATATACATGTATATCATTTAGTGTGAAAGGGGGCTTTTCAAGTTCGAAATATTGTCCAATTGAGTGTAAAATTGGCATTTTAATTTCAAATGACAATATTCCAAGAATCGATTCGGACAAGTGACAATATTCCAAATTACGATTCGGACAAGTGACAATATTCCAAATTCTGATTCAGACAAATCACAACTTAAAAATTCGGACAAATGTATGCACCCCTCTACTCCATATGTACACATTAGTTCTACTCTGAATGTAGCCGTCAGTTCTACCTTTTCAATGTGTAGGCATTAGTTCTATTGCCAAAATTGGCGTTGGTTCTACTTTTTGAATACGTAGAGTCGTAGACGCTAGTTCTACTCTAAAATTCCGTTCTAAAGTGGCTCTTTCACTGTATATAGGCTAGTATTCTCAAATCAAAATGCTACTTTTCGCTTTCTCCTTCACATACCTCACCAAAATGCTGCACATTTCACATTATTTCAATTGATTCCTTCCACAACAGGTACCATTTATCCCTGGTTATTCACTGTCACTTCTCTAAAATGCCACTTAACCACCTCTCCATTCAGAAATGCCTCTTCTATAGTCTTTGGCTAATATTCTCAACTCAAAATGCTGCTCCTCGCTTTCTTCTAACAGATATCTCATCCTAAATGCTGGACAATGGTGGGAATAGAACTAACGCCTACAAATGAAAATTAGAACTAATGACTACAGCCGTAGTAGAACTAATGACGCGTTCCCGAAACAAAAAATGTTTCATAGGCATGAGATAGGCCTTAGAAATTTATTATCAGCACCATTGGTAAAAAAATTATTTCCCTCAGCTCTGATCCTTTCACCAACACCGCCTATACGTAATTCTCTACACCAAACAGCCTCTAGATTATGTCAATATACTGTTCGAAGTAAATATTTTTCAGGCAGCTACTATCTATATAATTTGTGTTTGTTTTTCAGACGTCTGGAACAACTGGCAAAGTTTAAAAATATTATTCGGATGTACAGGGAGTATTCTTATACGCTGACGTCTTGAGCGATAATATTTCAACATTTTCACCCAAAAAATGGCACATTTATATTTGACCAATCACCGTGGAGAATTCTTAGCATTGAATACGATACGTTCTATGAAGAGTATAAAAATGATTGACTCATGGCGGCCAATCAATTATCTGACTCTTCCGTCATTTATAAATCTTAGGAATAGGATTAGTTTGAACTTAACGTAGTGGTGTGGGGCACTATAGTAGAGCCTCGTTCGACGAACACGGACACGGATAATACGAATAGATATTTATCCCCTACTGAGGTAGATACATGCAAATCATTTCGGTTAATACGAATTCCGGATAATACGAACAAATTTCGACCGTCCCCTGATGTTCGTATTAATGAGGTTCTATTGTATTTCACAACTACATACTTGTTTCTACTTATCTGAATTAGCTAGTATTATGTTGCAGGTTGGGTTGAATAATACCATGATTATTTCATAGAGTACATAGTATAACACAGTTGAAGATGATTAAGAAGTATAGTTAAAAACCATCTCGAATTGTTGGTGGTCAGCTTTCTACATCAACCAAATGTTGTTTTTTTTCCAGGAAATAAAAATCATTTACAATAAAATAGTCCAATTTAACCATATGTATACTTATAAATACAACAGACATATAAATACAAGATATTTTACTTAGCTATTTATTTCTTGATTTAAATGTTTGGTTATACCATTTTTCCAACTTCACTGGATATTTATATAATTTCCTTACCAATTTCTGGTTTCTCAATCAATTCAAGCATATTTGAGTTTTCTCTTATATTTTTTTATTATTAACGGTTTTCGAATATCAAGAACATATGATCCATTCTGATAGTTGATTACCCTCCACATCTCGTGGATACAGTGAGATTTCCTTTCGATGCTTTACATGCACTCAAATGTATAGTTCACTGTGCGTTCTTTCACAGAGACGAGGACTCTTATTGCACCAATATAGTAGGTATTTGTGATAACTTCTACCTTATGAATTGACAATATAATGATGCGTAATATATTTTTTGAAATTATACATCTAAAATTCTTTTCTCCCAAGGAGAGCAGTTTCTACTATTGTCTGCTTGCAATGGTAGATATAGAATTAACCCCAGGATATATATATATATATACATACATATATATAGACACTAATTTCCTTTAAAGTTTTCTTTTTGCCTGATATAATGGGAATTTTTCAAGAAAAGGACGAAATTATTTATCAATTAAACAAGTTACTGGATCAAATTCGTGATTTAAATTTTTTACATCACACTGCCATATGTGAAGATATATTAGACTCTTGTCTCACTGCTGAACTTCCTTGCGATGTAATATACGTTCCACGGATCCGTAGTTTGGCATCGAAAGCTTTGAAATTACTCTTCAAACTAGAATTATTCGAGATACGCGTATCAGCAGTTAATGATAATTTGCCTAAAGATTATATAGTCCAAATGTACTTGAAAGAAATAGAATTGATGCAAAACGAAGACATGGAGAACTCAGATAGCTTTCGTTTCCGTTTTGAACTTAAACAGGTATTGAAAGGACATCCCAAGCAATCACTTCGGACCTTTAGTTGTGACATCAATGAATTCCAGGTTCCTAAAAATGTCAAAATGTTTGAGTTTGTCAAACTAGTCCATAATTACTGTCCATTCTTGGGCGATATTATTGAAACTAAGAGAGACAACTCACAGAACGCAAATTCTCAAACTAATGAGAAAAGTATATCGATTGTCCCTGACAGACAGGAATCAAATGAAAAAATAAAAAGCGACCCAGAAACGAATCCTAACACAGACCTAATGATCCAACATTTCCCTCTGCATTCTAATCGGACGAATGATGAACTAAACTTGTCGAAAAGTGAAATTATTTTCTACAATTGTGATTCTGTTATTAACAACACTACGATTCAGAATATCCCCAACAATTCATTACTACCCCACAAACGGCGTAAACGGCGTAGAAAAAGTTTGCATCCTCAAAGTAGCAGAAGAATAAAGAGAACAGACTACCCTTCGAGTATCAGTTGCTTTATATTTAACTTTATATTTAACTTCTTTGGCAATCAATAAATGTTCATAATGAATTTATAACCTTTTTGTGAAGATACAACACAAAGAAATACACGATTATTTGAACCCTGGCGCCCTAGTTAAGTTTTTGTCTGATTTAAAAAAATATTTTCGGAAGTCTCAATCAGCCTAGATTAACAAATGGACTTTATCAATTCGTCCGTTTTGCATTTGAACACACAAATATACCTCTTCTCTTGTACAGCAGAATCTGTATACTTCATACAGTAAGGTTTTTCGAGAAATACAATTGACTTTATTAATTGAAACAAACATCCAGGACGGAATAGCTCCCATACATAGAAGCTATACTGTAAGTTCAATCGAGTAAGAATAGTATAGGAGTAGAAACTATGACTGTATCACCAATTTAAAGTACTGTTCATATACTGAATTGCCACTAATAGTATATCGTGGTAGAAATAATTTGGCAAGATTGCATGTACTTGTAGATACAGAATATGCAGAGGATAAATTCCAATTCTATTCTAAAAAAATTGAAAAAATGCAAAAATAGTTACTTTTGGACAGGAATGAGGTTGAAATTTGTTTTGTACCAAAGAAGTACGAACACGGATTAGAAGTATTCCCTGCATACACATACATACAAATAATTCTGGGCAGTACGACTTTCTGATGGTGGTAGAAAATGAAGGATTTTAGACATACCTCTACGCAGTAATTACTTAGAAAATACAACAAAAGTTTATTCAAGTATAAAAACAAGCAAAAAATAAAAAAATTTTTTGGGAAGTTTTTTTCTGTGTGTGGTTGCATTTTTCGATCGATCTACTTCATTGTATTGTCTAATATTAACTACTTTACTTCACATGACTTTGTCAATTATTCACAAATGCATCTACCGCAGCTAGTCTTACTGTTGCTCAATAGTTTTCTACCTTCTACCTACAACACACATGTCTCAATATTTCTACCTTTGCAAACAAGTGCCTGTTCAAGTTTCACAAACACTTGGATTACACTTATTAAAATGTCTCTATAATCTAAAATATGATTGATCCTCAGGGATAGACAGTTTTTGTAATCCTAAAAATTGCTTCATTTACTGTCTACCAATCCTTACTGTCTACCAATCCCCTTCAAATAATCGAGACTATTGATCCTATTTCGCTTCTAATCACGAAGACAGAAATGTTCCCATTTCGCCTACTCCCAATTTGCTTATTCGCTTTTACCCAGAGCTGCAAATGGGTCATGGCTCATGCACACATAGGTCATAACCCATTGAGAATAGCTACGTACTGCTACGCAGATTATGTCTAGTCGGTCTTAGGTGTGCTATTAGAAAGTAAGAAAAATATACATATAAATCTTCATATGTTCCCATGAAATGATTTTCTCTTTAAAATATCATATAAAGCCACGTGAATAATTTAATATAAATGTACCATGTCACATGGGTCAAATGATGGGTCATGGGTCACTTCGTGTAACCCATTTGCAGCTCTGGTTTCACCTAATCCCAATTTTCTCCTCCAAAACCACCCGCTCTCCTCAGAACACTTCTAATTTTATGATAAATATATACATATTTTTGTTAACATTTTAGTTTGAGACTCGAATTTATATTATAATATATCACTTGGGTTAAAATATCCATTTCTTGATCAAATACAAATACTAATACACAACATACAGTGGTGTTGTGGCCCTGGGGACCCATGAGGGGGATCCCTGATCACCTGTATAGCCACAATGCCCCTAACTACATAAAAAACCAAACAAACGACTACGCTTCTTTTTATTGATTCAAATACAAGTACAATTAGGTAAAATGATTCAAAACCATTAAACACGTGCAGGTTATTGTACCAAGGGAGTATAGTCGAACACAGTTATTGCTCAATGCTTCTGTGAGTTCTGTGCTCGACTATTCTCCCTTGGCATTTTGTGAAGAAGTCTAAAAGGTAACTGTGTGAGATATATGGAAGAAAACAGGTATTTTTATCCAAACTGTTTCTACCATTCATAACTTTAATAAGGCTGATGTAATCAATACTCTTCTACTCACTAACTTATAATCCTTTGTAATTATTAATAACCAAATCTACCTTGATTGCTTTTGGCCTTTCTACTTTATTTTAGAAAGCGGCTACATTACACACAGCCTGTCTTACTTAGCACATATTTGAATAGCTATTACAATGATATACTTTGATGCAGTAGAACCTCTGAGATCAACTATCCTGATCTTTTGCACCTGTCTAGAATGTTTTCTTCCTGACCTTCGAAATAAATCGAAATAAAGGCTCAGGCTGATAAGATTGTTCATTGAGTTGAGTAATTTATTAGTTATGTTCAACTATGACTAATCCAAATATGTAGATTTCGAATCTGAAATCAGATTTTTAGTATCTCTTAGAATTTGAACGTATTGCCCTTCATGAAAAAAAATTCCAACAGTTTCTACCTCATCAGTTCATAGGTGTAAAGCTGATGAATCAATACTTTCTACTCTATAGTCCGTCTTTAAGTTCAGTGTTGCGACATCTATGTCTCCTGTCCTAATTAACCATATTTTTAATATCTACTCACTGCAAATGTTTATCACTTGATACAGTAGAACCTCTGAGATGAAAATATCCCGATTATGTGCACCTGTCTGAAATGTTTTCTCTCTCATATAATAAATTTTGTTCTCTTCCCTTTATTTTGCTCAGTTAATACCACTTGTATTCTGAGTATTATACAGGTAGGTATCGTTCTTAATATCAATCTCATAAATTCCATGCACGTAGTATATCGATCATTTTGGCTTAGAAATAGATCGAAATTTCGTGTTCCTAGACAATTTCTTGCTTCAATGCGTTACATTGATCTTCCGAAAATGAAAAAGACGCTGCGGTGTCTCCTCTACAAAATGATTTACCATAGCAACGCAGGAATGTAACAACATTCCATTGAAAAATTCTAAATTTTCAAAATACTGTAACTAGTACTAATCTTGGCTCTACACGAAAAACATACATTTACTACCCATCAATGTACTATGGATTTTGCTAACTCATTTCCGATTAAGTCATTTCAATCGGCTACTCCTTAATCCCTAGTAATTTTCAAGGTTGAAACCACTTCAACCAAATACCAATTTAACCGAATAATGGTCAGACCAAATAATTTGGTCAACCCAATATTTGGTCAACCCAATAATTTGCACGTTTTCGATTAAATCTAATAAACCAACTTATATTTGATTATATTTTTGTATAAATGTTTATATCCTTACTATTAAAACTCGATGATTGTATATATATATATATATATATATCTGTAACGAATTGATTGAAGAAACTGCCGGGCGCAGAAGGCTGATTTTTGGCATGTGGGAGTCTTTTGGCTATGGCTCCAGTAAGTTCTGAGTTCAGAGCAAAATGTCGACTCATCATGGAATTATGACGTCATTGTCACATTTTTAAAAGTTAAGCAACACAGTTATTCGGGCATAACTCAGCCATTATAGGAGATAGAAGGCTGAAATTTTAATAGAATCTGTATACTAACATACCTCACATATGATGCGACTTTCATCAAAAAATGATGACTCATCACTCTGTTATGACGTCATCATTACGCATCAAAAATTTTAAAATTGACAAATTTGGTGATTTTTCGAGTGAAATCGGTTTTAACACTAAGATGGACATATTTAGAGATGTTATCTCCCTTATAATTAACCAATGTCACCTCCAGGCGACCGAAGGGAGCCTCTGGCGGACACGAAGTGTCCGCCAGCCGCGCAGCGCAAGCAAGCGAAGCGCGCTTGTATTCAATATATAGACATTTATACAAAAATATATTCAAGTGTGAATAGGCTTGTTCATAGCCTACTACATACAGGCCGTTTCACTACTTTAGACCAGGGATAAGATAAAGTCGAGTTTTTAATACAATTAAATTTAACACAATATCATTTTGATATATTTAATATCGTGTAATTATACATCCTCTACCCCACAATAATGATATTACTGACTGCTGGCATAATTTAGTTGACGGACAAGGAATACTACATAAATATATAGGTGTATATATATACATATATTAATTAGAGGTAAGTTTAAGTATCTTCCTTTGAGTATCTTTGGGACAAGAGGTGGTAGAAGTAATATTCTTGGCCTTGTTGTTGAGTAAACAGTTACTTGAAGTCATTAAAATGCAACGTAGCATATCTTTTCCGTCAATACAGCAATCAGTACACTCAAAAGCCCAATCCTCACATTCTTCATCCTCAATTTTTAGAATAGCCAACTGAGCCTCATCCAAATGCTCCAGGTGCGTATCGAAACTGGGCGAGTGGACACATGTGTCATCAACAAATGCCTGTACATTCGGACACCCTCGTAGAGCCTGGTCTGCCGCTCGCTGATAGGTAGCCTGTGAGTTTGACAATCCAAAAGGCATGCGGTTGAATTCAAACTGGCCGCGAGTTGAAACAAACGCAGTGAGCTCCCTATGCTTTTCCTTCACAGGAACGCTCCAGTATGCGGATGCCCCATCCAGTGTAGAGAATACAGTTGCCCCTCCCATACGATCGAAAACATCTCGGGTATCCGGCATCGGATAGGCATCTCGCTTCGTCACATCGTTGAGATCCCGACAATCTACGGCAAATCGATGGGTCCCGTCCTTTTTCTTCACTAAGATCACTCGACTCGCCCAAGAGGAAGAAGAGGGACGTATGATCCCATTCTCGAGCATTTCATCTATCTGCTTGGATACCTCCGCCTCAATGTCCGGAGAAACACGCAACGGCTGGCTTCTGATCGGCCGCTCATCCAGAAGAGTGATAACGTGTTCCGCGGTTCCAATTTCGCGCGGGCTCTTCGGGTTCTCCGCGAAAACGTCTTTCCATCTCGACAGCACCTTGCGTATGGCTGTCTCTTCTCGCGGTGATAGTTTCGGGTTTATATCGAACCTGGCCTCCAAGCTATCTCCCTCCTTTCCCATCTCAGTCTGCATAATTTCTGCTCTAGTCGCCGCGTATCCCCGCGTGCCGCAGCTAAAGAGGTTTTCCAACAACCACCTAGCCTAACTCTCATGTTTTCCCAATCGAAAGTAGTATTCTTGAAGCGCGCGAGGAACCTTCGCCCCAATATAACCACCCTATTGTTAGTATCGAGTATTTCGATTTCGAGTTCTAGTGGTCGACCATCCCCCACATCCATCGCCACGCAGGCCGTATCACAGACCGCAAGCGCTGTCCGCCCTAGCCCATACACTTGACTGTACTTTGTGCTGTAAGGAATATTCATCTTTTGTACGGTGCCTCTGTCCACCACCGAAGGATCCGCCCCCGTGTCCATCATTACATTGATGGGTTTGCCGTTCCATTTAACTGGTACCACAACCGCCGTCTCATGTACAACACTATGCTGCGTCGTGGCCTGAAATACCCCTCTTCGACTTCGTGTATGTGGGCAATAGCGGACCTCGTGTCCTCTTTCGCCACATTTCGCACAGTGCCGTTCCGGGCATTGGGCCATAAAGTGCCTGTTCGAGTCGCAAATAAAGCACCGACCCTTCTTAGGGAATTGGCTTGCCGGATACTTCCTTGTAGGTCCATCCCGCCTCCCCATTGCCCTTTGCTGCGTGGCGCATCCTTATATGTATAGAAACAGTTGAGAGCTAACATTCAAGAACAAATACAACTTAAAAGTAAAAAGGAACCATATAGCAGAGAAAGAAAATAGCCATAACATTGATATTAATTTATTGGAACGTAGACTAGTTTCATATACTTATGCATCAAACAAATGATGAATTAGCAGATTTGGAACAAAAATTATTTATTCATATTATGGGTGCGTAGGAAAATCCACTTTATCTTATCCCTGGTACCATGGAAAATTGTTCAGTGAAACGGCCTGTATGTAGTAGGCTATGGCTTGTTAAATTTATTTGTGTTCGGACCACCTCATGTAAAAACATGTGATTGTGTTGGGAAAGCATGCAAATTATTTGGTTGACCAAATATTCTGTTGATTAAATTATTCGTTGACCAAATTATTTGGTTCCCAACCGAATACCAAATAATGATATTTGGTTACGAACCAAATATCAACTACAGTCGACTCCGCTTAATAGGGCCACATCGGTCAGAGGACATTTTGCCCCGATTAAGCGGAGGACCCTATTAACCGAAAATATTTTGTATTAGCTTATATGTGTGAGAGCTACTCCGGTCCTGCCAAAAGTGGCCCGATTAAGCGGCTGACCCGATTAAACAGTGGCCCTATTAAGCGGAGTCGACTGTATTTGCAAATATTATTTGGTTAAATCGAATAGTCAACTATTCAGTTGCAACCCTGGTAATTTTCAGTCTACTGTGGGGCATTATATTGAGTAGACTATGAATCTGTGAATCTGTGAATCGCATTCTTAAAGCCTGATAATTGATTGGTTCTCGCTTGAACCAATGCATTTCAATCACAAATGATCCCTTCGATTGTATGCATTGTAAATGAAGTTAGTACTGTTTAGATCCTAATGTATTGTATTAATAAATAATCGAATTTTATTGGTCAGCACATTTTGTCACCTATCTCTGCGAGGTGTGAAGATTTCGCTTAGATCTTCGAGCTCCCTCTTAGACTCATTACTATTTACTTATGTGCCAAATTTCACACTTCTAGCATCCTCCATTTCTTCAATCAACTTGCACAAACAAACAAAAAAGAAAAATGTCAGTCGACAAGACTGTGAGTGAAATTAAGTGACTCGTAGGGCATTTGAATAATATACATCCTTAATTGAGTTTCATTTCAGCCAATCAAATTTCAAGTTTAACCGTAGAATGCCCAGAGGGGACACAGTGTCCCCGATATCGCGGATGTCTCCCAGCCATTTTCTATGACACTGAAGCCATATAAATGCTGGGCATTCTACAGTTAAAGTGTGATTCTAACTTGTTCATGTGTATTGAGTCAGGTCTTTCCACATTGACCAATTATATTAAATTCCACTTTCAAATTAAAACCCTGCAATCTTATTGGGAACCGCAAATATCACATTTTGAGAGAAGGTATGAAAATAGGATTAATAGTTACATTAGACTAGAGTGATTCTAACTCGTATATTTTCATTAAGTTAGGTATAATCCATTTGACTCAATAGAATTTCCAGGAGCGAGCAGACGGACGGACGTGGCACGCCGTTCATGGCATAATGAATCTCCTATACTAGGAGCTGCACTAAAAAACCCAACAACATCGAGTTTTAATATATAAGATATTCCATAGAAATTCGAATAGCTGATACAAAACGTCTTTAAATAACTGCCTTTGGATGAGAATTTCAAAATAATTTATAAAATTTGATAAACGGAGGGGGAATCGGACTGTTAGGTCTCGCAGGATATCGGCCCCATGGAGAGACAAACGCAGCACACCTCATGCAAATAACGACACCGCTTATACGAGCTGCTCTAAAAATGATTGAGCACCATCTAGTATGGTTTTCTTTGCTTCCTGCGGGGAGTGATTTAGCCCAAAAGTTTCTACATTAACAATTTATTCAATAAAGCCTGATGTGTAATCATTCTTTTCTACTCGCTTAAATTCTTTTGTAACATTATATAGCCAAATCTACTACTATATTATTTATGGATTTTCTACCTTGTAATGGTGATACGGCTAGTGACAAAATATACAGTGAACGTATCCGTGGATTGGCATCTAAAGCTTTGAAGTTGCTTTTCAAGCTTATATCATTAGATAATCCAGACTCTACTTGTTTACCTAACAATTCACACAACACACATTGGTGTCTGAAAAAGAATTTTATTTCAAATAAGTAATCAAATGGAGCTTGCAATCAGTGATTCTACCTTCATCCACTGCGTACTGCTTGGTAGTATTTTCCCAGGTAATGTACAGTGCAGCACCTGCAGCTCCGAGTGCCTTATGTCATGATCGGCATGCGACGTCCGTACGTCCGTATACTCGCTCCTGGAAATTATATTGGACCACATTACACCTAATTTAGACCATGTATTCTTTATATAATGGAGATTTGAACTTGGGTCCAAATCTTATTTATTAAAACGCCCGCAGGGCAGCTCTGCGGGTACGCAGTGTCTGCAAGCCGTGCCTGCAATCAAGCGAAGCGCGCTTGTTATGAAATATTTTCACATCTTTCCACAGAAGCTTTAAAGTTGCTCTTCAAGCTTATATCATCAGAGAATCCAGACCCTACTTGTTTACCTAACAATTCACACAAACATCTGTGTCTGAAAGAAATTGATTACAAAGAAGTAAATTAATCAAATGGATCTTGCAATCAGTAATTCTACCTTCATCCACTGCTTGGTAATATTTCCCAGGTTTATAATAATGATCACAACATAACCTAAATGTTCTACTACCCATTCCTAATTTAACAACATTACCTTGAAATGTCCTGGGTCTTGATTCAACTTGATTTAAAATTGTAGACGCTACCACATTATCTGTCATTATATTCTACCATTTTTAGTGCAGCTCCTAGTATTTGAACCTGGGTCCAACTTATCGAAAGGTGTCAAAATGTATTAACTAATCATAATTCAGAGATTTACCATTACAGTTGGCTTTCATTTTATAGATTAATAGGGATTCGTATACAATTAGAAATATCTAACAAGTGTCTAGAGTTCTTTACACCTTTAAATTCATTTATCTTATTTTGTATTACTAAATTATAACGCAAATATTTGAACTATAATAATTACAAGCACGCTTCGCTTGCTTGCGCTGCGCGGCATGCGGACACATAGTGTCCACAGAGTCGCCCTGTGGGCGCCTGGAATTACTCAATCTAACATATTTTGGAAATGTTTTCCTTTATATAAATATTGTAAACAAAGGTCGACGAATAATTTCTCATATGGATCCGAAAATATAATATTCGAAATCGACAGCACTAAAGACCCCATGTCAACCGTTGGAAGCTAGTTTCTAGCCCATTTTTTTAATTTGTTTACTTTATGCATCTATTGTAAACATAAGTATACAAATTGATCATCATATTTACTCGAAAATATGATATTCGAAATCTACACCCCTAAAAACCCCATGCCAACTGTTTAAAGCAAGTTTCTAGCATATTTTTGAGATTTGTTTACTTTATGAATCTATTGTAAACAAAAGTAAACAAATAATTTATCATATAGATCCGAAAATATGATATTCGAAATCTACACCCCTAAAAACCCCATGTCACCCGTTGGAAGGTAGTCTCTAGCATTATTTTCAAAATTCATCAAATGGTGTGAAAATATGCACATCATCTTTTCTATTGTAGTGTCGTACAATGATTTCTATTGAGATAGTGTAGTCATTTATTTAGTACAAGCGCGCTACGCTTGCTTGCGCTCCGCGGCTGGCGGACACTTCGTGTCCGCCTGAGGCTCCCTTCGGTCGCCTTGGGTCACATTGGTTAATTATAAGGGAGATAACATCTTTAAATATGTCCATCTTAGTATTAAAATCGATATCACTCGAAAAATCACCAAATTTGTCAATTTTTAAAATTTTGATGCGTAATGATGACGTCATAACAGAGTGATGAGTCATCATTTTTTGATGATAGTTGCATCATATGTGAGGTATGTTAGTCTACATATTCTATTAAAATTTCAGCCTTCTATCTCATATAATGGCTGAGTTATGCTCGAATAACTGTATTGCTTAACTTTTAAAAATGTGACAATGACGTCATAATTCCATGATGAGTGGACATTTTGCTCTGAGCTCAGAACTTACTGGAGCCATAGCCAAAAGACTTCCACATGCCAAAAATCAGCCTTCTACGCCTGGCAGTTTCTTCAATCAATTCGTTACAGATATATATATATATATACAGTCGACTCCGCTTAATAGGGCCACTGTTTAATCGGGTCAGCCGCTTAATCGGGCCACTTTTGGCAGGACCGGAATAGCTCTCACACATAGAAGCTAATACAAAATATTTTCGGTTAATAGGGTCCTCCGCTTAATCGTGGCAAAATGTCTTCTGACCGATGTGGCCCTATTAAGCGGAGTCGACTGTATATATATATATATATAAATATACATTAATCGAGTTTCAATAGTAAGGATAGAAAAAGTGTGAAAAATTGTTTTCCATTTTTTTTGCAGAGGTGTGAAAATTTCGCTTAGATCTTAGAACTTAATCGTAGTCATATCATTTGACTCCTACATGCAAATTTTCACACCTCTACAACTTCCCAATTCTTCAATCAATTCGGACAAACAAAACAAGACAAAAAAATCCTAGCATTTTAATATATCCTTACTATTAAAACTCGATTAATGTATATTTATTTATATATATATCTGTAACGAATTGATTGAAGAAACTGCCGGGCGCAGAAAGCTGATTTTTGGCATGTGGGAGTCTTTTGGCTATGGCTCTAGTAAGTTCTGAGCTCAGAGCAAAATGTCGACTCATCATGGAATTATGACGTCATTGTCACATTTTTAAAAGTTAAGCAACAAAGTTATTCGGGCATAACTCAGCCATTATAGGAGATAGAAGGCTGAAATTTTAATAGAATCTGTATTCTAACACGTCTCACATATGATGCAACTATCATCAAAAAATGATGGCTCATCACTTTGCTATGACGTCATCATTACTCATCAAAATTTTTAAAATTGACAAATTTGGTGTTTTTTCGAGTAATATCGATTTAAAACTAAGATGGACATATTTAGAGATGATATATCCCGTTTAATTAACCAATGTCACCTCCAGGCGACCGAAGGGAGCCTCCAGCGGACACGAAGTGTCCGCCAGCCGCGCAGCGGAAGCAAGTGAAGCGCGCTTGTAAGATAATAACGCAGGACTCAATGTATGGGGCCATTTGATCACTTAATAATTTATCTGCAATAATACATATTCATCATATAGAATTGAAAATTACTTTTTGGGGCCATCAATATCGCTGCAGGTCCAAATGGGGGCCTTCTGGCGGCGAATGTTGGGAACCACTGCCCTAGATGTTTGGACAAATAAACACAACACGCATACAACAATTGAGTTTTAATACTAACATAAATACTCCCGGAGATTAGTATGAAAACGGATTTGAGGTAATTCGGATAAGAAGTACTTTCTTTAAATCCTGCATGCAAATACAAATAACTCAGGTCATTACTAATTTCTGATAACGGTAGAAAATGACGGAATTTATCTGCACATTCTCTATTTACATGCCATCTTGTCAAATCATTTCTACCACTATATCCAATTGATGTAATTCAAGCTTATCCTTACTATTAAAACTCGATGATTGTATATATATATATATCTGTAACGAATTGATTGAAGAAACTGCCGGGCGCAGAAGGCTGATTTTTGGCATGTGGGAGTCTTTTGGCTATGGCTCCAGTAAGTTCTGAGTTCAGAGCAAAATGTCGACTCATCATGGAATTATGACGTCATTGTCACATTTTTAAAAGTTAAGCAACACAGTTATTCGGGCATAACTCAGCCATTATAGGAGATAGAAGGCTGAAATTTTAATAGAATCTGTATACTAACACGTCTCACATATGATGCAACTATCATCAAAAAATGATGACTCATCACTTTGTTATGACGTCATCATTACGCATCAAAAATTTATATGAATAGGACATTATAGGTTTCTACTCAAACACTATATTCTTTCTCCATTAAATTTGAGCCTTCATGACCACACGATAGAAGGTATATTGTTAATTAGAATAGTCATAATACTCTTTCTCTAACTTCCTCATTTCTACTGAACAAATAGTCCCTGTTTCAATTTTATATAAATACACATGTACTAAATGTAAAGTTGGATAAAACGAATAATTTAAAATACTTGCTAAGTAAATATGCGTTTAAAGCGATACATTATCTCAAAATATAGAATAATATTTTCAAAGATTAACAAGTTAGAACACTCTCACCACCTTACTCATGTTGAAGAAATATTGGGACCTTGTCATGATCTGCCTAGTGACAGAATATACAATAAACCTATCCGTAGATTGGCATCTAAAGCTTTAAAGTTGCTCTTCAAGCTTATATCATTAAAGAATCCAGACTCTACTTGTTTACCTAACAATTCAAACAAACATTGGTGTCTGAAGGAAATCGGGTGCAAAGAAACAATTGAATCAGATGGAGAATATATAGAACTAGGAGATTTATTTTTCAGATTTGAATCTAATTCTGGAGCCAGTGCCATACACATACAGAATACGAAAGAGACTTTTTTTTGGAACTCAATGGATTTACTTTCCAAGTATAATATTAAATTGGAAACACTTGCTAAAAAGATCAAAAATTATTGTCCAATCACAGTTGAAGGTTGTAAGAGACAGAATCCTCTTTCTAGGTTATATGATTTACCATGTAGTAATTCAGCAGTCACTTCATCTGCTCCAAATACTAGTATAAGACTATTAAGTCGACCTAGGCGAGTTATAGGAAGTGTCAAGACAGCAAAGCCTCATAGGAATTTAATTCGTCTCCGTAGGATACTCCTGGGCCATAGGAAACGTAAATTTACTGGTGCAGCGAGGTTGATAATGCTCCGTACCCACCGCCATCGTTCATTGTTAAATTGGTGCCCATAAGACATGAATTAAATGATCTCAGAAATGTTTTTCATTTTTTTCTTTTATGAGATATTTCCATATTACCAATATGTACATACTAATCACTGTTACTTACAGAAGTGATTCCGGGAAGTTTCCTGAAATATCTCTGAATGCAACTCCTCAGAATTACTCATAAATGGCATTTTTGAGCTATTCGATGGGACATACAGTAATTAAATGTGTGTTTAATTCTATATTACTCTATATAATATCCGTTTATTTCCTGTTTTTGTGAAGAATGTGCTATATACACATCTAAATGTCAATGTTATATAATAAAAGTGATTCATAATATCTAATGAAATCCACGAATAGGGAAACGGTGCGGTAGTATAGAAATGAATTACTACCTAATACATCACTTTATTTTTTCAGGCTTGTACTATCTTCAATTGGTGCTCATAAAACAAGTATTTAAGTATAGATTTCTTTAGTTCTTACTTCCACGGAATATTACCATTATGCATGAGTGCAATCAAGGAATCACCATTATTGTTAGAACTAAAAGTGAGACTATAATTCAGGGAGGTATTTCTGAAAGTTTTAGAATAGTAGATTCTTAATTAAGCTATACTAAAGAGGGTACAGAGTTAATAATATAATCCGACCCCACACTTAATCTTATTCGTGTGTGTGTGGGGGGGGGGAGGGGAGTTGATTTAAAACACGGGCTTCGCATATCGAGCCACTGATCGCACCCCAGAACATTGTTTTCCAAAAAAATGAAGAGCCAAGGCCGCATTAAGATAAGTTCGAATCTCAGACAGAAATTTCAATTCATTGTAGTATTATGGCGTCATGTTGCCTTTTATAATTATAAAGTGATTGATTATAGTGCATAACACGTACCTCGATTTTGTTGTTAACGTTACTCGGCTGAAGTTGTTTGAGTCGCTCAAATATAATAATCTTTGGAAATGTGAATGTGAACTTTCTACGTGGTTTCAAATTGACATTACATTTATGATTTGTTAGCTTAATAATATTAAGCAAATTTCTTTTATTGTGAACCTAATTTTTCATCATTAGACATGACTCAATGTAAATAAACAATTATAATAACCACTCAAACACGAAATTTGATTGACTGAAGTGAAAAATATATCTACAAAACAAAACTCTGCTGACCAATGAAATTGCAGGGTTTTAGCCCACGCTTGCCACAGGAATGTGTTGCGTCGTTTCCGGTTTAAGCCATTTTCAATGGGGAAGCCATATAAGTGTGGGGTTACTACTATAAATAGAAAAATCCCAAGTTTAATATTACAGCTGGCTTTAATGTTAGTGCCCAGTAGGTCAATGCATATAAATAAATCAGAGTGACTTCCTGAACTTGAAATATGATTGGTTGACATAGAGAAATTTGTTAATGAATCAAACGATATCTCAATGATTACTATATAATATTTCATCATGTTGGTGTTCTACGTACGAGTCATTTAATGGAGTTACACTATCAGTCTGTCGAAGGACATTTTTTTGCACCTTGTAATAAAATAATTTTTATACAGGAGAAGAATCATTTTCTACATGTCTAAGGTTAAGGCTAAGAGGTGTATGCTAACTACATTGTCCTGATGTCTCTTATCTTGGCCTTCTCGACTTTATGTAATAACATTCTTTCCAACTGTTTCTACCTGATTTGTTCATAACTAAGTCTGATGCAATCAATACTTTTCTACTCATTGCAACTATGATCATTATAGGGAAATATAGTATTAGACAAATCTGCTAGGTACATACAGATGTGATCTACTTTCTAAGAATAATGACTACAACTTCACTCTTCTTAGCTAAGCTATTTCATTATTATAATTTGATGTGTAGATTCTGAATAAATTCTTGGTGATGTCCACCTGGCTTATCATTTCCTTTGTAAAGTTTAGTTGTTCATGTAGGTGTCCAGAATGCTCAGCTAATGTTTACGAAGTTTGCTGTTAGTTCTGTTATCGTCTAACAGTTTTTTACTCGTTTATAATTTTAGTCGTGAATCGATAGAGTCTGAAGAGTTCATTCTCTTTACTCATAGATAAATTCAATATAAGCACTAAATTCGCAGATTCCTCGAACGGACGTAGTAATGCCAATAACGATCCTCTTCATTTGTTCTAATAACAATCTACATATATTATTAAAATGAATCATCGTATGGACGCATTGATTGAAATAGCATTTTTACAATGAAAGATAACAATATTCTGCTTATCTAACTTGTTAATATTTCTGATGATAGCTATAGCTATTGGTGATTCGGTCTGATATATTCTATCTGTTTTTCTCTGCTTCCTTTTAGGGCAAACTCTTCCAACAGTTTCTATCTCATTCGTACATAGCTTTAATTAAAGCTGATGTAACCAATACTTTCTACTTTATAGTCCGTCTTTAAGTCAGTGTGGCGACATCTATGTCTCCTGTCCTACTTAACCATATTTTTAATATCTACGCACTGCAAATGTTTATCACTTGATACAGTAGAACCTCTGAGATTAAAATATCCAATTATGTGCACCTGTCTATAATGTTTTCTAATGCTTTTTATTTTACTCACATTTCTGATAATAACTATTTGTAAATCGCTCTAATATCATCTAGCAAAGTTTCTACATTAGCAGTTCATAGCTTAATCAATACTTTTCTACTCGCTAAGAATCTTTTGTAACCATTATATAGCCAAATCTACTACTATGTTATTTATGGGTTTTCTACCTTGTAATGGTGATACAGCTAGTGGCAGAATATACTGTGAACCTATTCGTAGATTGGCATCTAAAGCTTTAAAGTTGCTCTTCAAGCTTATATCATTAGATAATCCAGACTCTACTTGTTTACCTAACAATTCACACAAACATTGGTGTTTGAAGGAAATGGATTACAAAGAATAAATTAATCAAATGGAGCTTGCAATCAGTGATTCTACCTTCATTCACTGCTTGGTAATATTTCCCAGATAATATAGAACACAAACATAACCCAAACGTTCTACTATCCATTTCTAATTCAATAACATTAATACTGCAATGTGCATATTTCTACCTTGAAATGTCCTCATCTTGATTCTACTTGATTTATAATTGTAGACGCTGCCACATTGTAGTCAGCATGTCATTATATTCTACCATTTTCAATGACTGTCTTCCTGTCTTTCGGTATATATACTTGTGAAATACTAGATTAGTTTAAATATCTTAGATAAAACAAATATTCAAGTTTGAACTATATTCGAGAATGAATAGAGATTTGCATAATCAACAGCTAGAACTTCTTCGCTCTGAATTAGAAAATAGATTAGCAGAGATTGAGGATTTAAGGCAGAAACGAGACTCTGCCATGTGTGAAGAAGTGTTGGAAGTTTGTCATGATGATGAACTACCCTGTCAAAAACTATACAATCCACTGATCCGTAGGTTGACGTCCAGAGTTTTGACGCTACTTTTAAAACTTTCATCATTCGAGTCTACTCATTTGAGTAACAATCTTCACAATAAAATTTATCTGAAAGAAATATGTTTCATTCGAAATAATGAATCGATTATTTATGAAGAACCATCAGAAACCATATCATTTGAGATTGAAATTATTCATAAAGGCCCTTCAGCATCTACGCATAATAATATTACTTTGGATACCTTTAGTATAAACACAGTGTATTTATCTTCCTTGCTTAATTTTAAACTGGATAAATTCACCAAATACATCTATGATCGCTTCTTTTTCAGTAATTCTTATAATGATAATGGTATACAACATGAATTCTCAAATGCCAGGACTGCAGGACAACAGACTGAGCGCTCAAACAAAAATCTGAAAACAAAGAATCTTAAAATTGGATCTTTTGTCAAGCATGAAAATGGAGGAAATATGCACAGGATTATGGGTACTATCAGATGTGTTTATGCCGAAAGACAGGATAACTTTGGAGATTCGCATTTAGGGCTTTCAATCCCATGATTGACCTTATTATATACTAATGTTTTATTTAATCATTATTTTTTAATATTTGATTAATTGAATGATGAGAAATGTAATAAATGCATCTTATTTACTTGTAAGTAGGAAGTCAAAGTATTGAATATAACAGTTTCTCGCGTGATATCCAACATATATTAATAATTAATTGTTAATTAATAACAATTCAGAATGTATGAATTGAAAATATCATATTCACGGGATACCGACATTTGGTTACACGACATTTCGCTACTAATTTGATTGGCCAATTCTAGTCACTTGAAAGTTATTGTCTAACATCATACTTCAGTACACAGAATGTTGTAAAGTAATCATAAAAATAACACAAAAACTTCTAGTTAACATCAATCATCTAGCTAGCATCAATCATCTAGTTAGCATCCATCCCGAAATGATGTGCAACCCCTCTTAGGAACTCAATCCTAGGGCGATAGAAATAACTAGCGATGAGATTCTTCAGCGCTAATTCGTTTGCTTGTGTCTTTACACGTTTAGGTGGCTGAGCTCCGCAATGAATTTAGCCTGTCTCATCTCGACTAATCCTTGTTCCCGTTTTAAGGAAGCTACAAACTTCCAAATGGTAGGGTGGTGACACCCAACTGTGGCATTAAAAGAACGGTGCCACGCCTCAACGATATTAGTTGTCAGGGGTAAACCAAATGGAGTGTCGAAATGGTGATTCCACATTTCAATAGGGAACAGAGCCTCCTGGTAAGTGCCGCCTGGTAGTGTACGTCCGATGTATGTTTTCTCAAAATATAGGATCAGACCGGTTGCTTGGGGAGTTGGAAGTTGTTGTACAACCTCTTCAAATAAATGGGGCAGCGAAGGCGAGGGCTGGTCCCTCGGATTGTACCTTACGCCAAATGTTTTGGGTGAGGTGGAAAAAGCAGCACTTTAGGAACGTATCTGGCCAGACTTGTTCAAAGCTGTTTAGTGCAGCCTTCTCGAAATCCATAATCATCTGGCTGGGATGAGCGTTAGGACAGAGAATTTTGATTTGATGCCACATCCTCGAGTATGTATTCTGTATTTTATTCGGTAACAGGACAAATAGACTAGGGAGCAAGTGACCATTTTGTAGAGGGTCAGGTCCTCCTCGCAGGGCATGTACTACATACACCTGGCTGAAGAGTTCAGGAGAAATTTTGAAGGTCCCATCAGCCAGCCAGTACTGAGATGACTCCAGCATCTCGAGGTTTTGTTGTGTGGCGAAGATGAGGATTCTCTCTGATTCAGGGCCAGAGTCGTAGATAAGGAATTGCTCCCCTTTAGCAGTCTGTTGATAGTCCGGAGGGAAGATGAGCTCCTCCAGGCTAAGAGGTTGTACTGGTGCTGCAAGTTCTCGCTCTCTTTGACGCTGAATAGTACGCTTGAGACTGGTTAACTTTGGTAACTTAACAGAAACTCCCTCAGACACAGTGATGAGACTATTCCCTAAGATGTGATGCGAACTATCCTGCGTTTCACTCGCTTTCCTCTTCAAACCTAGTTTTACTTCATGACAAGTAACCACCGTGTATCTGGTTCATGGAGATGTTCATTGGTACGCTTAACAATCCATATTCCCTTCGTATGAACTCTAGCTTTGCAGACTCCTCTTCTCTAGCATTGCCAATGAATAACTTCCCCCACTCTCCTCTGTTGTCCATAAATAAATCCTCCTTCTATCATCTTAGAGCCCCTTCTTGATGATTCGATCAGTGATTTCCTGAATTTGTAGCTGTTGCCATTTTTGATGCGAAGTAAGAAGAAATGAAAATGAACTTAATTCAAACGTTCACTATTTATTTTGTAGATGAACTGTAGTGTAGGAAAACCTTAAATTTCAACACAGGTGACATAAAATAATTACACACAAATTTTCTATGATTTTAAACAATAACTTTGAAGTGTTTAGAATTGGCCAATCAAATTAGTAGCGAAATGTCGTGTAACGTAATGTCACAGTAGCGAATTGTCATGTAACGAATTGTCTGTAACCAAATGTCGTGTAACGGATTGTCGTGTAACCAAATGTCGGTATCCCCATATTCACACATGATGATTCAAAGGATTAATATAAATGACGAGCAAAAAGCATTCATCAATAAGAAATCGATCATAATTTCTGAATTGTAACCAATCCCGGGATTGAAAGCCCTAATCGCATTATGTCTAATATTTGTATTGATTTTAAAACGTTTTAAGTGCTATGAATTAAATTGTAAAGCTACTAATGTTTAACGAATAATTTGAACTATTAATTCAATTGATAAATTTACTTTCAGTGAGCCATGGATAAATTATTTTCAACTTGTATATAGTCACGTACTATGTTCAAACAAGGTGTCACTCTGGGGGAGTGCTAGAAATGTGAAATTTGGCATGCAAGTATATAATAATGAGTCGACTAGTACAAGAGGGTTCGAAGATCTAAGCAAAGTTTTCACACCTCGCTGAGATAGGTGATTGTGAGATTGTGCTGACCAATGAAATTATACTATTTTACGTATAATAAAAATACTACAAATACATTGGGATCTAAACAATAGGGACATACATTTACTAGGGCGTTCAATAAGTCTTGCGGGTCATGGTATATTTCGCAGACTATAATAGTAAACTAATCAGTTTTCATCTATAACACAACCTTATATCTTAGCTTGATTTACTGAAAATCTTAGCTTGATTGAATGAAAATTACAAATTTCTGATCAATTTATTCACACATCATTTCAACATACTGGTAAAATTATGGCTTCCAAGGATGACAATTTTAATCTGAAATGAAGAGCTTACATTGAGTTTCGCACAAAACTCCGCATCCAGCCGGTACTCATCTACAATGAGTTGCAGGAGGTATTTTGCATGGACTGCCCTTCCAGATCAACGGTTGAGCAATGGGCTGCACGATTTCAGTCTGGAAATACAGACGTGTCAGATCTACCTCGATCTGGGAGACCGGTGTCCGTCAGCACCCCAGAGAATGTTGCTCTAATCGAGAGCAAAGTCAGGGAAGATAAGTGTATAACAATCGAGCAGTTAGAGCAGAGTATGGAGATTTCTTCGGGGGCCATTCATTCCATTCTGACTACTCAGCTTGGTTTCCGATCCATTTGCGGTAAGTGGGTCCCACATAACCTCGGCGATCAACAAAAGCTCGCACGTGTAAAGACTGCCAAGAAACTCCTGGAAACCTATGACGGTTGTGATCCTAGACGCCTAGCTGAAGTTATAACCGGGGATGAGACTTGGGTCTATTATTCAACCCCTTACAGCAAGTATAAAATGCGATCATGGGTGAGAGGGGACGAAAGACCGACCCAAATTCCTAGGCCCGACTTCAGAAAACCGAAGGTCATGTACCCGATTTTCTTCAATAGTAGTGGAATAGTCTTGCAAATACCTTCTGAAAGTGGTAAAACAGTAAGCGCAACGTTTTTTACAGAGAAAGTACTTCCAAACCTAATCAAAAACGCGGAAGAGCTCCGAGCCAAGGCTAAAACGAGGGGAATAAAATTATTGATAGATAATGCTAGCTCCCATACAGCCAAGCTCACTAAAAATTTCTTGGAATCAGAGGGGTTAGATTTACTTCCCCGCCCACCCTACTCACCAGACCTAGCTCCCTCTGATTTTTGGCTATTCCCCAAGCTCAAAATCTACCTTCAGGCAGGGAACTTGAGCCGAAACAAACCCTCGGGTCGGCCCTGTACCACTGCTTCAAATCCATCCCCGAAGAAGAGTACAGAAATGCATTCATAAAGTAGGTGGAAAGATTGAAACGCTGTGTAGAATTAGGAGGGGGGTATTTCGAATAAATAATACATTGAAACATATTCTATGACATTTATTTATTATTTTATGGTATGACCCGCAAGACTTTTTGAATGCCCTAGTATAATGCCTATAATCGAAGGAATTTGTGATTGAAATTATTTGTTCATGTGTGAACCAAACAATCATCAGGCTTTTATAATGTGATTCACAAGATTATATTCATATAAATGATATAAATGATTGAATACAGCTATTTTGAGTCTATTCTTTGATTGTTAGAAGTCAATTAATGATCAAATTGATTTTATAATCTATAACACATACCTCGATTGTTGTTAACATTACCAACTAAAGTTAGTTGACTCGTCTAAATATAATAATAATTAGAAATGTTAATTTACAAGTACTTTATGGTTTCAAATTGAGATTGCATTCAGGATAGTTAGCTTGATAAGTTCTACCATGAACCTAATTTGTTTTCTACAGCTCCGAATTCATGAATATAATAACCTTAGATACATGACAATTCAGTAATCCTTAGTAGAGAATCAGAAAGTAACAGACCGTTTCTTTGACTCTGTGGCCACTGCGTGTCCGCAAGCCGCGCACCACAAGTACCTCAACGGAGTTATTTATTGCTTTCAATTTAATAATAAATCTCTAATTTAGAAAATAGTAGTCCATCCTGTCTTTGAGATACTCGAACTTGACAGTCTGAGTGTGCCAGACCAGGACTCGCGTACAGTTTGCATCTATCGTCTCCAATTCATTCACGTCTGTTTGTAGAGAGTTCAGAAAGTCACATTCCATGTTCCCTACTTTAGAGCTTCTGTCCCAATACACATTAGAATATTCTAGAATAATCTGGACATTAAATATCCTATTTTAAGTTTCGTGTATAATGAAAAAATACTATCTAAAAGGTGTCTAGAGTTCTTTCACACCTTAAATTCATTTAAAGATTTTGCATTACTAATTTCTAATGCAAATATTTGAAGTATAATAATCTGATAAATTATATTCAAATGCGTTACAAGAGTACATAATTAGTGTAAATATTCGGGGAACCAAAAGGAAATTTTGCATTGTTTGAACTCAATCTTTAGTCTGAATTTTCACTTCCCGATTCAGTATTTTCTGATTCTGGATCGAATAGTTCAATCTTGACAGAACATTCCTCAGCTATCTGTGTGAGGAGTTGGAATTGTTCTGGATCTGGACTGGATAGCTCACGTTTGGATAGTTCCAGTGTTCTCACAGTCTTTAGTGTCTGAATGAGACACATGAGAGGGACACACGAAACAGAGCTTAGTTTACAATCCCATACCATTAACTTCCTAATAGCTGAATGGTAGGACAAACTATGGCACAGCACTATCATGCCTGAGTCTTGTAATGGAATATAGGCGAGTCCCAAATATGCGAGTGAGTTGAGAGCTGAAGAAGCTCTGTACCAACAACTGATTTCGTCAGAACTAAATTCAGTGTTATCCAGCATTAACACTATCAGGTTAGTACATGATGTGACACAACTGAAGTAGCTACTCCAGCTGTCAAACCCAACTTTATGCAAAAAGTCCAAACGTAAATCTCTCAGGGAATGAAAATTATTGGAAATCAGCTTTGAAAGAGAATCATGAACTGAATCATTGGAAGTTGTTGGTTGCTGTGAAAATAATGTAATTAGTGTGAAAGAGGTGAATTGAAGGATGTAAGGTATCAATTGGTACGCATCTTCACGCTGTATCACATAAAACTCAGTTAGCGAGGAGAGGTTGGATAGTGTGTCAGGTGTCACAATGACGTCATATTCAACATCAATACAGTAGAGTCCATTGAACTGATGGCTTAATGGTAACTGTTTAATAGTTGACCAATGGGAGGAGTCAGGGTTGGTTTCATAATGTAAGTTCTCTATTGAAGAGAATTGATTGGTCAGATCCTGCAACACTTCGGCAGTCATATCGAAATTGGATATATTTAAACTCCCAGCGAATGGATTGGTTACTGTGAAGAGGTGTTGGGAAGGGAGACAAGCAGACAAGTCACACGATTCGAGGTGGATACTAATTTTGGTGTCACGTGGCAGAGTGGCAGAGGAGAAGAGACGCGTGTAAAAATGTATTATGTCGAAGTCTTCTTCAACGAACACCAGTGCTAGGTAACGTATATGGCAAGAAGATATGCTAGTCAGGAGAGAGTGGAATTGTGTCACGGACACGTAATCAGACTGGATTTCTATTATTTGAAAGTCGCAAATGTATTGCAGTGACAACAAGAAGCAATGCCAATCATTCGGTGATGGAGTGAATCGAAAATACAGGTAGAGAGGAAATGGAAAGTCTCGCTCGAAGTAGGCAAAGTGGTCAGTAATGGCTTCTGATTTTGTCTCAATTATCGTTGTGGTTAGTTGAATGTATGATTGTGTGAATTCAATCCAATCTGATACCTGAACAAGTGATTGGTCATAACCCAACTGATGACACATAGGCACCTCAATGAATGACATCGGTTTAGGGATTGTGTGCCGACACAGAATTGGAGTTATGCAACCAGCGTCCCGCTTCAAGATGCCACACACAAACCGGATTACCATCTTGTACATGGATAGGTACCTGGTGGAAGCGGTGAAATACCGGATTATGTAACATTGGTTTTTCCAAGAGTTGTAGCAGATGGAAAGTGCCGCCATGAATTCCTGAATTGTCAAGTGTTGGAAGGTCCACACCCTCACATGAATTCCGAGGCTCAACTCTTTCAAGTGGCATTGCATCAGCCCGAGTCGGTCACTAGGATACACCTTGTCTCCGATCGTGAAGGAGATTTTTTTATCAGAGGTGAGTTCTCTCTCAAAAATGCCCTGATTGGCTTCCAGCCCGATGGCGTGGATGCACTCTCTGATGGCCGGGTGGAAGTTGGAGATACGGAGCACTTTGCTGTACTCCTCCAAACCAATGCGGGACAACTGGCGCCTTATCATGTACACTATCAGCTGGGTGTAGAGGTGCGACAGTGAGGTGGAGAGGATGGAGTCGGACTCGTTGAAGAGAGCACAAAACAGACTCGCATTCACTGGCACCAGAGCCAGCTGATTGATTTCGTCATGGCGGTAGAACATTTCGCGCACGGCGCTGAGTTTCTCGGGCGTGTCGATGCGTTTCTCGAAATAGAGATCTCGATTTTCGGGGGAAAAACCGAGCACTTGGAAATTGATGTCTATTTTGAATCCATGGCCGTGTTCGTAAAGGACTTCGGACCAAGCACCGGGGCGACTTGTCACGAGGATTGTACTTTGGGAGAGGAAGCGTCCCCCGAGTAGTTTACACAAAAGTGTCTCCTTAAACGGCACATCTCGTAGGAATTCGTCGTAACCGTCCATGATTATGAAAAGTCCCTCTCCGTCGGATCTCAGCAAGTGCTGTGAAAGGGATTTGCTCCATCGAGCACCTGTGGGCATGCTAAGGGCGAGCCAACTCAGGATGAATTCCTCATCGACCACTTTCTTCAATTCGTGTCTGGTTTCCTCAAGCTGATGCCACTCTTCGCTTCTGCACGGGATGGAGATGGCGTACTGGAAGTTGGGAAGGGCGTCAGTGCCATACATGTAGGCGAAATGTTTGCAGAGGAAGCTCTTGCCGCTCCCGGGACTTCCGATCATGCACCAAAGCTCACTTTCTGATGGATCACAGGTGGTGACAATTGTGTCGAAGTCCACCACTTCTATTGTTTCTAGTGCCACCTTCTTATGCATGTCTCGTAGGAATTGAATCTCGGTGATGCCACTTTCTACTATTCCCACTCTCTCCTTGACAGCTCTCACTTTCACGATGGTTAATGGGATGTATACGGACTCGATCGGTTCGGTATCTTTGTCTAGGATGACGATGACGTCTTTATTTTGTTTTCTAATAAACTTTTTCAGTTTCATTTTCCAATCTTCGTGGTCCTCTTCAACTTCAGTTTCTATTTCTAGCTTAATTTGCTCATTGAATTGTACGGGGGTCATGCCTTGGAATATATTTGCGAAACTTTGTACCTTTTCAGCTAAATCATTCCGTTTCACGTCTTCCAGTGATTGACAAAGTTCGTCCATGTCACTTGTGATTATTTTTTTGTTCAGACATAACTTCAACATTTCCTTTGGCTCTGCTTCTTCAGAAGTTTCGCTCACTATTAACCATTCTTTTGAGGTTAGTTCTTCTGTCAATAGTTCTACAAATCTTTTCATGGTTTTGGGTTCGCGACGAGTAACAGGTGGTTTGTAGGATGGATTGCTCAGCCATTCGAGCTGCCTTGCCGTGTGGAGAATGTTCCCTCCAATGTTCTGTAGCGCTTGATCGAAAATGGCCGGATTAAAATATTCCCATTCTTTCAGCGCGTACAGGAATTTGATAGGATTGCATTTCGTATTTTCGCGTATTCGTGCAGGAATTTCTAGAGCATTTTCGAGTTTTCGGATTACGGGAGGTGTCAACAATGGGTCAAGTTCCGTAAACACTTTCCTCTGCTGTCTTCTCGACTCAGACATTTCGATCTATAAATAATGTAAATTGATGTTATTTAGTTGTTTCTGTTTTTTAAGTTTCATTGTAAGTAGAATTACATTCAAACTAGTTTCAATTTCATGCTGCGGTTTGGGTTAAATTCCAAAGTCACACTCATTTTCTTATTTTCCATAGAAATATATCTCTGTAAACAGGTAATGGGGATACCTTTAGCTAACAATGCTCACACCATTAAAATTAGGCAATGTATGGAGGATTTAATATAAATGGAATAAAAGATAAAAAAGTATCCTTACGTTCTCAAGATGTAGCGATAAAAGAACTTGTCCTAATCTTGTAATTTTGTTAATATTGTACTAATACAATAATTAATAATATATCAAAAAATATTTACATTTGAAATCAATTTCTACTCACTTTCCTTGGTTTGAAAACTGTGTTGTAAAATAGTCAGAATTGTATCGTTATTCGTCAATTCAAAATGTTTACTTTATGTTTCGACTTGATTTCGTTCGCGTAGTATCAAAGTTGAATTTCCAATCGTTTTTCTTTGTTATTGTTGTTATTGTTGTTGTTAATTGTTGTTGTGAGTTTGAAGATGTTATTTTAGAGAAAGCTTTTCTATATGCCTCTTCCCTACACAACGTAAAAGGTTCTCTTAGAATATAATCTTACTTGTTTTGTGACATAATTGAATGCACTTATTGGAAACTGTGCATTAATATAGACTCGAATTACCTAATAGATCACTTCATTCTTTCAGTTTGTACTATTTTAAAATTGGTATTCCTAACATTTAAGTAACTCACGCGGGACGACAGAATTCGATCAACTGCTAATAGAAATTTTTAAGGACTAACCGAATACTCGATTCAGGGATATATCCACTAGAACCTTGATTGGTTTCTCCTACCAACATCATAGATTGAGAAATAAAACTTGATCTTAGATGTAAACAACGTTGCAAATATTATTACAACCAAAATATGAATTCTAACAATTATGCCGTGCTAATGTTAAATAATATTATTGATACTACTTCAGGTAATGTTGTTGTGTAGTATGGACATTACCGGCAGCAGGTATTTTTTAGTCCATTATTTGATGTGTCTTCATGCAAAAATTGAAACATAAGTATATAATATGATAAATGATGAAATAGATTCATAATGAAAATTTATGAGATCCCAAAACTGAATTTAATTTTATGAATTTGCTAAAGGGTTGTGATAAACGGGGGTTTGGATATCATTTAACAATATTTCATAGTACTACATATCAAATTATCTAGAATTAGAATGGAATATTCCATAGGATTCGAATAGTTGATGGAAAGTTATGTTCTACTTATTCCCTTGGCAGTTGGGATCACATGGCAAGCTAAGGCACTTTTGTCCAAAAATGTTTCTACCATTCACAGTTTAATAATGATGTGATCAATACTCTTCTACTCACTACTTAAGAATCCTTTGTAATTACCCATTATAAAACCAAATCTGCACTAGACTGCTTTTGGTTTTCTACTCACTTTTTAGGAAGTTGCGATATAACATGTATTTGTCTTACTTATCATAATTGTATTCTACTTTGTCTGTCTAAGTAGATATAGCTACGTCCCCCTAATTCTACTAAATCTTGTATATATATATAGATAGATAGATATATATAACAGTTCATGCTTAGCTTTTAAGCTGATGTAACCAATACTTTCTACTTTATAGTCCGTCTTTAAGTTCAGTGTTGCGACATCTATGTCTCCTGTCCTAATTAACCATATTTTTAATATCTACTCACTGCAAATGATTATCACTTGATACAGTAGAACCTCTGAGATGAAAACATCCGATTATGTGCACCTGTCTGAAATGTTTTTTCCTCATCTAATAAATTTAGTTCTCTTTATTTTGCTCATTTAGAAAAGTTAACGCCACTTGTATTCAGAGTATTATACAGCTAGGTATCCTTCTTAATATCAATCTCATTAATTTCATGCACCTAAATCGACCATTTTAGCTCGGAAGTTTATTGCAAATTCTCCTAGACAATTTATTGCTTTTGATTGAAGAATGGTCATTGGTCTTCTGAAGATGAAAAGGACGCTGCGGTGCCTTTACAAAATGACTACTTTCAAAAATTGAAATCAGTCATTTTGTAGAGAGAACGCCACTGCGTCTTTTTGAGGAGGCATACGTATCTTTTTATATAATAAAGCCCTTTTGAATGTTGCAACCAAGGATTTGAGGTTGGAATTTGTAAAAAAAAATTGAAATAAGCCTCCAAAGGGTGCTTGGTGGTGTTCTTGGTACAAAACTTCAGATTTCTACCCCATTTCCGAAACTGCTTTTTTATAATTTTGCAATTTTAACCTAAAACGTTTCAGTTTAGTGCACTATATTAGGCTTAATAGGAATTAATTAGATTTATTTGGTCGTACAATTTGTAGTCTCATTTTTATCTTACTCGATTGAACTTGCATTCACCCCACGCAGTAGAAGGTATATTGTTAATTAGAATAGTCATAATACTATTTCTCTATCTTCCTCAGTTCTACTGGACATTTAATTTTATATAAATACACAATGTACTAGATGTGTGTAAAGTTGAATAAAACGAATAATTTGAAATACCTGCTAAGTAAATATGAAATTAAATAAGCGATACATTCTCTCAAAATATGAAAGAATATTTTCAAAGATTGAAAAGTTAGAACACTCTCATCACCTTGCTCGTGTTGATGAAATATTAGAACCTTGTCATGATGATCTGCCTAGTGACAAAAGATACAATGAACGTATCCGTAGATTGGCATCTAAAGCTTTAAAGTTGCTCTTCAAGCTTATATCATTAGAGAATCCAGACTCTACTTGTTTACCTAACAATTCACACAAACATTTGTGTCTGAAAGAAATCGGGTTTAAAGAAACAATTGGATCAAATGCACAATATATTGAGCTAGGAGAAATGTTTTTCTTATTTGAATCTAACTCAGAAAACAGTCCAATACACATACAGAATACGAAAGAGACATTTATTTGGGACTCAATGGATTTACTTTCCAAGTATAATATTGAACTGGAAACACTTGCTAAAAAGATCCACAATTATTGTCCAATCACAGTTGAAGGTTGTAAGAGACCAATGTCTCTTTCTAGTTTTTGTGATTATAAAGAAATGCGTGAGTTACTGTATAGTGATAGTTCAAAAGATTGTAATCAATTCCAACCGATTCCAATTTCACCTACTCCAGATTCATCACCTCTCGATGTCCCTATCTCTATTTCACTTCCTTCACTTCTCAAGTCACCTCCAGATTCACTCCAGTCCATTTCGCATACTACAGTCACCTCCTTCAGCTCAGAAGCCGCATCAGAATTCACCCCTCCCCATTCCGCATACGATTTAATTCTCTCTTTCTTGCTAACTCAATTAGCAATCATAAAGGACGACCTTAAAATCCCGCACTTTTCTTCTTTCTTGCCTCCACAAACTAATGTCATAGTATCTCTGTCAGTGCAACCCAGACCACAGAAGACGATAGTCACGAAGGAAGATAAAACAGCTCACATTCCGCCTGCTCCCAACTCCCCTATTCCTCTTCCACCACCCTCGATTAAGCCACTTCCAAATATATATATTATTTTGTTTCCAATTTCAGTTCTCCTGCTCGTTCTTGAACTGGTATTCAAGAAACAAACCTCTGAAGCTTATTTTTTTCATTTTTTATTACTTTCAATAAATTTTGAGATTTGCTTATCTGTGCAACTTGAGAATTGCGACTATTCTTGGTGGCAAAGAGGATGGTCACACATTTGGAGACAAATTTTTTTCTGGATTGCTCATAGCATCATCGCTCATAGAGAAATACTATACGTTGTGTATAATTATATCAGAGAGTTCAGTGTAGGGCACACCTGCCAAATATCCTACCTAATCCATTTTCTTTGGCTAATGTTAGATCTACTAATTTATATTTTGATCGTATTTTTATTATTTTTCCCTGCAAAATATAAATTATATTTGAATTTCATCCAAGCTTTACGACCACTATTCCATAAATTATAACTTTTCATCTCTTTCAATTGATACATTATTATTTCTATGTCACAATATTAATAGAATAATAAATAATTATTGCTCTTGAAACTTTGAACTGATATTGTAATTTGAGGCTTGCACCGGGCCATCAAGTCAATTAGATTAAAATATTCTATACACAATAACCTGGACACTTAATTTTGATTTGATCAGTTGACAACTGGTTCAATTTGTACTCATAAAACTAGTATTTAAGAAGGTTCCCAAATTTTATATACGTAATTTCTTCCAACAAAATATTGCCATATGCATATGTAAATGCAGATCACTGCAGACTAATCACTATTACTTTGGAGCCAAACTATACAAATGATTCCGTGGAGTATTTTTCAAAAACTTTTGTATGCAACTCTTCAGCATCGCTCATAAAGGAATACAATTAAATTTAATGAATTCAGTGTTGATTTCAACCCTCATGTATTTTTGTATGGTTGATATTGATTTTCGCTTTTCGATGGAACATACTTCAATGTGTGTTTAATTATATTTAACTTTGTGAGGAATAATATTTTGCTATATACGTAGTACACATCTAAATATCAATCTTTATTGAATCAGCACATTTTGATCAAATTTGTATCAATCTCATGTAATCAATCATGATCCATTGGATACGTATATTCTGTGCCTAGTAGGATTTTAAGTCAAAAAAGCCTCCAAAGGGAGGAGGTACTGATAGAAGACACGAGTCTTTAAATGTCAGGATCGCAGGGCAACATACTGATGCTCAACCGAAACTCGAAAAAGAAAAGACACTAAATTGTAGCTATAATTAATTAATAATATGATAATAACTTTTATGATGAAAAATAGCATGCTGCAATAGTTATGTTTTTCCAGTCTTTTTGTCGTACTTTCCAAACAGAATTATTTTGTCTAGTATCACGCATACTTGGAAACTGGAAATAACTGAAATAACCAATCGAATAAATTTGATGAAACTACAATGTCAATTGTCTAATAAAATTCTTGCTTATTAATTAAATAATTATATAATTATTAATTAATTAATTAAATTCTGATTAAAACCACAAATAATGGAAACGGTGCGGAATATAGAACGAATTTCCTAATACATCACTTTATTCTTTCAGGCTTGTAACTGCTAGTAGCAATTTCTATGGACCAACCTAAGCTCAATTCAGGAATCTACCCACTAGAACCTTGATTGGTTTCAAACTTTTTAAACTGTGAGCAAACGTTGCAATGATTAGTATTGTGCAAACATTACAGCCTGATATGAAGTCTAACAATGTTGCCGTGCTAATGTTAAATAATATTATTGATAGTAGCATACTCGGAATTTACTGTTAATTATATTTCCAGTTGTGTAGTGTGGACATTATCGGCAGCAGGATATTTTAGCCCATTATTTGATGTCTTCATGCTCTAGGTTTCGTATCCGAATTCGCTCGTATATTTCTTGAAACATTATAAATTGAACAATTTTAATGAATTAACACGAAAACACGAAATCAAACAGTTCGAAAATTACTCGATTTTGAATAGTTTTTTATCTTAAAAATTTGAAATGGCAACTAATTTGAATAAACAAGACATTATATCAAATAAACTAAAAGAGCTTGATACTTTGACACAAAAATACCACCATGTTCGTGTTGATGAAACGCTAAAGTCTACTCATTCTGGTGTCTCTTTCAATGAGCAATCCAATCCACAAATCCGTTCTCTTGCCTCAGAAGTTTTGACGTCACTCTTCAAACTCTCAGCATTCCAAATCCCTGCCACTCTCCTTAACGATTCTACACAAATTTTGTCTCTGCAAGAAATTCAAAGAAATTTTCAATCCGATGGATCAGATACCATGGATTCAAGATATATCTTCGAGCTTAGAAATATGTCAGAAGTTTCTGATACAGAAAATGCACGTACCTTTACATTGACGACAAATGACATACCTTCTGAGTATATAACTATAGTCGAGACATTTGCCAAACTAGTTGAGACCTATTGCCCTATAGAAGTCGCTGATGCTGGCGAGATGTACCATAGTATGTACAGTACACATTGTGCTAGCATTAATCCGTCCGTTCAAGCAAAAAAGACTGATGTCAACCAAGTAGAACAACTGACAACACCAAATGGTCAGACACATGAATAACCCCATCTTACAGGAATCGTCTCTCTCAGTGTGGAGAACTCGATTTAAGTGTAAATATCTTTAATGCTACTTGTATTATTAAATTTTCTTGACAATATGTCTAAAATTTTTATAGCATGTATTCAAGGCATACTATCTATAAACTTTACTTTACTTTATTATTAATAATCCCAATTTGCCTATTTCTCTTTCACCTAATCCCAAATCTCTTCTTTCAATCGAATTCTCCCACCCGTGTAAATGTCTCCATGACCCTCTTCCCTTTTTTTCCACAGGTATCAAATTATTGGTCATTTTCCTTCTTTGCTAGAATCCATGAGTTCAAATAGTAGCCTCTACAAATGAAACTAGGTGCTTTGACGTGAGATATTATATATCATATCATATATCACTTTATTCTTCCTGGCCGAAACTATTTTTGATGTTATATGTGACAAGCTCTAAAATTGATATACTTATTATTTTGACCTACGTTTAAACCCTTCGTTGCCACAGGAATGTGTTGCGTCATTTCCGGTTTAAGTCATTTTCAATGGGGAAGCTATATAAGTTTGGGGTTACTATAAATAGAAAAATCCCAAATGCTTCCAAAGGTTAAGTAGCTCACGGTGGACGACAAAATTCAATCAACTGCGAAGTAAGAATTTCTAATACTCAATTCAGAAATGTACCTACTAGCACTTTAATAGTTTTATCCTATGAATATTACTGATTGAGGAATAAACCTTCACTTTAGGTGTGAACATACGTGGCATTATTATGCAGTGAAATTGTGAATATTCTTATTGATGCTTAGTATTTGCTCGGAATTTACAGTCTATGTAATCATTTTTCTGGCTGTGTAGTTGTGGACATTATTGGCAGGAGGAGATTTTAGTCCATTATTTCATGCTCTAAGCTTCCTGATCCAAATTCGTTAGTAAATATCTGGTTTCTTTGCAATGTAAAATACGATCCAATGAATATTGAACAGAATATTATATATAAGTAATTTAAAGAAAAATTCAAACATAAATTAAAAAGGAATTTCGAAAATTACTCGATTTTGAATAGTTTTTTATCTTAAAAATTTGAAATGGCAACTAATTTGAATAAACAAGACATTATATCAAATAAACTAAAAGAGCTTGATACTTTGACACAAAAATACCACCATGTTCGTGTTGATGAAACGCTAAAGTCTACTCATTCTGGTGTCTCTTTCGATGAGCAATCCAATCCACAAATCCGTTCTCTTGCCTCAGAAGTTTTGACGTCACTCTTCAAACTCTCAGCATTCCGAATCCCCGCCACTCTCCTTAACGATTCTACACAAATTGTGTCTCTGAAAGAAATTCAAATAAAGTTTCAAACCGATGGATCAGATACCATGGATTCACGGTATATCTTCGAGCTTAGAAATACGTCAGAAGTTTCTGATACAGGAAATGCACGTAGCTTTGAATTGACGCCAAATGACATACCTTCTGAGTATATAACTATAGTCGAGACATTTGCCAAACTAGTTGAGAACTATTGCCCTAGAGAGGTAGCTGATGCTAGCGAGATGTACCATAGTATTATGTACAGTACACATTGTGCTAGCATTAATCCGCCCGTTCAAGTAAAAAAGACTGATGTCAACCAAGTCGAACAACTGACAACACCAAATGGTCAGGCACATGAATAACCCCCATCATAACAGGAATCGTCTCTCTCAGTGTGGAGAACTCGATTTAAGTGTAAATATCTTTAATGCTACTTGTATTATTAAATTTTCTTGACAATATGTCTAAAATTTTTATAGCATGTATTCAAGGCATACTATCTATAAACTTTACTTTACTTTATTATTGATAATCCCAATTTGACTATTCTCTTTCACCTAATCCCAAATCTCTTCTTTCTAATCGAATTCTCCCACCCGTGTAAATGTCTCCATGACCCTCTTCCCTTTTTTTCCACAGGTATCAAATTATTGGTCATTTTCCTTCTTTGCTAGAGTCCATGAGTTCAAATAGTAGCCTCTACAAATGAAACTAGGTGCTTTGACGTGAGATATCATATACAGGGTGGGCCATAAGTTCTGTCCCAAGCTTCATTAGGTATAAAAAATTTTATACTCAAACAGTCTTAGTTATTATGGTCTTTAGAGATTGTAATTCGAATACTTTCAACGATTTAAAAAGATTTTTCGAGTCTGAGACCTAAAACTGTGTTTTGTATGGTGAGTTTGGTGAATAAAAAATGTGTCCTGGTTCGCAGCGAAAATCGCAAATCAGGTCCCGCTGCTTCTGTATAACTTGTCTACATAATCGATGTTCCATGACGATTTAACACCAGATACCTTTCATTCACCATAGAAATATTTCACGAATCCACTGAATTCATTTTCAGACATAAGAAAAAGTTATTCATTCGCAGTTCAAATTAGGTATATTTTGCAAAATTCCCTAAAATGGCACTTTTTTTCACATCACAAAAAAATCTGATCCAATTTGTCCCCAAAATCCACTGATCTTCACATCGTATATTTCTACAAATTTAGAGTGTTCGAGGAAAATGTGAGAGCTATTTTTTCCGAGAATTTGAAGACTCTAGAAAGATAATTCGAAAAGCAGTGGCCTCTGATTCGCGATTTTCGCTGCGAACCAGGACACATTTTTTATTCACCAAACTCACCGTGCAAAACACAGTTCTAGGTCTCAGACTCGAAAAATCTTTTTAAATCGTTGAAAGTATTCGAATTACAACCTCTAAAGACAATAATAACTAATATTGTTTGAGTATAAGAAATTTTATTCCAAATAAAGCTTGGAACAGAACTTATGGCCCACCCTGTATATCATATCATATATCACTTTATTCTTTCTGGCCGAAACTATTATTGATGCCTGAAACATATACCATTTCATTTTGTGATGTTATATGTGACAAGCTCTAAAATTGATATTCGTATTATTTTGACCTACGTTTAAACCCTTCGTTGCCACAGGAATGTGTTGCGTCATTTCCGGTTTAAGCCATTTTCAATGGGAAACTATAAATATAAAAATCCCAAATGCTTCCAAAGGTTAAGTAGCTCACGCTGGACGATAAAATTCAATCAACTGCGAAGTAAGAATTTCTAATACTCAATTCATAAATGTACCTACTAGCACTTTAATAGTTTTCTCCTATGAAATATCTGATTGGGAATAAACCTTCACTTTAGGTGTGAACATACGTGGCATTATTATGCAGTGAAATTGTGAATAATCTTATTGATGCTTAGTATTTGCTCGGAATTTACAGTCTATGTAATCATTTTTCTGACTGTGTAGTTGTAGACATTATCGGCATAGAATATTTTAGCCCATTATTTCATGCTTCCTGATCCAAATTCGTTAGTAAATATCTGGTTTCTTTGCAATGTAAAATACGATCCAATGAATATTGGAACAGAATATTATATATAAATAATTTAAAGGAAAATTAAAACATAAATTAAAAAGGAATTTCGAAAATTACTTACGAAAATTACGATTTTGACAGTTCTTCATCTTAATAAGTTGATATGGCGACTAATTTAAATGACATTATATCAACTATTCTAAAAGAGCTAGGTACTTTGACACAAAATCACTACCTTATTCGTATTAATGAAATTGAAAAGTCTACTAATTCTGTTTTCCCTTTCGACAATGAATCCGCTCCACAAATCCGTTCTCTTGCCTCAGAAGGTTTGACGTCACTCTTCAAACTCTCAGCATTCCGAATCCCTGCCACTCTCCTTAACGATTCTACACAAATTGTGTCTCTGAAAGAAATTCAAATAAATTTTCAAACCGATGGATCAGATACCATGGATTCAAGATATATCTTCGAGCTTAGAAATACTTCAGAAGTTTCTGATACAGGAAATGTACGTAGCTTTGAATTGACGCCAAATGACATACCTTCTGAGCATATAACTATAGTCGAGACATTTGCCAAACTAGTTGAGACCTATTGCCCTATAGAGGTCGCTGATGCTAGCGAGATGTACCATAGTATTATGTACAGTACACATGGTGCTAGCATTAATCCGCCCGTTCAAGTAAAAAAGACTGATGTCAACCAAGTAGAACAACTGACAACACCAAATGGTCAGACACATGAATAAGCTCATCTTACAGGAATCGTCTCTCTCAGTGTGGAGAACTCGATTTATGTATTCAACCATGGACAGAGAGACCCGCACAGTGCAAACCATTGGAACCCCCCTGTATTGAATATGAATACATTACCAGTTTTAAAGTAGATATATGTATGTAGTTGTAGTATGCTAATAGCAAACTAAATTCAGTTTATCACAAGATTAGAGTTTATACAAGTAGTACATATGTGTAGTTGTACACAGTGCCAGTATTTTATGTAATTTACCTGCACCTGCATTGAAAACCAATTATTTCTATTTGTGCAAGTAAGTTATTAACTCCAGACTACTTTGTTGTATGGAATCACCCTAGAATGTCATCATAAGCCACACTACTGACATACTATCCAATTCATTTCTGTATGTTTTGCTCCTAACTTACATAGTAAATATTACTTTGCAGAAAGGAGGACAAAAAATTACAGTCCTTTTGATATTTCCCGAAATTTCATCACCTCCACTATAGTTGCATAATTTGTGTAGGTAGATCCCGATCACACTCTTGTGTTTAAATATGAATCTGACAAAGTATATAACTTGTAAATTAATAAATTTGGATAAAACGAATAATTTAAAATACTTCGCTAGACAACTATAATCTTGTAAAACTAATAATTTGGATTTATGCCTAGAAATACTGGAAGTAAACGGAAAATTCTCTCAAAATATGACACGACATTATCAGAGATTAAAAAGTTAGAACATACTCATTTCAATGCTCGTATTGATGATATATTAGGACCTTGTCATGATGATCTGCCTAGTGACAAAATATACAATAAACCTATCCGTAGATTGGCATCTAAAGCTTTAAAGTTGATCTTCAAGTTTATATCATTAGAGAATCCAGACTCTACTTGTTTACCTAACAATTCACACAAACATTGGTGTCTGAAAGAAATCGGGTACAAAGTAATTGAATCAAATGGAGAATATATAGTGCTAGGAGAAATATTTTTCTTATTTGAATCTAACTCTGAAGACAGTCCAATACACATGCAGAATACGAAAGAGACATTTATTTGGAACTCAATGGATTTACTTTCCAAGCATAATATTGAACTGGAAACACTTGCTAAAAATATCCACAGTTACTGTCCAATCAGATTTAAAGGTTGTAAGAGAGACAAAAGTCTCTTTCCAGTTTTTATAAAAAGATACGTGATTTCCTGTATAGTAATCCTTCAAAAACACTAGATTATAATAAACTGTTCTTGCTCAAGGAAGAGAATCAATACTTTCCTACTTCACCTACTCCAAAAGATCTTCCCGAACCACCTCCTCCCACTACTAACTCTGAGTTAATTATATCTTTCTCAAATACTCAAATAACATTCAGAAAGGAAGACCTTAAACGTCCCTACTTTGATTCTTATTCTTTACCTTCAGCTAATATATGCCTATCAGTTCAACCTAGACCAGCTACAGGAAGTGTAACAGATATCACAACAAAACCCCCAGTCATAAAGAAAGACATTAAGGTTCCAATTTCGCTTGCACCCATTTTGCCTACTAAATCGGTTATTAATAATATTCCCAATTCGCCTATTCCTCTTTTACCTAATCAAAACTGCCCTAACTCCCCGCGACCCCACTCCTACTATCCTTCAAATTTCAAAAAATTTCTTCCATGGATAATTGCCATATGCATATGCATATCAATTATTTTACTGTCTACTAATTACTATTACTTTGGACCCCAAAATATACAAATGATTCCGAGAAGTACCGTAAACATTTTTGAATGCGACTCGTCAACATTTGCTCATAAAAAGTATATTTACAATTAAATTTCATGAATTCCTTGTGAAATCTCTTAACATAATTTTGTATATCTTATATCAAGTATAATATGGATAAATTGAATAAATAATTAAAACTTTGAGGAGGCTAGTTGTATCTCTTTATCAACAAATATTATTTAATTATCCTAATATTAATTAATTTGCTGGAGGTACTTTCTATATAGCATTTCTCTAAGACATACCATTTGCTTCAATAGGTTACTAGGGTACAGAGCTACAAATTTCTACTTCAACTTCTTCCAAAAGTGTACTCTTGCTATTTTTTAATTTGACCACTGCAACGTAATGAAATATATACGTACTCTATTTACGAAATAAGATGTCTCAAACTGAATTTACTGAATTAATAAAATAAATCTCATAAGCTCCAAACGTAAAAATATAAATTACCAATACACAGCCAATCAGTCCAAGTTTATATTCTTCAAGTTCTTCACGATTTCTTCATGTTTCATGAGCTCATACACTAGCTTCATGTTGTTGAGTTTGTTTGTTTCTTCGAAGAAATTGTAAACATTGTTTGGGAGTGAGTCGATTAGTTTTGCGAAATACTTCATCACGAGATGTTTGGAGAGACAGAAATAGTCGATATTCTGATCTGTTTGTGTATATTTTTGTGTCATTATATATTCATGTGTCTGTGTGAAGTAGAGTAATATCGTTGTTTCCTTTCCAATTGATTTGGCTACCTTTCTCAAGTTTGAGATGTTTTCTGAGATCAGCTCCATTTCAGTCTCTGTGTTAACCGTTCTGAACTCGCTTAATGACACAAAATAAATCACGAAATCGTATTTCCTCGTGACGATCCCACTCACATCATTCTCTTCACATCCTGGCGTATCTGTTACCTCGAAATTAAGCCCGTTTACTCTTATGATTTGGGATCTGGGTACGGTAGTCGGTAGTTCGATTGACATCATTTCGTGAATGGTTGGAATGTAGTTTGGATTCGCGATTCTTGACACTTGATTCAGGTAATACTCCCCTCCGCCGTATTGTTCTGTATATAATTCTTTCACTTTTGGTTCTTTCCAAACCCTCTTTACTAACCCTGCGTGTTTGGTGGGTATGGAATCAGTCCATTCTTCGCTCTGTTTAGTTATTTCCTGAACGAGCATCTCATCCAGTCCATCTTCCATTTTCAATTCTTTAATCGAATCGAATAAATTGGTAGCTGTCTTGTAGAAATTGTTGATCATTACTTTCCTATATTCCGTCCGGTCATTGTTTGAGAATCCCTTCCCATGCTTCAGTTTCGCTTGCTTTAGGAATGTAGTTTTTCCTGATCCGCTTTCCCCCACCAGCAAAATCTTGAAATCAGGCTTGACTTCTTTCGCTAGCAAAGATTCTTTATCCCCTTTGGATCGGGTCATAAATTGTACAATTGATTTAGGTATGCAATTCATGTTCTGTTCTGAGTTGAATATATTTCTACTTCTCTACAATCGTACTTGCTTTTATAGTTTTACTGCTGCTGAGTTACTCTTGAGTATTACTCTTGATTCTAGTATAATCTAATTAGGTAGTCATTACACCATTTCTGTAATTTACACGCATCCTCTATCTTCGACTTATTACTTTCGCAAATACAAATGCGAAAAAACATACTTTTACTGACAAATATTTATCATATTTAATGAAAATAAATTATTTCTGACAGATTTTCAAAAGAACAATTCACAGTTTTACGTAATTTACATATATTCTGGCTTCAAACACTAATTTATGTTTTTAAAGTGCTTGATTACCTCACTTTCCAAGGATTCAGTCTAACCTGTTTGTTATACCAACTACTTGCTACTTCTATCACATATTTAAATGGAACTAAGGCATTCGCTCATCTCTCTGAGTATGATGCTATAACATCTGTATATTAGACTACACAGAGTTAACTAATACATTCTATAACAGGAAATGTGCACATCGTTTCATTGCATCACCATTGCATATATCATCTCATTTAACAGTACGGACATGTGCTTGCATTTGCTTTGTTACGAAATCGTCAATCGAATTCACACTTAAGAATCGATTAACATTGTTCCTGTGCTAATCAATTTTGTTCCTGAGTCTATACGCATTTCTTGTTTCTAGATTGAAACTGGGACTCCAAATCGCCGCAGTCAAAGCTCCGGGTTTCGGGGACAACAGGAAAGCTCAACTGCAGGACATGGCCGCTATGACCGGCGGAAAAGTATTCGGCGACGAGGCCTTGGAGCTGAAGATTGAAGACGTTGTAGTCAGCGACCTAGGGGAAGCGGGAGAAATTGTTATCACAAAAGACGACACACTGGTTATTAAGGGTAAAGGCTCCGAAACTGACATCAGCGAACGAGTTGAGACAATCAAGGATCAAATCGAAGCCACAACTTCTGAGTATGAGAAAGAAAAACTGCAAGAGCGATTGGCTAAACTCTCCTCTGGCGTAGCTATTCTTAGAGTAAGTTAAATTCTGTACACGTAGAGATATGAGGCAACAGTATTACAAGGGCACCTGGTGTAGTGTCTTATAACAAACGGCAGCCTACTCATTCCACCTTACCCAATATCAAAAGAATTTATCTCGTCTAGATAAAACTGAAAAATTTAGGAGGGATGTTATATGTTAATAATTGCAACGCAATTCTAATACTTAACTATGATGCAATATCCTATGGAGAAATTTGGTGCCAGTAGAGTAATCTGATTTGTTCTCCTGGAACGTAGGCAGTCCTATGCATGATTTCTGCGAGCAGGACAAAGTTTAAAATTCTTCACCAAGCATCATTAGTCACGTGGATGTAGATAGCAGTTACTGGGTAGTGCTCACTTCTTGTTTTGGTAGTTAATGGATAGTGCTCACTTCTTGTTCACATTTTTTAATAAATGAATTACTTTTAATTAACTAACTTGCGTGGCTGGTGAACTCTTCGTTCTCGTATGAGTCGCCCCACGGGCGCCTATGCTAATGCAATAATAATAGCTGCCTTTTCAGATAATTCATCTGGATGGCCCACCTCATTTCACAATACTTAATAACACAATGACTAGACGTCTGTTATTCCAGAGTAATCGTAGTTAGTTGAGAAATAGAAACTTATTCACAATCTGAATCGCTGACTCTGTGTAGGTGGGGGGATCCAGCGAATTGGAAGTGAACGAGAAAAAGGATCGAGTCAATGACGCACTCAACGCCACGAAAGCGGCCGTCGAGGAGGGAATAGTGCCAGGCGGCGGAATTGCGCTTCTGAGGTGCACTGACTCACTGAAAGAAGTGGCCGCACATTCCAACGACTGCAAAATAGGGATTGACATTGTGCGAAGTGCCTTGAAAGCTCCGGCCTATACAATCGCAGAGAATGCTGGAGTGAATGCTCAGGAGATCTTAGCGAGTTTGATGCAGAGCGAGGGCAATATGGGATACAATGCACTCACTGGAGAGTTCGTGGACATGATCAAAGCAGGTTTGCCACATGACGAACATTATACTGGTTTATAAGGATCTGTTTTCAAATACAGTCGACTCCGCTTAATTAATAGTGACACTGGTTAATCGGACCACTTTTGGCAGGACAGGAATAGCTCTCACACATAGAAGCTAATACAAAATATTTTCGGTTAATAGGGTTCTCCGCTTAATAGGGGCAAAATGTCCTGACCGATGTGACCCTATTAAGCGGAGTCGACTGTATATTTTAAAAATAATGTATTCAATAATGGACACAAGTATAATATAGTGGAACTGTAAAACCTGAAAAAGTATGTAACCGGATAAAGTGTAGGTGCAAAGTACTCCTCTCACTGACTAGTCCATCCTGTTAAGTATTTAGTTCCAATACGATTCATTATTGTTGGAATGCAGCACGTCGATTAGACAATCAACGATATTTAGCCTCTTCCTCTTCAGTTTCCTAACTGAACCTTGTGACATGAATTCCTAACCATTTCCTATTGAAAGTACTTCCATAATTTTGTTATCTTTCCTTATCTCGATATTCTCCTAACTAATGTTTGCATCATATTATCTTATTTTCCAATGTTTTAGTTATTGCTAGATTCCAACATTGTTATGGACATTCCGATGTACACTTTCTACCACCTTGAATGACGGAAATTATATCTCTGGAATTAGTGACCTCATATCTCTACAATGCATGTTTAATTTTCTATCCTGCTACCACAGACGAATTCTTCTTTCTTGATATTACTGTGGTTCTACGATATTTTCATGTACGCGTTACCCTAAACTCGAAATGATATTTCTCTTCGGTTTGGTTATCATTATCCTTTTGGAAACATTTGGCGTGTATCTGATATATGCAATCTGTTCTAGCAACTGGATTAAGATTAGAATTGTCAGACTGTCTAACATATCTTCACGACACAGAAAACTCTCGTTGCATTTCACTCATTGAAATTGTGTTTCATTGCATGTACTCGATAATTCAAAATAACATAATGTAAATATATTATGTTTGAATCGGCTACAATGCTTTGTGACTGGGAATTATTTTCCCTCTGTACCAGCTACCAGAAGATGCTCGCTAACTGATTAATTCTTGTGGCCTTTGAGTTCAACTCTCTTTGTTCCATTTCAATTTCCATATTTTAATTTACGTCATGAAACGTAGTCTTTGTCGAATCGAAGCTTTTTCGTGTCTAGACTCTAGGTATAATCCATTCTTTTCTTCGATGCTGTTTCATAAGCATTGTTAAGTCGAATCGGTGTATATGCTCCACACACGTCATTGGTAAACAGACATTTCGTCGCATATACATTTTGTCTCCTGAACATTACCGGATAATGAGTAGCGTCCCTGGAATTTTTGTCCCCGAAAAATTCGTCCCATTAGAGACTAAAATAAACGGGTACTAATATGTAAGGAACGGAAATTGAGGCTTTTGGAGTGGAGTATATTTGAAAAAAGGGTGAAAATGAGGGCTTTTTATTGAGAAATAAGTAGGTGCAAATTGGGCATTTGGGGACGAAATGTCCGTGCGACGAAGTGTCCGCTATTCCACGTCATTACTTGGAGTGTATTGCGTCTGAATCTTAAACTATTCATAAGCTAAGAAGAGCTAAGATGTGCAGTCACCGTTATAATCTCCACTCCACTTCTCCAATAATTTAATTGCGTTCTGTTTGACCATTAAAACGTGCGAGACACATCAAGCATCCTGTAACTACATCCCTGCCATAATCCATCCTCACTCAATCTGAAGGAAGGTGTTATGTCTCTACCATGACAGGAGCTGGTATATTTCCTTTCCATCACAGACGACAGCTTGTTAATTAATTATATTGAATTATGCTCCCACCTTATTCTTGCACTTCAGTATTCTTTGTGGTGTGATTTGTATATTATCACATCCATTACAGATATTAGTGAAATATCAATAATTTCTCAATTCTAAAGCGTAGTGAAGTCATGAATGACTGATAATGATTCAAAACCATTGACATTGAGACGAGTCGAATAATTTAGTGCAGCTGCTGTGTAGGAGTTGCCTTATGCCATGATCATGATGTGTGTACGTACGTCTGTCTGCTCGCTCCTGGACATTCTATTGGACCAAATTAACTAAATCTGAACCATTCCTTATATGGTAGAGATTTGAACCTGGGTCCAAATTATGAAATATTCTCACACCTTTTCTCAAAAGGTGTCAAACTGTCTTAGCCAATCAGAATCCAGATTTAACACAGTTGGCTTTCATTTTATTGAGGAGTTGGGATTAGATCTAACTCAATGCATGAATCACAATGACTCCCTAAACCAGCGGTTTTCAACCTTTTTTCACTGTGTACCCCCTATATCAATTTTCCTATATTATGTGGACCCCCTCCTATTAACCGTAATACAAAATTTGAATCCCCTGATATCTTCTGTGGACCACTAAGGGGTCCATGGACCCCAGGTTGGGAACCACTGCCCTAAACTGATTGGTTGGCATCTAAAACTCAATTAAGGATGTACGTATATTATGCAAATGCCCTACGAGTCACTTAATGGAGCTACGTTATCAGCAGGGTTTCATCCAGCTTTCCAAAGTCATACGCCTAAATGGACGCCACCATTTTTCTACGCGCCTAGACTCATTTTTAGATACCATTTGTATATATGTTTTATGCCGCGCGCCTAGCCTCAAAAAATCATACGCCTAATTATGATCCATGGGATCAAATACGCGCCTCTAGGCGCGCCCAGTACGCCTGGATGAAAGCCTTATCAGTCTGTCAACTGACATTTTACACAATGTTTCGTCTAGGTATCATCGATCCTACTAAAGTGGTGCGCACAGCCCTCGTAGATGCTTCTAGTGTCGCTTCTCTCCTCACCACAGCCGAGTGTGTCGTGGCAGAACTGCCAAAGCAAGACCCCCAAATGCCAGCCGCAGGCATGGGAGGCATGGGGGGCATGGGGGGAATGGGTGGCGATATGATGTAGCGAACCAATAAGGACCAATCAGATAGTTTTGTCTAGAATTAGTGGCTAATTTTAGGACAATACAACTCGCTATTAGCAGTCGTATGTTTTGATTTAGAATTCTTCCAATTTAGAACTAATTTTTATATTTTTTCAATCTGTGTTGTCACTTCGATACTTCAGATAAATTAGTGGATATTTTCCCGTCTATAATTTCCTTTGAAAAAAGGAATTTCGTCAGCAATTAGAATGCGAATTGTTTATTGAGGAGTCTTTTGTAATTAAAATTAATTGTCTCTTTCAGCTGGAAATTCCTGACTAATCCTTTGATTTCCGCTGTGACTAAATTGCACAAATATTTCCAACCAAAAGCATTCTAATCCGATTAGCCAATCAAGTGTCCTCGACAGTATTTAATTCGATTGTTTTCACACCTACAAACCACTTTTAGCATAGGATGTTGTTCCCGCTTATAATTCTTGTATTAATGATATGCTATACAATCAATTTATTATTTTCTCTAAAGCTTCCTAAGCATTAGCTTTATTTCATCTTTTATTCAGAATTCAGGAGCAAAAATGGTGAGGAGTAATCACATGCATTTAATCATTGTTTCAATTTTTTCTTTGACTTCTTTTATTACTGTTACCTCAACTTTTATCAGAAAATAATTGCTGAACCTTTTTCTTTTAAAATTAAATTCATATGTATTTTGCTCCATCAACTCGTGATATCGATGATTTCCCCTGAACTACTTCATTTCCTTAAACATTTATTTCAAGTATTGTTCCTTCTTTCTCTAGTCTGCTTTCAAGAAATTCTTGCCTTTGTTCGACCGTGTTTTGGTTAGAAGAGCTCCTATGGAGACGGTAAGTAATTCTCCCAGACAGCCAGATCATTAGAAATCCATGTATTATGCCTACGAGCAATTGTGTCCTTCCATTACTTGTTAGTAACACATTCCCACTTCCTCTAACATACTACTTGAGGTCATTGAGACTAGCTTTTTATGTAACCAACTGCGATCAACTCATTTTAGAGATTTCAATTAGTGTTTCCTTATTAGAGATATCTTCGATTTAGATAAAACTTGTATTTTGAGCTCTCTCACCTGTTACTTGGTAACTTTTCCATTTACATTTCCTTTTCCAGCAAGGATTTATCGTGTTTGAATACCTCCGCGATTGAAGTTTTGTCTCGCAATTACTTTCCTCTTATAAAGCTATCCACAAAGTTCAAAGCGGTTTTCACATAAGTAATTATTTCCTTTCGCAACAAGGTTCATGTATTTTTTTAATCTTTTTTGCAACAAGTTCTCAAAGTACCTACTTCCCTTCTGTATAATATGTCTGTGGCATTATGTCTCAATTGCAGATGGCATGGTGGCATACGGAGTGTATAAGGTCATATGTTGCAACTTCTTTCTAAATCCTTTCAATTATCTAGCAAACAAAAGGTGGACTTTTTATCCCAGAAAAAGCACAAAATAAGACGAATCGAGCGACGGTCGTAGCGTTTGGGCCCGGAAAGAGAGATGAGGTGAGAGTTGTGAATCAGCTGACTGCTACAAGACAGCTTTTAACGCTTTTTTATTTCTTTAGAACGGAAAAATAATTCCTTTGTCAGTCGGAATCGACGAAGATGTTCTGGTACCAGAGTATGGCGGCACTAAAATAAATTTAGAGCAAGAAGTGAGTTAAAATCTCGTACGATTTTTGACATTTCTTTTTTTAAGTAATTTACTGAACATTCTATTTTTAGGAATTTATATTATTTCGGGATTCAGATTTTCTCGGCAAGTTCGCCGCGACATAGCACAGTGTTGCTAAGAGACGCTAATAGAAGATAGATATGTACTAATTTAATGCAACAACCCCACTTAAAATAAGACAATATTTTCTTGAAACTCGATTTAGTTTTGTACTTTAGTTATTCTAGAATCTTATAATGAATAATAAATCATTAAATCTAGTCACACTACTGCACTCATTTTAAGTTAAACTTGAGGGTACTTTACTCTCCAAGTTTCAGAATTTAAAAAACCAAAAAAGATCACTTTGGAGGAAAATAAAGTTGAAATTTGTAGTTTTGTACCAAAAAGCTCACAAGATAGGGATTTTTAAAAATGTTGATTGGCCACTTGGATAAGAAAACAAAACAACCAATTACAACTAAAAATTTCAACATTATTTTCATCCAAAAGTGGGCCTTTTTGGTATTTTTATATTTTGAACCTTGCAGGGTAAATTCGCTTAATTGATAACCTTGTGTCTACTGAAGACATTTCAATCCACGATTTCTTTGAATTTTTCTTTATTTCAGCTGATTTAATTGCATTATTAGTAAACACTTGCAACTTCTAAAAGTGACACTTTTCTGGCATTTAATTCAAATTAATTTCTACTCTGATTGATTCCTGTCATAACTTGATGGTTACTTCCATATAAGGGCAAGTGAAATTATGCTTTGGAAGTGGGAAACACTTCTATTTCTGGAAGGTGATTCGTTTCTAACACTTTTCACGGTTTCCCGAGAGTGCGATAGGAAAACAAATATAATATTTACGCATTTTATTCAATTTTCACACCTCTAACATTGGATAATATTAGTATAAATTACAAATAATAACACAGCGCAACACGAATCATGTCAACCAAGAAGACCAGTACTGGAAAGAAAAAACGGCGCCGCAGCCCTAGTCCCAAGTTCGAATCTGAGGACGAAGAGATCTACAGCGTGGAGAAGATAGTCGATAAAAGGATCGTGGGAGGGAAAGTCGAGTATTTCCTGAAGTGGAAGGGATTTGGGTCGGCAGATAACACATGGGAGCCTGAAGAGAATCTCGACTGCAGTAATCTGATCGAAGAATTCGAACGGAATTTGAAAGCGAAAAAAGTTAAAATCGAACAACCTAAATTATTAGGTGAAGGGAAAAGCCCCACGAAAGCTATCCCCACCAGTTCAGAGATTGATGAAAAGATCGGTTTCGCCCGTGGGCTCGACCCAGAGAGGATAATCGGAGCTACGGAACAGGACGGCAACATTATATTCCTTATAAAATGGAAGGGATCGGACGAAAATGACCTCGTCCCGGCTTCAGAAGCGAATATTAAATGCCCACAAGTTGTCATCAAGTTCTACGAATCCAAGCTCACTTGGCACGAAGCGAAGGATGATGATGAGACAGCCAACGTCTCGGAAAAGTAATTTAGTTTTCTACTCAGTCTTACACAGGTTTCCCTCATCAGTTTTTAGCACAGAAAGAATCTTAATTATTAATGATTGCGCAATGCTTAATTGACTGCATTTAGAATTGATTTATTGAGTTACTTAAATTATATCATTGAAATGTCTACAAATACGGACTCTACGTGAACGGTTCGTAAGCGTTGGGATGATTTTGATAGAGGAACTGGACAAGATTTCGTAATTTTTGGGTGTAGGGCAGTGGCGGGCAACCTTAATCCTTAAGTGGGCCACAATTAGGGTCTCGCGGGCCCCAAATCTGTCAGTTCTTGTATGGTCACATCACCATGGCCGTAGCAAGAACTGACATTAGAAACCTACATGGAAGCAATGTAACAACTAAAATTATACTTATAAAAGCAAAAATAAATTGAATCATTATATAATGATTAAAGAAAATAAATTGATATTCACATCAATTTCACACCAAAATTAGGCGGGCCTATTTTGTATTACAATCACTAACACGCGGGGTCCATAATAGTGTTTTGGAAGAGTCGCGGGGCCCAGGTTGCCCACTGCTGATGTAGGGCCTTTGGAAAGTAGTTTTTGATGTTCGAAAATTTGGTGCGGATAAAGGCCTATCGATTTTATACATATCTGATCTAAATTATTCATTTTGTTCGTCGAAAGTTTGAAGCGACAGACAAGACAATTATCTGCTTACGTAGCTCTGTAGCTCTCATCCACTCAGTAATTGCGCTGACTTAGAATTGACAGGCAAATGTGAAAATGAATTGATTATATTTTGACATCGTTAGTTTCATTTGTCACAGTTATAATTGAACCGAAGTTGAACAACATTGGATTGTTGTGTCAATATATAAATGCTAGAAGTATGCTGAACCATGTATCATTGCTAAAGTTAACTGAATTGTCCGTTGTACGATAGAATGAGTGCTGGAATGAGTAAGAGAATGGAAGTCAGAGAAGCTAGAAAGAGAGTAAAGACTGCCAATGCAGTAGAAAACCCGTTAGATGGCGTTCAGATCAATTTACCTGATCAAAACTACTCCATTAGTTCTCAGAAAATGTCAAAAAGACCTTTGTCCATTCAAAACTGGGTTTTTGAAACGATAAAAGCGAATGTTTCGCATTTCTATGACGATTCCTGTCCGTGGAGTGATGCGGACAAGAGAACTGAGATATTGCATCCGGAAATGTGGAATGTTTTAATTAATTTCGAATGTTCTCCTGTGGGTTTCGCGAATTTCCGCTTTGACATGGATGATAAGTCCGATGTCCTGTACCTATACGAGGTGCACGTAGTTCAGTCTTCGCAGAGGAAAGGAATTGGAAGAATCCTAATGAGTGCTGTGGAACAGATCTGTGTGAGGAATCAGTTGAGTAAGGTTGTTCTCACGAGTCACAAGGGAAATGTCTCTTCTCAAAAGTTCTTTAGAAATAAACTAGAGTATGTTGATGACGTAACCTCTCCGATAGGAGAACCGGTCTCTTACGAGATTCTTAGTAAGTCTGTCAGTCTTATGAGCTGACAGAAATTCCCACAGAAGATTATTTTATTTAGAAATTGATTTTACTGACATTATTTGAATGAAGAAATATCAAACTACAGTCGACTCCGCTTAATTGGGTCACATCGGTAGGAGGACATTTTGCCCCTATTAACTGAAAATATTTTTTATTAGCTTCTGTGTGTGTGAGCTATTCCTCTCCTGCCAAAAAGTGGACCGATTAAGCGGTTGACCCGATTAAACAGTGACCCTATTAAGCGGAGTCGACTGTATTACACTTTTCTTATTTTATTTTGTGATATCATTTCTATTGCGATTATGAAATAATATTTATGCATATATGTATATTTATGCAAATGGATTTTTTAGCAATTCCTAGGGCCCTCCAAAGATTAGCTAACAAATTACTATCCTGGACAAAACCCAGAAAATGTACAAACAGGACATTACCCAACAAACAAAACAGTCATGGACAATTAGACAATAAAATTTTTGTGATTCTAAGAGAGCGAACTGAATTATATTCGAGCTCATCTTTCAAATTGAGATAATTGCTGAATAGGATTAGAAAGTGATTTCTTATCACTATAGACTCCTGACGCGATAACTTATTACACTTTATAATCTTCAACATACGTACAAATTGAATGTAAAATTCTTAAAAACTGCCCTGTATCAGATTGTGACATGACACAGGAATTATAGTCGTAATCTTTCATATAAAACTGCACAGAATCAACTGTGCATTAATGCTATTAACCATTCAACTGATAAATGTCTAAGCAGAGTAGTGGCATGAACTTTGATCGCGTGAAGAGTGAGTGGAAGACTGAGTCACCTTCCACCGACACTCCCCAAATGAACGGAGGAGCACAGCCATACGAAACACCCTCGTACCCCCCTCCCCCTCATCAGCCGTCGTATGGCGCCATGGGAGGGATGGCAGGGGTGCAAGGGATGGACCAACCCCCACCCCCCGTTCGGCTGGGGAGAGGAGCCCTGCCTGCCTCCTCTCAGAGTGCAGGGCCCGTGGGGTGGAGTGGTGGCGCCCAGCCCACCCACCCCGTGACAACATCCCCCGCCGGAAACGTAAGTATAGACACATTCTGTAACTTAACATACAACCCTCTCCCAATGTTAATGAGATTAGTTCTAAATCCATGTCCATCATCTCACTGCTTGAGATCCATTAGAGTTTTTCTTTATTTTTATATTTAAATCCACTTTCGATCGGACTCTTGTACCGTAAAAAATGTGTAGGATTCTCAGAATGGGTTTTCATGAAAAGTTACTAATTCTGTATAAACTAAAGACAAATCTTCGAAGGTGTTATATTTGCTTTGTGTATCAAACTGTTTTATTTATCAGAGTTCGATATTTTGAATTCTCACACCACGTGATTGAGACTGTTGTGTGAGAGTAACCATGGATGCTGATATAATGTATCTTTAGGAGGAAGAAGGATTTGATCCAGGCAATGCGTCCTATCTCCGCAAACTGCTCCGAACCGAGTTAGTCCAGAACAACAACCAAATCGAGATAATCCGAAACGACCCTACATCCCCCCTCTACTCCGTGAAGAGCTTCGATGAGTTGAATCTCCCGAAAACCCTCCTCGACGGGGTCTACGGAATGGGATTCAATAAACCCAGCAAAATCCAAGAAACTGCTCTTCCCATTTTGCTCACAAACCCGCCCTGTAATCTGATTGCGCAGTCTCAGAGTGGAACAGGAAAAACCGCCGCGTTCGTTCTCTCGATGTTGACCCGAGTGAACCCCGGACAACATTTCCCTCAGGTCTTGTGCCTGTCCCCCACCTACGATCTGGCGAGACAGACAGGAGAGGTAACTTAGTGTGTGTCTATGTTGTGTTTGTAGAGGTGTGAATGGTGGCATTGGCGCAACTAAGTTCTGTTCATACATGCCAACCTCAGCCACGATAAAAGCGAGATGCAGCGTTGAATTTCGTGGGACATTGCGTGACGCATATAAAATATTATACATAGACCAGTGGTTCCCAACCTGGGGTCCATGGACCCCTTAGTGGTCCACAGGATTCGAAATTTTGTATTACGGTTAATAGGAGGGGTCCACAGAATATAGGAAAACTGATATAGGGGGTCCACAGTCAAAAAAGGTTGAAAACCGCTGACATAGACTAAAAAAAGCGGGACACTCGAGAAAATTAGCTCAATAGAAGAGTGAAAAAGCGGGACAGTTGGCATATATGCCTGTTCACTGGCAAACCCAGGCGATACGTTCCCCCTAAAGTGGTCCTTTTAATGGTCTGTTGTATGGTATTCTAAGGTACTAGTCAAATTAACCATGGATGTTCATCTTGCGTGGTATTGTGAGGTAACACTAATCCTTTGATCATGATGCCATCATTGCATAGTTCTAATTTATACAATGACTTTCCATTTGAGTGCTGATACTTGTATGTTTTTCCTAATCTAAATAGTGTATTGTGCCACTACCTGCAGGGACCTGATTATTGACTAAACTACTTAATACTATTTAGAGCAGGGAAAACATACAAGTATCACCACTCAAATGGAAAGTCAATGTATAAATTAGAACTATGTAAATGATCGCATCATGATCACAGGATTAGTGTTGCCTCAGAATACCACGCAAGATGAACATCCATGGTTAATTTGACTGAGTAGCTCAGAATACCACGGTGCCTCAGAATATCATGCATCAGGTCTCATTGCGATATTTACGTTTATCCATCCCAGACAATTATTGGACAGGTAACTGGACAAACTTGATTAAAACAATAATTATATTTCACTTCGGCATTCAATAACCTTGCTAAATCCATGAATTTATTTGTATGGAACTTATTGGGTAGAGCGTAATAGACATGAGATTAGTTGATGACTGAAATGGTTTTGGGTGAGACAGTTATAACCACAAAGTTCTGAACATTAGACAGTTATAACCACAAAGTTCTGAACATTAGACAGTGTCTGAAAGGCACTAATCAGACAAATCTGAGGGATTTTATTGGCTGTTTTGATTATTGGTCATGTTTAAATCGTTGATGAATATTCGCAGGCATTGACATATCAATGCATTGTGCATTGTAACATCTGCTGAAGCGATTTATTAGTCGAAAGTTCGGCTGAATTTTTAAAGTGGTTTATTAATATATACATAAACCTATTAGACAAGATTCTCCGAGAAAGAGCAACTTTTCGTCGATTTGAGAATGTCAATATTTCTTAACGGTAATAAAAATGTTGCTTTCTAAACGCCATTTTTTACCCTCTTCAAGTAAAACTTCACATTTATTTAAACCCGATTCGGACTAGGGATATTGCTAACTCATTTTGGGCGGGGAAACCCTAAAAATGCGGAGTCTATTCTATAAATAGAATTGACCCCTAAGCAAAATCGGGTTTAATTCTCATCCATGGTCCAGGTGCTGCTACAGATGGGGAAGTACCTCACTGACATTAAAGTAATCTTCGCCCTGAAAGGAGAGCACAGATTTCCTGCCCGGCACCAGATCACAGAGCAAGTCATCATCGGAACTCCAGGCACGACTCTAGATTGGATCAAAAGAAAATATTTCGATCCTTCCGCCATTGTCATGTTTGTATTGGATGAAGCTGACGTAATGATAGCAACACAAGGTCACCAGGATCAAACTGTAAGAATGTGTTGTTGTTGTTGTTGTTTGTTTGTTTGTTTGGTTGTTTGTTTATGTTGACAGTAATAGCCACTAGGTCCAAAAGGTGTAAGAATGCGTACGAATGATAGTTTTTTCAATAAGAACGACTTCAGTTTAATAACTCGGTTAGACGTACTTTCTCCAATAAAGGAATTTTCTCCTATCTGATGCATTTACATTCCTTTTTCTTAACATTTATGAATTCACAATTAGTTACTCTCCAAAATGTTACCTACCAATGACACAATGGGCGATTGTGATGTAATCTTATTCTGGCAACTAATGGAATGTATTTGCCAAAATGATTCCATTTCAGTTTTTTGTTTTAAGTATTTTGTTAAATAATTTTGTTACCAAAATCCATCCATTCATAAAATGCCAATTTTAGGTTCGCATTCACAAGAGTCTGAATAGTGGCATTCAAAGTGTCCTCTTTTCCGCCACCTACGACGATCAGGTCATGAAATTTGCCGGAACCATCATTCCTAATCCGACGATAATCAAACTGAAGCGAGAAGAAGAGAGCTTGGATAGCATCGCCCAATACTACATTAACTGCAAAGAGCAAGAGGACAAGTATCAATCACTCGCTAACATATACGCGTTCATTGATATAGGTAAGGATGGGGAATTGTGGGAATTTTAAACGATGTATCGAGGCGAAAACGTGCTTAACAATCCTTGGTAGCATTTGGGATTTTTCAATTTATAGGGGCATGCCTAATTTCCGGGACGGGACGGGACCGTTCCGGGAATTAGGTATCTTAACCCGTCCCGTCCCCGGAAATTAGTTACCTTTTCTGTCCCGTCCCGGAGATTAGGCATGCCCAATTTATAGTAGTAACCCCAAACTTATATGGCTTCGCCATTGAAAATGGGTTAAACCGGAAATGACGCAACACATTCCTGTGGAAACGAAGGTTAATTTACATTGTTATTAAGATGGCCGCCGGATTGTCATCACGGTTCAATTCACCATTGATCACTTTCTTAGACAAATTAATAACAAAATTCTGAGAAAAAACTCAATTTACTTCTTAAATCGATAATTCTTTCGATTTACAAAACATAAATTTTGTGGCAACTAACTGATTCTGGTGGTAGAACCACAGTTTCCAAATGTGCTATCTCATCGACCGATTTGATCCGTTGCTTAGTTAGTCACCACGCTTAGTGTGTTGGTGGATGTCGACACCAAACCACCAAATTTTTCGAGCTTTGATTTAAGGTTAAATGGAACGAATCCTTTCTGGAACATCCGACTTTCAAATGCTCAATTATTAGTTAGCTATTCTCATCCAATCTCGGTAGATAGCTATCTGGAAATATCAGAACTTTTCTGGAAAAATATTTTTAAAATTTTGCCTATCTCTTTCATTTTTAATCGAATAACTCGCATTAATTTAATTTATCTTTATTGTTAATTTAATGCTCCTATTCAAGGATATAAATAGTTTTAAAGTTTTGAATATCCTTTTTTCCACTAATTTGAGTCTCCAATTATAACAGATTTGAATGCAGAGAATCATTGTTTTATTACGTTATACAGATGCGTAGAATTAATTGCAATTAAATGTACATAATTATTCAGCTAACCTCATTTTGACTACTGGAATCACGTTTGTTACTCAGCTATTTCCTGAAATAATTAACTTTGCGTTTATCTGGAGCAAAATTCCTGATTATGCATCAGATTTCTCTCACGTAACCATTAATTTCAACGTGTGTAGGCCAAGCCATTGTATTTTGTCAAACGAGAAAATCGGCGCACTTTCTCGCCGGAAAGATGACAAAGGACGGTCACGCCGTTGCCATCCTGTCCGGGGAGATGGACATCTCATCTCGAGTGGCAGTCCTGAACCGCTTCCGGGAGGGGAAAGACAAACTGCTCATCACAACCAACCTCTGTGCTAGGGGTCTGGACATAGAGCAGATAACCCTCGTTATTAACTACGATCTGCCACTCGATATGATGGGCAACACGGACTATGAGACTTACCTCCACCGTATCGGACGGACGGGCAGATTCGGGAAGAAAGGGATCGCTATTAACTTCATCGACGGGCCGGACAGTATGCAGCGGCTACAGATGATACAACAACATTTCGGACGGACAATCAAGCGACTTGAGAAAGACGATTACGAGCAATTAGAAAACATAGCCGTTTAGTCTGATCAGCTGATCCTTATAGGTCTAACTGAATGCTATTGAATAGTGATACTTTGTCTTGGTTTTTGTTATTAAAGTCATTTGTCTATTCCGATACTCGACGCACCCGTATGCTAACCACATCAACCAATTCCGAATCGAATCTCACTGCCTTAACTGTAGAATGCCCAGCATTTATATGGCTTCAATGCCATAGAAAATGGCTGGGAGACATCCGCGATATCGGGGACACTGTGTCCCCAGTGGGCATTCTACGGTTAAACGCAAATTCCACCCGAGTTTTCCCTGCTGGAAGCTAATAGATGCGTTTATTCTGCTACATCCTTGGTTATAGAACGCCTTTATTGTTCGTGAACTCTGCAAATTGAGAAATTGAGTGATTATAAAATTAAGAATACTCGGTCGCCGATAATATAGCTATCTTATGGAGTGATGTCAGAAGGTTTTTTTAAGATAGAGATCAAATCTGGGCGAAATGCAAGCGTTTAAGTATCTCCGATATTTCGAATGCAGACATACACGTATCTCTACAAACTAATAAACAAATAAGATCTGACGACTTTAAAACTGTTTCACAATCGAATTTCTCAAATTCTTCCCTTGGGTTTTAAGTAGTCAAATAGGAACTATACGGTTGACCTAGTCAACCGTTAACTTTTTAACACGTTCAGTAATCTTACTGATTTGCTTTGGAAACAGTTCTTAAGCAATAATAATTTTTGATTGTTCCACGTATTTTGATTGGATAATATAAGAATTTAAATCCGATTTTGTGTTCTTTCTTGAAACTCATTGTCACTTGTTACGTATGCTTTCAAATCTTCGCCAATATTTATTATTTCGACTGAATTTGCTTGGTAACCCAAGTTATGTCAAGTTTTATTGATTTAATTAACTTTAAAAGTGTCTAACCAAAGTTTGATTAAAATTCCCAAGTCAGTCAAATTTCTAGGAATAATCTTACTAATCTTGGTGACATTTCTGTTTTCTTCTTTCAATGTTTTCTTTAATTCTATTTTTATTTTTTTCTCTCCGTTTATTTCAACATCACGCTTTCACCTTAAAAGAGAATCAGGTCAGTTACCAAGTTGATAGATAAAGTCGACTCCGCTTAATCGGGCCACTTTTGGTAGGACCGGAATAGCTCTCACACTGAAGCTAGTACCAAATATTTTCGGTTAATAGGGTTCTCCGCTTATCGGGTCAAAATCTCCTCTGACCGATGTGACCCTATTAAGCGGAGTCGACTGTAGTTATTTAGTTAGCATGAATATCACTTTACATTCGTAATTATTTACAGTCTTTCAATTTCAAATTCTTAAAGAAAGTAATGAATGTCACAAGCAGAGAGAGGGAAAAATTCAAAATTGTTAAGAAAGCTCACTTTCATGATCTAATACATTTTTGATAAATCCTTTATGATCTAACAGAGTCATATGTGTTGTGCAATGCTGTGTGATTTCTATAATGGGAAATGTGATATCACGTGTCTATTATGATACAAGGCAATTATCCCGTCATCTCACAACATCAATGAAAGCGATATTGCTTCATAGTTTCAAGAAGAGAACGGATTACAACCTGGTTACTTAAAAATTTCCATCCTAACAGGCTGTAAATACCCTCCACAATTCTCCTCAATGCACGTGTATTTGAACTAAAAACTAAGAATGATCTAAACCATTTCTGGAAATCAAATGTGAAACACCTTCCCTGCCCAGGTGTATGTATTTTAGCCCACTTGTAACCAGAGATGGCTCAAAACTTATCCTCATCATCACCAATACGAATTCATAATGTCCTATATTACATATATAAACTTCTTCCAAAGAATATATTTGTATTTTTTTGCATAAAAGTTCTACAAACTATCTTTCTGAAGACAAAAGTAAGTAAACGATAGTTTGCAATATCCGTATTCTATTGTTATTAGAGAGGATGCAATTTTCAATTGATTTTCCACTGGAATGTTTGATTGATATTATAAAGCAACCTTTAGTGCCAATTCAAAATATTTCATAGAATTTGGGGGGGTTTGTGTGATTATTTTTTTGATTGAATATAAATTATAGTTTACATATCTTATTTCCTTGAAATCTCATTCGGAAGTATGGTATAAGCCATGGATCCTTTCTTTCCAACATCTCCCATTGTGATTCCTTCCACGCTTCACTAAACCAAAGTAATATAAGGCCTCTGTATTGAGTTATTGTAGAAGTAGGCTGAAATGGAAGATTCCTGGAAGATATATTTTCAATTGAACGGTTTTTCCGTGGTGTAAGCGTCCACGTAGGCTAGCAGAATATATTTATCGTTAATATCGCATATGGATTATTCCTTATTATAATTTAGAAATATTATAGTGGCATTTCTGTAGAATTTTTTTTGTATAAATTAGTTTTTTGGAAATTCTGTTAACTCGACTTTGCTTAGTATATAAAAGAGTGAAAGAGAAAAATCCTTTCTTATTTTCATTCTGCAAACGTCCCTTTTCGGGGCATAATTTACATTGAAAATCTTAATACATTATTCCTAACGATCACATTGCACATGTCATACAATGCACAACTCGTAGAGATATTTCACTGCGCAATACTTGATAATTTGTCCGCTAAGCAAATCCCTGGATTTTAGTAGTTAGTTTCTTGAATCACAATTTCATTCCAGGTGCTCCTACTCTTTGCTTGACTATAAAAGAGTGCTTTTGAACCTAGATAGCATACACTGAAAGAAACTATATTACAAGTTAAGAGAATTTTAAGAAAATATTGACTAAACTTAAGGATACTCTGCTAAACGTAAGTGAATTATTTCTATTCAAGACATGTTGGTAGATCAAACAAGCGTGAAAGTAGATTTCTACGTGGTTGATGCCATTATGTAGAATCTTATCAATGCTACAAATATGGGTTGAATTCATTTCTTTTTCCAATACCATAAAAAACAAATTCTACATTCAATTCGGTTACGTGTTAAAGTCATGAGCATATAAAGAGGCTTTAAAATTTATTTTATTATAGCTAAAAAGAGAAATGGCAAAAGCAAATACAACGAATGGATCAGTCAAAACCCCAAAAACGCTGGGTGTCACCTCAGCGCTAAATTTAGACTTTCCAACAGAACATGAACTGAAAGCCACTCAGGAAATGGTGGATGCCATGCGGCCACACAAAGTTTTTGATACCACAGAGGGCTGCAGGCATCGGGTCAAAATCCTTGTTGAGTTAGAGAAAATGGCGAAAGAGTGGATTAAAGAAATGACACTTTTCCAAGGTAACTTAATTCATTTCTAAAAATAGAATAGACAAATTGGAATGGCAGACGAAATAATTCTAATTTACGTCGAAACACAGATAATTTATTCGATTAAATGTTCATGATTATCTTCAATTTGTCAAACCACCAATATAACCTCAGACTATCGGTGGCACAATAAGACGTTTACACCTCGAGTAATTATGAAACTTGATAAGCAACCACTTATTGCTGTTGTATCCTGATTAACACCAGACTGGAATCAATATCTTTGTCTGGATAAATTAAGTTAGATTTTTAAACGCCTGTCTATTCCATTTAGGAAGGTCTGAAGAATACGCCAAGGAGGTAGGGGGTAAGATCTACACCTTCGGGTCCTACCGACTAGGGGTACACACCCAGGGTGCAGATATAGACGCACTCTTGGTCGCGCCGAGGAACATCTCTCGCGAAGATGTTTTCACAAAGTTCGCTGAAAGATTGCGTACACATGACCACATTAAACACGTCAAGGTTATTGAAGACGCGTACGTCCCTGTGATTAAGATGGTTTTTTCCGGAATCGAAATGGATCTGACATATGCCAGACTTGCGCTGAAAACAGTTCCCAACAATTTGGACCTTCAAGTGAGTTCTCCTTAGCAACGGGTTAAGTGTAAAGGTATTTGATCAAGCCTTACGGACTGAACATATATGAAACCTGTCAAACTTTTGATTAATTAGCTCAAATTGTTTGACAATTCTGTTTACCATCCAACATAATTACGTGCATCCAAATTCCATATCTCCTGATAAGGCTTCGATCATTCAGTTGAGACAGTTTATTACCATTGCTTTGTCTGATAGGACACAGAACTTCTGCGGAACTTGGATCCTCGCTGTATCCGCTCGCTCAACGGGTGCAGAGTGACTGACGCCATCCTGAGCTTGGTCCCGGACGTGGACTACAAGGAGGCGTTCAAGTGCGCCCTCAGGATGATCAAGCTCTGGGCGCGCAACCGCGGGATCTACAGCAACGCCATGGGGTATTTGGGTGGGGTTTCCTGGGCCATCCTAGTGGCTCGAATCTGCCAGCTGTACCCGAACGCATGCGCTAGTACAATCGTGCACAAGTTCTTCCTCGTGTTGAACAAGTGGGCCTGGCCTAACCCAATCATGCTCAAGGTTTTCGACGAGAACGTGTTGAATATGCCCGTGTGGGATCCCCGGCAGAATGATCAAGACGGCTTACACAAAATGCCCATCATAACGCCGGCCTACCCGCAGCAGAACACTACGTTCAACGTCAGGAAGTCCACTCTGTCCGTCATCAGAGAGGAGTTGGAGCGTGCGCTGAAGATTTCCATGTTCATTGACTCAGATAAATCGAAATGCAGTTGGGACGTCCTCTTCGAACCAGTGAACTTCTACCACAAGTACAAGCACTACATTATAGTGGAAGTGAAGACTGAGACGGAGCAGGATCTCCTGGAATGGCAGGGCCTGTTGGAGTCGATGATCCGGTTCCTGATCGAGAAGCTGGAGGCTTTTCCCATCATAGACGTGGCCTGCGTCTACCCATCCCCTGTGAACCAAGATCAAGTCCCGAGTGAGAGTCCGAACGCTAATAAACTGGTCTTGAAGTCCTCATATTTCGTTGGACTCAGATTCCACAAGGTGGACAAGACAGAAATCCAGCTACAAGAGCCTATCAAACAGTTCATCGACCGTGTCAAAGAGAAGGCCCGTAAGAATAAGTTCAGTTTGACGCCTGACATCACAGCTCTCTACTTCAAACGCATCGAACTTAAAGAGAAGTACCCGAACATTGATCTCAAACGCAAGGACACTTACGCTCGTCTAATGAAGCTGTATTGCGATTTCTTCTCTTCGAATACTCAGCCACAACCCCACACGAAATCCCCAAGTCCCCCGAACAGTAACCCTCCTGTTTCTTCCAACCCAGACAGCCCCGCTGCCAAAGACGCCGCCGCACAATCCGGGGCTTCTCCCAAATCGAACGGAGCCTCACCTCCACTGGATGTGTCCATGCAGGAAGTGGTCGAGCTGACAGATACGGACAGTGTCGGAGGTTCTCAGATGGACTTGTCACAGACACGAGAGACCAAACGAAAGAACGACTCTTCCAATCTCTCACAGGCAAAGAGGCGCCGCTCACAATCTCCAGATCCAGCCATCACACCCGAGCTAACGACCCCCTACGAGCTAGACAAGAAACCGCTCCAATTCAACCAGGATCGGAAGGACATTGAAATTAAACTAATCCCAAGAAAAGGTGCGGTCGCATCATCTTGAGGCTTGGAGGAATTAGTTTGAAAGTAAATTATTATTTTGTTCTTTAATCAACTCTCACAATCACTATATCAATTAATCCACACTTTGTTATCATTCTTACTGTTACTAAAGAATATGTACACTCTAGATACTGTTTTACTACCTCTATGAAATTGAAATAACCTCTCTGCCTTTTTACCGCCGGCGGAACACAGTCATAGAATTGACCCCTGATTTTCAGGCATGCTTGCCAACTTAGAAAATTTCCCTGGATTTTAACAGAAAATTCAAGTTAAACCATTTTAGAATTTTATTCGTTCATAATTAAATTCTGGGATTTTATTCGTTCATAATTAAATTCTGGGGGTTTTTCGACTCTCATTCATAAAAAGCGATTGATGGCACATAAATTGACTCAAAAAGGATTATCCAGGATACCGGGTTGGTTGGCAGGTATGGGGGGTTTTCGCTGGAGGAAATTATTGGGGTTGGGGCCAATTTCAGGCGAATTATCTTCTGATAATCAAGAATATACATCAGAGCATTCTAATTGCCCTTAATGAAAATCCTTCCTTTGATTTTATATAGTTTATATTGATATCAAATTGATTAATTTAAATATTTGAGTTTTTCTAATAAGGCCACATTGTTTGATCGGTATTTGAACTATAATCATATTTGATTCCAATTATAATCTGATTTAGAATTCTTTTTATGTTACTAGATCATCTGGTGCTGATACAACATCTCATTCAGCTGAATCAATCTTATTATTCACTTAGCAATTTGCTGATTCTTTGATGAATTCAAAAAACAAATTTAGTATTATAAAAGATAGTATTTTGGAGAAATTTCATAAAGTTTGGACACTTCTTGCAATCTGTGGTGACCACAAATTCTGTACAAAAGTGTGTTTAATAAAATTAAGGTTAAATCACAGTGTTGAGGTCAAAATTGAAAATTTGTTTAAAAAGACTACTTTCGGGCGGGAATTTCTTTGATTTTGTAGTGTACAACAAAAAATCCCACCAACCACCCTTTGGAGGCTTTTTACCTTAAATTAAGCGCGCATTTTAGGTAAAACAAAGCCTCATTTGGTGGGTTTTTGTTGCAAAACAATAAATTTCAACCTCATTCCTGTCCGAAAGTGGGCCTTTCTTTACAAATTTGCAATTTTGACCTCGACGCAGTAATTTACCCTAAATCTTATTAATATTGCTTAAGTCCATATGTAATTGCATCTCATTTGATTTTCACACTTCACGAATTTGATATTGGACTTTAGTTCCATCGGTTATATACATTTCACACCACTAACAACTCACAACTCAACACTAGATCTGATGAGCCTGTGTTAGAAATGTTGCGTTTGCCATGTGTATGAGAATTAGTAATATCCAAGGAAATCGTCATCCAGGGATTTATACCTAAAACCAAACTGATCAATTCAATTGCTTGGAAAACCTTTCATATTATGCAACATATTAAACAGAACTAAATATCTATACGTAATTGATTCATTAAAAATATTCGACTCACTACTTTCATGCTTGCATAATTCCTACGATTGACGTTAGGCGATACCACAACTGTTGTATAACATTACCATTGGACATTGATTCAACAATGTCGTTTGATAAAATAGGACATCTAAGATGGTCTTACGTTATGTTATACGTTTGTGATCTAGCACATGGCTGGTAAGAGGAAGAATACTGAGAAAGCTGAACGATCTAAAAAACTGAAACATGAAAGTACTGACCTCCCTCCTCTCACCACAGCTGCTCTTCCTCCTAGAATAAGCAATCAGGAGCTGAAAACTCGGAAGGATAGTATCCTAAAAAAATGGACGAATCGAACACGGACTTTAGTATTCTCATCGCGGAATAACACTTTTCGTATTCGACACCTGATGCGAGATATTCTATCTCTACTGCCACACTCTAAAACGGATGTCAAGCTAGAAAAAAAGGATAATTTGAGTGTTATAAACGAAATTTGCGAGCTTAAAAACTGTAACAATTGCATTTACTTCGAAGTCCGTAAGCATACGGACATGTACTTGTGGATTTCGCGAGTGCCAGACGGTCCTAGCTTCAAATTTCTCGTTCAAAACCTCCACACCACGGATGAGTTAAAACTGAGCGGAAATTGCCTCAAAGGATCCAGGCACATGCTCTGTTTCGATGACAGTTTCAAACAGGCGCCGTATCTTTCTCTATTGCAGGAATTGTTCACACAAATATTTTCTATTCCCAGATTTCACCCGAAAAGCAAACCCTTTGTCGATCACATTTTGAATTTTTCTTTCGCAGACAACAGAGTTTGGTTCCGGAATTATCAGATTCTAGACAAAGGCGCTTCTCTTCTAGAAATCGGTCCACGGTTTGTCTTGAACCTAATTCGAGTGTTTGGGGGCAGCTTTGAAGGAACAGTTCTCTACCATAACCCGAGCTACCTCTCTCCCAACCGATACAGGAGCAAACTGAAAGCTAAAAAGGCGATTGAGCATAGATTGAAGGTCGAAGCGAGCAAAGGGGAGAAGCAGCATAAAGCGGAACCAGAGCCTGATGATCCCTTAGATATCTTCTAGCCTTTGTTCTCAAATTCATTTAGTTCTGTTTACGTATCTAATTTTAGTAGAGAATTTATATTATTAATTAATTACATTCCTGAGCAAAGCAGTATTGAATGGTAGAGAATACTTGGATGGATTCTGGGAGCCTATCCATTCTTTTATTTAAAATTTTGATTATCTAATTTGGTTTTGTAAAGGTGAGACACAAAAAAAATATTTTTGAATTCCTAGAAGTTTCTTATTTTGCTATAATTACGAGGTCAGATGGCTTATACCAAACCAAGCGAATTAGAAATGGCTGAAATCGAAGTCACCAAAATTGAATCGGACGAAACCCACGAGAATGAACGCAAAGAAAAGTTAGATTCGAAGGAATACGGCGAGATAGTCTATCAGGCCGAAGAGAAGCAGGAGAGCAAACGGGAGAGGTCTTGGACCCGTCTGGGACTTCGGGATCGCGGGAAATCGGCGAAAACACTATCGGACGAATGGTGGGAAGGGAAGAAGCCGTTCGAAATAAATGGTAAGAAAGTGCCCGTTTTCTTCATGAAGTGGTTCCTCTTTCTGAAGTACGAAGAGCCACCTAAACACATCAGCATCCTCCAGCAAACCGCCTGGGGCTGGCGGCCCCGGTTAAACTTCTGGTGCGTGCTTCCCATCCTAATCGCAACGGCCGCCTTCTTCATCATCTTCGGCGTTCCGATGATTGTCTTCCAGATGCTTTTCGTTTTCAGGTTCGTGACTGAATATACGCACTGTCCAGCTGTCAACAGCTCAGCTGACCTGAGGAATTCTCTCCAGCAAATGCTGGCTTTAAGTTCTGTGATCAGACCGTGTGAAGCCACTGTCAACCTAACCACGGTCAACTTCACGACGTGTGAACAATATGTGTCCGCTATTCCACTGTGTGTCCTAGCTCGTGTCAGGATTAACCACATCTGCTACTGCAGTGTGGCGCTCAATGTGGAGCAAGATCTCGAACCGCCGAGTTTCCTCTTCTACGAGTTGAATAACTTCTTCATCAGTCATCGCCGTTTCGCTCAGTCTTGGTTCGGGAGACATTTTGTCGGGGCTGATCCAACAGGGAGCACCCTTTCATGCGGGACATACACGAGAAGTCCGAACGGGTCCGTTTATTTCCCCTGTGGGATGGTGACAAATGCCTTTTTCAACGACACAATTACTCCACTCAATTTCAACTTCACTAAAAACGGGCTCAATTTCTGGCGTTATTTAGGTGACAAATTCGCGAACCCTTCCCCCCTAGCTCAAGAGGCGATCATAAACGAGACAGCCTCGCCCCCCGCTTGGCCCTACCCCGTCTACCAACTCCCGGGAGGCGTGGAGAACCCAGATTTCGTCGCCTGGCATGCCACTTCCGCTTTTCCCAACTTCCGTAAACTCTACGGCGTCATCAACGGAAGGGTTTCAGCGGGTGTCTATAACTTCACGATTTCGTACAACTACCCCGTGACCTCCGTGAGCGCCAAGAAGTTCATCTCCGTCGGGACCACCGCCTGGATGGGAGGGGAACCCAGTGGCTTTCTGTCCTACTCTTACATCGTGCTCGGGGTTCTCATCGCTTTGACGACCATTTTTATAATTATTGTTCACTTTCCGTTGAAATTGCGGAATACGAAGAGTTTCCTTCAAAAGTCGCATTGAGAGATTACTTTTTTGTTTGATATTTGTGTGCTTAATATTTAGCCTCTTCATATTAACCCTTAACACCTTTGGGAGTATATTTTTTACTAGCGTTATATATTGTTGCTATTAGCCAATCCTTCAGAATTATTTTGATAGGAGTATTGTATTACAGGTGTGTAGGCTAGAGGTTAACAGGTCTATATGAATGGGGGTAGCTATTAATAGGAACATTGTACATATATTTAGACACATATAAGTACAGTGGAGCAAGACGAACACTCCGAAAAGGGGACAACCCCTCTACAACGGACAAACCTCGTGGGGGGACGGAATGAATTTACCATATACGTATGTAATAGTTAAGCACTCTTCGAGGAGCAGACATCTCTCTTATGACGGACAAAAGCCATGTCCCCAATGTATCCGTTATTCAAATACTCCACTGGATTCTATTCATGCCGATTTTGCTGATTCTAAGGGTGAAGGAAAAGATGGAATAGAGCCTTACTCGTTTTCAATTTCGGTTTTTGGAATGTCTCACTGAGTAATGCTTCCTAACTGCTTCCCTGGTTTCTCGTCGACCCACGCATTTCTCATAAAAGATTCCCTAATCGATGAATAAGGAAATTGAATTAAATTATACTTTGAATTTACCACATGTTCGAACGGGATTGTCTCGACTCTGGTTAGCTTTAGTTTTGTAAATTCAATTAGTTGCTTTCAACAGCTGACTCTGTTAGCAAACTCCGATACAGCTCCGAGAGTTCTAACCGGACGAATTCGAACGCTCATTCTTCCCGTAGTCTTTTTGAGGTTTAAATGTAGCGAGCATTATCTCTTTCTGGGAAATGTTTTAATATTTTAAACATTTGTCTGGTGGGATTGGAATTTGGGTCTAGAACCTATGCTAGATATTCAAAGGATTTTGTCCAGGTTCATGAAAAGTAAGAAATTCTGCGGTTTATTCATCCTTCTTTATTTATCTTGCAGCTGTAATAAATTATAGGACTGTACCCCCTACCCTTCCTACCCCTCCTACCTCTGTATAATTTAAACTTTTTCTGAAAACGACATACAGGCGAGGGATTACTTATATGTAGGCCGATGATTTATCGACGAAATTTTAAAACCCTTGAATTTGCAAAAATCCCTCAAGTCATATGAATGGCGACTAAAACCTGGACGTTATAGTCGTTGTAAGGGTAGGAATGGGGAATCGGAATAAGACCTAAAGTTGGAGGGAGAGCGAAAGTGAGCATTTTGGAGAGTGATATGTATAAGAACTAGTGAAAGGGAGCATTTTAGGTTTGAAATTGTGTCCAATTGAGTGTGAATGTGGCATTTTTATTCGTGAGGGGTACTGTGTGGCATTTTAGGTCTTATTCCGGCGACTCGTAGGAATGTCATTTCATTGCATTCTTTGTTTTCTAAATATCGACTCCGCTAGCTAATTCCTGTCCTGAAAGATAGCAAACCTCGAAATGGAACAATTCTAAAGAACTGACATATAAATACTTGCATGTTAATTGCTTGGATCTACTACGTAAAACCGTTCAGCACTGATTTGCTATGAGAGCCTAGAATTCTACTCAATTTGCTGTTGGCATCAAAATGCTCTTCATTCCAAACTTTGATTTGAGTCCTTATCTCATTGATTCCACATCATCCCTGACTCATGCTTTTTACGACTATCCTCGGATTTTCTGTTAATCTACTAGGTACAGACTCCGCTTAATCGGGACACTTTGGTCCCGGATATTTTGTCCTGATTAAGCGGAGGTCCCAATTAACCGATGGAATTTAGTATTAGCTTCTATGTATGGCAACCATTCAGTTCCTGGAGATTTGACCCGATTAACTCTTAAATGACGCTAGACTTTTGCTAACTCATTTCCGATTAAGTCATTTTGGGCGGGGAAACCTTAGAAGTGTGGGGTATTTGCTATAAATAGAAATGACCCCAGGTAAGCGGAGTTGTGACTGTATTTTGTCCACTTGTTGTTGTTGTTTATTTTACATTATTTAGTCAACAAACATCAGTAAACAATCCTTACTATTAAAACTCGATTAATGTTTATATATATATATATATATATATCTGTAACGAATTGATTGAAGAAACTGCCCAGCACAGAAAGCTGATTTTTGGCATGTGGGAGTCTTTTGGCTATGGCTCCAGTAAGTTCTGACCTCAGATGAAAATGTCGACAATTCATGGAATTATGACGTCATTGTCACCTTTTTTTTATAATTAGAAATTTCAGTTTTTCGACTATAACTCAGCCATTTTAGGCGATAGAAGGCTGAAATTTTAATAGAATGTGTATATTAATATACCTCACATGTGATACAACTATCATGGAAAAATGATGACTCATCACTTTGTTATGACGTCATCATTACGCATATGACGTCATCATTACGCAAATTGACAAATTTGATGATGTTTCGTGCAATATCGATTATAACAGCAGGATAGACGTATTTAGAGATGTTAATCAATGTGACCCCAGGCGCCCAAAGGGCGCCTCCGCGGACACAAAGTGTCCGCCAGCCGCGCAGCGCAAGCAAGCGAAGCCCGCTTGTATCGATTAAAATTGATCAATCTCAAAAATATGTTATACAGCAGTAAAATTCATGAACTTTTTGAAGTTACGTATTTAGGGTTTACTAATTCATCCACTAACAAAGATGTGTAAAATTATTCATAAATGTGAGCCTAACACTTCCTTACTAGATTAACTTATACATAAACTCTCTGCATTTGTGATATACAAATATTTCTCGCTTTCAGAACAATAATTCTATCGAACCTGATTGAGATAGCATGACAAAGTAAGCATCCATATTTCCGAAATTGATCCGATAGCTTTATTCTATTGAGGAAATCTTATCATTTCTGACTTTTCCGTTATTTTGGCTATGTACATATCAGAGTTCGAGCTTGCAATTATTATTATAATTATTAATAATATCCCTTGGAAGCATTTGCGATTTTTCTATTTATAGTAACCCCAAACTTATATGGCTTCCCCATTGAGAATGGCTTAAACCGGAAATGACGCAACACATTCCTGTGGTAAGCGTGGGTTTAATGGTGTGGACTATCTGAACAGAATTAATGTGGAACGAGTGACTCAGGTAGTCCCAATGACAGCTTGAGTACTGAAATTAATTGAAACTCGCATTTTTGTTTCACTACGTCTCTCATTTCCGAATTAGGGACAGTCGACTCAAGTTTAGAAAAATAGACATTTATTCTAAAAATTTGGAGAAAATCAAAGCATTTCTTTAGCGGGTATCTCAGGATTTGTAGACTATAGTATTTACTAAAAACTGATAGAGACCCACTGGACAATATGTACCTACGAATATACTATACTGAATATGCATATAAACGTATTCTGTTATACTTAGCCTGTCCACTATGGCTAGTCTTCCTCGCGAGCCTTTCCAGACACAGAAACTTGCCCCCTACCCCACCTCTCCTCTAATCCCCCCCTTCGACAACATCCGTACGATTAAGATCGGTAAGTACGTCATAAAAGGGACGATAGGAACCGGGTCGTTCGGTAAGGTCAAGCTAGGAGAACATGAAAAGACCGGACATAAAGTTGCAGTGAAAATATTAAATAAAGAGAAACTGAGCACCATGGATACTTGCGGCAAAGTGAAGCGAGAGGTTCAGATACTAAAACTGCTACGTCATCCTCATATCATCAAACTCTACGAAGTTATACCCACCCAAACCGATATATTCCTCGTAATGGAGCATGTGCCGGGCGGGGAACTTTTCGATTACATCGTGCAACATGGGAAACTCTCCGAAGAGAAAGCCAGACGTTTCTTCCAGCAGATCATAAGCGGGATTCACTACTGCCATCGCCACAAGATCGTGCATCGCGACCTAAAACCGGAGAATCTTCTGCTCGACGCCAATGAGAATGTACGCATCGCGGATTTTGGACTGTCTAATATGATTAAGGACGGCGAATTCCTAAACACCAGTTGCGGCTCCCCGAACTACGCAGCTCCAGAGGTTATCTCCGGGAAGCAGTACGCAGGTCCCGAGGTGGACGTTTGGAGCTGTGGCATCATTCTCTATGCACTGCTGTGCGGAATGTTGCCGTTTGATGACAGTAACTATTGTGTGCTCTTTAAGAAGATTAAAAGTGGACAGTTTGTTATACCTACATTCCTAAAGCCCGGTTCTGTTACCCTGCTCAAGAGAATGCTAGAGGTGAGTCTTATTTAGTTATTGTCTTGTTTTAATTTGGTTAATTGATATGGCATTGTATTTCAGAGTCATGCTTTTAACACGTCTTTATTCACGATAATTACGAGTATAAGCTTTGATACTTCAATGACCTCAGAACTAATTTTGACGAATGTTCTGTTTTACATGAAATTTCTCCATTTTATCCCGCTTTTTGGGATTCTATGTATAATACTTTTCTATTACGCACCCGCCATGTCCTGCGAAATTCAAATTTTCATGTCTCAAGTTGGCATATATGGAAATCTCTGAGCATTTTCACATAATCTGAATTGGTAACACTGGTGAATGCAGACCATACAAATGATGAAGCAACCGTCTTAATCTATCAATTGTTGTCAACCAATCAAATTATCTGAAATGGCACCTGTCAACTGAATTAATTCTAAATACCAACAAATGCGTATCTCGTTTCAATTTTAAAATCACACTTTTAACACCTTCTACAAGTCACCTCTGTCACACTCTGATCTTCCAAATGCTATCCCAAACACTTTGAATTCCTGTGACTTCTCGGAGAATCCTGGTATTCTCGCTACTGCGATCAAACTCATGTCTTCCCCGCTATGGATTCGTATTAGGCCTAGTTTCAAAGGAAACTAACTCGGTGTGTGTATTTGAGTCGCAATTAGAGCGAATCAACTCATTCGTCAATGCTAACCAAATTGTGTTTATTTCATCGAAGTGTAAATAAATCAATTCACTGATTAAAATGTGAATTTGAGACTCTAATACTCTCTATTACATTTCCTAATATGGAATTACATTCCGCTTTGCTAATTGATATATATTTGAAACTTCTGCTGTAACAGAACGCTCGAGATATCTTTTCTGAGCAAATATCTGTTATAAATACATTTGTGTTAATCTTGTAGGTAGACCCGATTAAGCGTATCACGATCCAACAGATCCTGCAACACGATTGGTTCTTAACAGACTGTCTCCTCTACCTATTTCCGCCCCCCGGGGTGGAGCACACACAGGAGACAGACCACTCAGTAGTGTCAGAAGTGGCACGCAAATTCTCCACCACCAACCAATCAGTGGTCGCAGCGATTAACGACAGAGAATACAACCCTCAACACGAGCTAGTGGTGGCCTACAATCTGGTATTGGACAACCGAATCCTACTCAGCCAAGATTCCGTTCCACCCGACTTCCTTAACTCCACATCCCCTAGGAGCGCCTCCCTGCATACCGAAGGGTTCCTTTCCCACGCCATGTCCTTGTCCTCTCCCCCTTTCTCACCTCTCGGGTCGAGTCCAGCTCGTGTGAATCCTAATCACCAATTCAGCATTGGTAAGACGTGATTTCACCTCTCACTCATTTACATTGAAATATATGCACAGAGAAACCCGCTATAATAGACACTCGATGCCGCCACCATTTACGGACATCCTTGATTTGATTCACTGTTTCGGGGAATCGATTTGAATTTATCTTTACTTTTTAGGGTCCAAATCTTCTCCGCGGAAGGCAGAGAATGGTGTGAAGATGGCCGCGCTAGGGAAAGCGAGTAAGAAAGGTGAGAAAAGACTCAGATGGCATTTAGGAATCCGCGCCAAAAGCCGTCCTCAAGACATCCTCAATGAAGTCTGCCAGGCCCTCAAATCCCTGGACTACGAATGGAAGGTAATCACTCCATTCAACCTCCGCTGCAGACCGATAATGAACCACATCGGCAAAGTCCGTATAGGCCTACAACTCTACGAGCTGGAAGGACGCACGTACATTGTGGACTTCAAGTGTATCATGCCAGCTGATTCCGAGCTAAACGATTGGTCCCCTGAGGACAATTCCTGTCCTGAACCTTTGATTCTCGATTTTCTCGATCGATGTCACGCAATTATAAAATCTCTTCCTCAGTAATCCGGCAGGTCCGATAAGGTATGTAAATTTAGGTAATACGCGCATGTCACTCACACAGGTTGGTTGTCAGGTTGTTACTGTGTTTATTTGTTGTTTTGTTTACAATGTAATTGTTGCTCATGAGTTGAATCAGTTTTTATTTATGTTGTCTTTTATACTCATAATATAAGGAAGTTCATAATTCTCGTAATTTCTTCGAAATTCGTTGGGAAATTGGAAAAATTGTTTGAGTTCTAATTAATTGCAAGTCGTACATACTTTTGTAAAAAAAGATATTTCATCACTTCTAGGATCTAGGGATTAAAATCGGAGGAAAATAGTTTTTAAATCATTTGAACATTTCCTTTGGTAAACAAATGTTGAAATTTATTTATTTTCTCCAGTGTAACATTATACGAGCATTTCTATTAATTCACTCAAGTGTGAGTTAATAAGCTTGAAAGCTATTGTGTCATAATGTTTAACTACAAAACAATTTCGCCATTCAAGTGATTGAACTCTTTAATCATTGTTAAATCAATGAAAACATAATTATGAATTGGATAATGTTTGAACTGAATTATCCATACTGATTAGTAAAGATTTCCATCCCCATAATATTGTAAATCCTCTTCATCGATACAGAGCATGACGGTAGGGATATATGGAAGCTGAATAGGAACCTTTCTCGTTACTAGCTCCTACTTATGCCACGGATCGGTCTGTTTCCAGGGCAGGGGGCACAGTCCGTTGGGATGCTACGCCACTCACTCTCCCTCCCATCGGTCCAAGCCCTCTGCAAACTCGCACAAGAGACCCTCGGCTACGATCTCGCTTCTCTCTGCCAATCAGGTCCGCAGGATAAACTCAACCGGACAGTTTTCTGCCAGCCCGCCACTCTCCTCTCTTCTCTCGCCTCCTTCGAGAGGTACAAATCGGACGCTGGAGCCTACCACCCCCTGTCTTCTGTGTCAGGGTTTAGTGTCGGGGAGATTCCAGCACTTGTAGCTTCCAACTCGATATCTTGTAAAGACGCGTTCTTATTCGTCAAGTCTAGAGCTGAAGCGATGCAGGCAGCTTCTGATGCTTATAGCAGTGCGATGCTCTCTGTTTCAGGGTTAAGCACTGAAATGGTGCAGGAGGAATTGGACTCTGTTAATAGAGAGAGTACGTCTAAATTTAGTGCAGTAATCGGGAGCTACTTAACTCAGAATATTTGTTCCGTGTCCGTTGGTAGGGAGGATGTTCCAAGGTTACTCGAGCGGTTTCGAACTCTGGGAGCTAAGAAGGTTAGTGTTATCCCAGTTTCTGGTGCATTCCATAGCGGATTCATGTCGCTAGCGACAGACAAGATTGAAAACATTGTGGAACGAATGGAGATATCGACTCCTTCCATTCCAACCTACTCTAACAACACAGGAAGACCGTATGAATCTGTTTCCGAGATAAAGTCCGCTCTACCTCTACAAATGACACGGCCTGTCCTTTGGAATGGTATCATGAGCCATCTCCTCAGTTCCTACACTCATCCGAAGTTTGTAGAGGTGGGATATGGAACTCAACTCTCTTCCATCTTAGCTCGAATCGACAGGAATGCTTTCAAGCTAGCTATCCAAATCCCTCCTTAGCTCTTAGCTCAGATCTCACTCTTGCTTTCAGGCTCTCTAATTCGATTTAATTAATTTAAATCTCTATCAATTATAATTATGTGCGGTTTCTATTAAGTTTTCGAACTTTGCGTTAGAAAATCGGAAGATTTAACCCATCTTTGAAACCCGAATAATAATATTATACAATTTAATATACAAATCTTAGATAATATTACATTACAGTTATCCATGCAAATATTTCAAATTGTCCGGCCGTAATAATTCGTGTTGCCTGCAGGCTATTCCTATAAATAACTCAATTATTTCTAATATGGAACAAAACTGAAGTCCTTTAGCCACAAGTCACTCCCCTCAATCTGACCTTTCAACACTTAACCATGACTACCATTATATTCTGTTTCAATATAATGCTTCTTTCCACCCATCTTTATCGAATGTCCTCTTCATTAGGAATCTAATTACTAAATAATGTATGGTCTTATCAGAGATAGCGGTATAGGCAAATGAAAGAATATGGATATATCCTTCCATTAGTCCTATACCAACGAACAATGCAATTCTTGCAAACTGTATGGGCATTTACTAATCTTAGATGTAAATTCAACCATTACTCGATGTATGGTATTTGAGTAATTCGAACCTATATAGCTATATAAATTAAAATTATACGTATATGAGAGTAATTTTTAAGTTAAATTAATCGAATTATGCATAAAAATTTCGTTATCCTTAATCAAATCCAAACAATTTGTGTCACTGGTACAACTCATCCATACGTCGAAACCATGACACAACTGATATAACTCACTTTCTGTCTTATTACTGAATACAATCTGAGAGTTTCACTGGAAATATTCCAGTTAATATTCTAATTCGCGTTTGATCGTGAAAGTATGTGTGTAGCGGAGCTTTTAAGGTTTGTGTGTTGATTTGCTTATATGCCAGAGGCCGTTGCAAATGCTGACATGTTTATAGCTACTTATATGCGCGTCAAGTTAATCTCGTACTTAGCTTTGTTTTGAAGAGTTTGTTGAATTTGTCATTCGTTATTTAGCTTTACTATAATTTCCCTTCACACTCGTATAATAAGTTCAATTATGTTCATGACGTCATTTCCTAATGCTAGCTTCCCTATGTTAAATCACAGTCATGGATAGAGATTTACAGAAAGCTATTGCGAAAGGATCGAAACTAAAGAAGACAGTTACCAATGACAGAAGTGCTCCAGCTTTCGAAGGTAAGTACAGCATCCATTGTCCATCCTATACTAAGAATGAGATAATTTATTTTATCCGAATTCTCTGCAATGCCCTTACGCCTGTACTAACCTAATTAATGAGTCATCAGGTTGCACAAACTCGAATTATTTCTTACTTGAATCCATGTTTTAATCTTGAGTCTTAGAATCACATTTATGCACAAGACTGAGTGAGAAACTTATAAAAGTTTAATTTAAACAAATTGATTGAAAGGAATTCAAATGAGTATAGAATTGAAGGCGATTAGATACCCAATAATTAGCTACCTACACCCAGGCTTTCCAGACTTTGAATGTAAGTAAATCAGCTGATTCAAATATTCAGAATAGACACGGTGCACTTATGAATTGGTTGGAGCTGTTAAGAATGTGGCATACTTTTTGAGGTGTTATAAATTTTATTTTTTATCATTTTGCGTCAAAGTGAGCTATTTTGGGAGTACTGTTAAAACGATTGGTGCTGACAACCACACCTAGTTACCCAGTAGTACCAAATTATTCGTTGTGTCATGTGTGGTAATTCCCCCCCGTGGTCACACATACCCATTTCAAATCTATATTTAGAATTCAGCTGTTCACTCTTTCATGTTCTTATATTTTGTTCTAGCGCCTAAATCAGGAGGAGGTGGAGGGGGTGGAGGGAGCGGAGGGGGCATGGGAGGCCCTCTTTTCTCCGGCGGAGGGATGCCACAGCTCAGACCCACAGGTCCCAGATCAGGTTCGTGTCCACCTATCAGGTTCCTGCGTTAGTTCCATTCTTATTCTGTTATATTTATAGATATCAGACCGAGTATGGGATTCCCAAAGTCTGGCAATGCCCTCCCAAGTGCGAACTCAGGAAACTCCTTCAGTCCGAAATTCTCCACACCTCCTTCCCGACCTGTCAACTCGTTTGGAAACGGTCCTATCCCGCCTCCCCCGCCCAGGGAGACTCCAGGACCCAGACCCATGACAACGAGACCTCCAGGTAAGTATTCTTCCAGAAATGCATACCGTAAACTGGGGCGACTTTGGCTCTAAGAGGTGACTTTGTCCCACAATAGCAATTTTAATAAAATATACTCGAACTTAGAAATACTACAGTTTCAATACTTTTGGATACTACAAGTACTATATTGAGAGTTCCATTCAACATATTAGCAATGTGATTACATTGATTCATTAGTTTGAGTATATTTTATTAAAATTGCTATTTTGGGACAAAGTCACCTCTTAGAGCCAAAGTCGCCCCAGTTTACAGTGTATTACAGTAGAACTCGGATAAGACGTACCACTTCGGGAAGGAATTATTAGTACGTACTATCCGTAAGTACGTACTAGCCGAGTTTATACTACATAGAAATCTATATTATAGATGGACTTTGGTTCAGAGAAATGAGTACGTACTAAACTGAAGAATGTATTATCCGAGTACTAACCGAGTTCTACTGAGTTCTATTTATAAACTGGTCAGTCCTGACTGAATGCTAATAACTTCCCATAGCCCCGGGACCTGTCAGGACACCTGCTCCGTTCTCATCAAACGCGCGGGGTCCGCCTCCTAACAAGATCTCCGCCGGAATGCCGTCTCGCCCCGCCCCGCCCTCCGGGTTCAAGGCCAACCCGCCGAGTCCGGCGGCTCCTGTCGGGAACTCCATCGGGGTCAAAGCGTCCCCCTTCGGCCGGGCGGGCGCACCTCCGGCTCCTCCCAACTTCAAAACGAACGCAGCGCCAGGCGTGAAGACATCTGTGCCACCTGTCAACTCGCAACAGCGGGCGCCAAACTTTGGATCCGGTGCCACCAAACCGACACACATCGGAAGTGGTTTGAGTGGTGGAAAGATCCCCAACCCCCCGCCTAACATTCCAGGCACTGCGAATGGTAGCGTAGGACACCACAACGCAGTGCCTCCTCCTCCTAACAGATTGGTCAATCAGGTTAGTAGGATGACGTCACACGATTCTATAAATAGACACACATATTCAGATTCTCATTAAGAACACTCCATCATTCTCGCATACTAAACTGCTACCAGTACTGAGCTAGTTTGTCATGCACGAGTTTAGAAAAACAAATTTGAACCATCAATTGACAAAGTTTTTTGGCTGTGGAGACCTTATAGTTATTTCCTCATCGTCTATTGACTTTGGACCGCATTCTTTCAACCGTTCACCGCTTGATCCAGTCTAAACTCACGATAGTTCTGTTGTAAGGCGTCCAAGTTCCAGTCTTGTTTGAGGCTGGAAGTCTTGTTGGAACATTCTCTGATTTATTGGACCTGTGACCCCAATCTTAGAAACCATAGGGTTGTAACAAGGTTTATATTTCTGTGAAAAATGATATGAATATTTCTTTAAAAATCAAACCGTATTCGGTATTGTAGATGTGCCAATGATTCGGGCGAAATGTCTGAGTTATAAGGATATTTCTAGACATGTGTCTCTTAATATGATCAGAAGCCTCCACAGTCACGACTGTAGCCATTTCATGAAATTAACAAATATTTGCTGCTTCTTACCACAAAAGTAAACAACTTCTAATTTAAGGTTAATTCGTTTATCTCGTTTATATATAAGTGCAATGTTATTGATTTTTCCAAAAATCTTTTTTATCTTGGACTATACTTTCCTCAAACTTGGCTCATTAGTTACGTTCATTGAGGAGAACAATGCAAATTCTTAGAAAATCTCAGAAAAAAGCAATAGGCTTCCTTTCCATAAGAACAGACTGAAATCATCTTCTATGCGCAAACAAACCTTAGAACAAACTCTTTCACGACGCTTTCATATACTTTGTCGAGATAGGAATATTCACTGTTCTCAGTTACGAAAATCTCTTATGTGTCATGGCTGTTAATAGCAAAATTCCAGATTTTATGATCGAGTTTGAAAGAAGGAAGGTATGCAGAAATTCAACGACATCTTTTTGCCGGTGTTTATAAGCGTACTAATTAAGCGGAGTTTTTAACTGATCGAAGATATGTTACTGTGTATCAGTCACAGAATAAAGGAAAATTGCTATAGGGGGTCCACAGCCAAAAAGGTTGAAAACCGCTGTCCTAGTAGCTAATACCACTAGCTCATAAATGTGCTAGATTATAAATGCTATTAATTGATAAATTTTGCGGTTTAGTTGCCGCCACATTTGGTGGTAATCGCCTCCAAATTATATTTGAGAAAAGTGGAAGATATATGTAATATCTTGAGAGAGTTTCCGTATTAGCTTCTCGGTTGATTCTGTTCTTGTATTTACCTGTTTAACCAGTGCAGTGTGGGTAGGTTTCAGAGTTATATTTGTAAAGAATTGTGTGGTTCAACCGAAATTGATACATAACTCAAAATCTAGACAGGAGATTTTGACACATGGAGTGGTGCAAGTATAAATTCTTTTGCTATTTTTAGAAATCTTCCGGATCTAACAGCACAAACTCTGCCTTCCCCTCCCACACCCAATCCGTCCCTGCCTCCAGGGAGAACCTGCCAGCTCTCCCCTCACGGGGGCCGCCTCCCCCTAAACAAGACCTGTTCCCCCCTCGCAACCAGGAGTTCCCACCGCCCCCCTCTCGCTCCAACCCCCCGCCCCCCCCAGTAGCAGTAGGGGGTGGGAGGGGGTACATAGGGAAGAAAGCATCTGTTTCTGATGACACGTCTCCCCAGCACCCTAGCTTCCAATCTCTCCCTGCGAGTGAGTTCAGATTGGTGCCCCACTCAGTTAAAATCGTAGCATCGTAGATACTGTCGACTCCGCTTAATAGGGTCAACCGCTTAATGGGGCCACTTTTGGCAGGACCGGAATAGCTCTCACACATAGAAGCTAATACAAAATATTTTCGGTTAATAGGGTTCTCCGCTTAATCGGGGCAAAATGTCCTCTGACCGATGTGACCCTATTAAGCGGAGTCGTATGTGTTTGTTTTATTTTGGTGGTAGGCTAATAATACAGGACGATATTACTAATTGATTGGCCAGTTCAGTTCCTATACTATAAATAGAATTCGATTTCAAGCAACCTCACAAGTTCCATTTTGTAGATCGACATAGGAACGCAGCTCCACCTCCTCCTCCTCCCTCTGGGAAGGGAAACTTCAAATCCTCCTCTCCTCCTCCAATGTAAGTCTGGACTAACTTGTACTGATTTGGAGACTGTATATTTGATCAGAAAATATGTAGAATTTTGATCAGAAAACCAATGTAGAACTTTTATCCAGAAATGTGGAATTTCAATACTAATTAGCCCTTCATTGACAATGAGTTTTGTTAGTCATTTTGGGCGGGGAAGCCATAGAAGTGTGGGGTCCAAGCTATAAATAGAATGGACCCCAGGTCATTGATGAGTTTTAATATAAATTCCACATTTCTGATCAGAGTTCCACATTGGTTTTCTGATCAAAATATACAGCCTCATTGATTTGGTACCGGAGACCTGGTAACCATGACAACAGTGTCCTTGACCCTGACTTGTCTAGGATGTCCAATCGTGGTGCGCCCCCCGTCCCCCCAGCCAGAGCGTCCACACCTCCTCTCAGCAGTGCCCCTCCTCTCCCCGACAGAGACCGAATGCCTCCTCCCAATCGGGCCTTCTCTCCGAATGGCTCTTCCCGTCCAGCCCCTGCTCCCCCTGGAAACTCTTCCAGACCAGTCGACACAGGTACGTCCCTCCCCCATTCCTGTTCCCTGTCCCCTCATTCCAGTCCCCAGTCCCTTCTCAGGTTTGAGTTTCTGTTGTAATCTAGATTTAGAAAAAAGATTCAACTTCCCTAGAGACCTCCCTCAGCCTATTTCCTTCAAATCAGCCCCGAAGACTTACCCCAGTCGGGATCAAGACCAAGGTACCGTGCTGATTGGTTGCTTTCCTGTCTAATGATCGCGTTTATTTATGTTGTGTTTACTCTGACAGGAAGAAACAGACCTGGGAGGACCTCATTTCCCGCCCCCCTCGTAACAGACCCCACAAAGCGACCTCCACCCCCACCACCCCCAGTTTAACTCCCTCCAAGACACACATTTCCGAATAAGGAATGATTGCAAACGCCCCTCCAATACCCATACATCCATCCCCTCCCCTCTCTGAGAATTTTTTATGTCTCGGGCTTTGTGTTTGCTCTCTCTTTCTCTCACCTCAATGTGTACCATATAGTGAATGTTTATATCTAGTTCACAAAATTTAATCTTATTACTTAGAATTATTTAAGTGATTGGACACAGTATCATAGTTTTTATTATCTGATGTAAATTAATATATAAGTCATGTCGTAACCTATTTATCTCTGAATGAAGTGTGTCACGCACAATTGTATGATCGAATAATCGCGTTGAAAGAGGCGATCACCGATTATTTATGTCATAACAGCTGAGCTCATATATCCAAACTGAATTGATGTAGCTAATCTCCTTACAAGAGTTTGGCCCGAATTTCGTTATATATTCGGTTACAAATATTTTGCAACCATTTGATTAGTACGCTATACTAATAATATATATATGGTTAATAGTAATATTATCTGATCTGATATTACATGTATGTTCAGTTTCTCTTCTCAGGACTATTATGAATTGCCATCCACAATTTATATACTAGAAACATTCAATACATTTGTTCTAATTCAGTTTCAAACTGAGAAGTTCTGAAAAAAGGGTTTTTATCGACAGCTTGGAATTGATAATAATAGGGTAATCAAGTCTTGAGATATATACAGTCGACTCCGCTTAATAGGGCCACTGTTTAATCGGGTCAACCGCTTAATAGGGCCACTGTTTAATCGGGTCAACCGCTTAATAGGGCCACTGTTTAATCGGGTCAACCGCTTAATAGGGTCACTGTTTAATCGGGTCAACCGCTTAATAGGGCCACTGTTTAATCGGGTCAACCGCTTAATAGGGTCACTGTTTAATCGGGTCAACCGCTTAATCGGGCCACTGTTTAATCGGGTCAACCGCTTAATAGGGCCACTGTTTAATCGGGTCAACCGCTTAATAGGGTCACTGTTTAATCGGGTCAACCGCTTAATAGGGCCACTGTTTAATCGGGTCAACCGCTTATTCGGGCCACTTTTGGCAGGACCGGAATAGCTCTCACACATAGAAGCTACAAAATATTTTCGGTTAATAGGGTCCTCCGCTTAATCGGGGCAAAATGTCCTCTGACCGATGTGGCCCTATTAAGCGGAGTCGACTGTATATATATGGAGAGAGAGACGTGTTTATCTAAGAATTTTAAATCTCATTAGACGTATATGAAACCTTTCATGATGAACTCTGTTTATAATCGACTCTGTTTAATTTGGACATTGATTAATCAGGATGAGTCACTTCAATATTTGTCTCATTAATTAATAGTTTAGCTAACTTTTATTATTTCACTCAAATACTTTCTCCTTAAAAGCCTGGAACTTAGCTTAGATTCTTAAAAAGTCGAAATGATTCTATTAGAAATTTGGAGTAGAATCGTAGAAGAAACCCTCCTATCAAGATTCCAATGGTAATCGATTCTATTTTTAGATTTGCACGCAAATTTTCGTGTTTTGAGTTTCTATTTTTAGTGCGAAGCCTGAAGCTGTCGAAGTGGTTGCCGCAGGTAATTCCACACATAAATATTTATGTTTACCTTTATGATTGACTTGTTTACTTCTAGATTTCGATGGCATTCTCTATCACATTTCAAACTTGAATGGAGATAAGGGAAAAATCCTTGTTAGCATTTCAGTGAAGTTTTACAAAGAAATCCAGGAGATCGGAGGAGTAGAGGTGAATAAACTGAGATCTGATAAAAACGGAAAAGAAGGATTTACTTATATGTTGGCAGTCGATGTTAATTATTTGTTGGAATCGGTTTCGGGTTTTTGGGGCGAGTTCGGATTAGGTCAGATTGGGTTTAGTGATATATTGCAATATATATAAAATATACAGGTGACTCCGCTTAATAGGACCACATCGGTCAGAGGACATTTTGCCCCGATTAAGAGGAGAACCCTATTAACCGAAAATATTTTGTATTAGCTTTTATGTGTGAGAGCTATTTCGTTCCTGCCAAAAGTGGTCCGATTAAGCGGTTGACCCGATTAAACAGTGGCCCTATTAAGCGGAGTCGACTGCATTTAGGTTTGGGCTCGAATACAGATCCATCCAGATTCTGGTTCTGAAAGTGGGTCTTATTCCAACTCTGCTATGCAGTGAGATTACAAGTTTTTTGGCTGATAGAATTCAAATTGACCGATAACTCAAATTCAAGGCATTTAAAACCTCGCCAACATGTAAGTAACCCCACTTAAATTTAACTTTTCAATTCTTTTCTTCTTTCCAGTTTTTGATGAAGGAGTACGAAGGTTTCGTCTGCGATGTAGAGTCCGGGTATAATTTCTCAATTGTATTCGACGTAGAAAAGCTGCCAGAAGACAAAGGTAACCAATCACATTACGCATTGAATGCTTCTGATTTGACCTTGCGTTTTTTTGAGATAACATCCAATTCAGGTCATGTGTTCCACGTAATACATCGTATAATGAAACCTCTTTTCATTAAATTCCTTATTAATAATCGATGATCCGTCCTATTGTATCATTTACACGTTTTAAAATTTCCCAACAGCTCTTACTGGTTATATCATATAATGAAATTTTATCTAAAATTCTTAAATTCACGACGGCACACCAATTCAATATATGTAACTAACCAAAAATATTCTGAGAAGAAAATCAAATGTAGTATATAGGCATGGGAATGAATCCGTTTAAATTGCTTATAAAAGCTTTATTTTCTGTGACTCTACAATCTACGAATGGGGAAGAGAGATAGATCAGAGGTCTGTTTAGTGATCGGGGGACTAAGTTTTATTGGACAGCATCTTGTCCAAGGATTACTGCTAGAAGGGTTTAAAGTTAAAATTCTCGACACTCGATCTGCGTGTAGAAATGATGACGTAACCTTTATTCAAGGCGATTTCTGTGATGTGGGTGTACTAGAAAGAGCTGTATCTGGCGTCACCATTGTATTCCACTGCGTTTCTGTGTGTTCGAGTTATGGAAACAAAGGTTTCGTGGAGAGAATTAACGTGAGTGGAACCCTGTCTTTGGTCTCATCTTCTATCCGCAAAGGTGTCAGGAAACTTGTTCTCATTACGAGTTGCGCGCTCGTTTCGCATTTAGGGACACACACTCGCTTTGGCCGCGAGTGTCAACCATACGCCAAGCGTCCATTCGACCACTCCTTCCAGACGAAGATAGACCAGGAGCGGATTATTCTCGAGGCGAACTCTCCCCTCCTCATGACCGCTTCTGTCAGAATCTTCGCAGTTTTCGGCGAGCAACCATCGCTTTCAGTCTTTCCAGCGGACAATTCAATACACGGACTAACCAAGTACGGAGTTGGTTCGGGCATGAACAGAATCGACTTTACTTATGTGGGTAACGTTGTTCATGGCGCCATCCTGGCTGCTATACACCTCTACCCGTCCTCTCCCGTATGTGGACAAGCCTACAATATCACGAATGGGGAACCGGTGTCCTTCAACTGGATGCTATCCACACTCGTAGAGGAGTTGGGCTGTGAATCCCCGCGCAAGAGATTCCCATTCTGCCTCATGCTAGGCCTGGCTTTCCTCATCAGTATACTCTATTCCGTTCTCTCTATCTGTCAGCTAAACTTCCGTACAGAGTTGACTATGTCTTCTGTCAATGCAGCTGGGAAAGACAACTATTTCTCCATCGAAAAGTCCCGAGCTCAGCTTGGCTATAGGCCTTTATACTCCTTGCGCCAGGGATTGGATTTGACGATCGGACGTGTAGAGAGAAGTTGTGATGAAAATAATTCTTGAATTTTAAAATCATCCCACCATAAAATGTCTTTACAATTATTGATATAAGAATATTTTTAAGATCTCAAATATTTGGAATCATTATAAAAGTTGGAATGTTGAATTATTCTCTTATAAATGTAATTAACTTGTGCTACGCCTTTCTTTTGATTCGAATCACATGGCTAAGGTGTGTGTATATAGTCATTGAGAATTGAATTATTGAATATTTATCAAATGTTTATATCTTCGAATGACCCTCCACACATGACTCTCTTAATCAACTCAATCGTATTCTCATTTTTCTCCGTTTTAAGCATAGTTCTCTCTTCCGCACAGCTGTACGCTGTCCTTCAGAGTTCATCAGCTTATTCCCCAGTGGCGTACGTGTACACATACGTGGTTTCAGTTTTCGAACTGCCTATCCTTCTCATCATAACATGCCAGACCTATCTCGGACTTTTAGCTCAATGGCTTCAGAACTACAAGACGTCTATTATGATGTTCCTCATCTCCATTTTCTGGTATGCCATGTTCATTCTCGTGTGCATATTCTCTATCGGGAATGTTGAGGCTAGTCCGTATTGTTCTCATGATAAATTCAATGAACATATGCAGATGTGTCAACTCGTCTCGTTCCTAGCAGTTCTCCAGTTTTTACAATCAGTCCTGTACACTGGTCTTATTATCACGATTCTCTTCTTCCTACAGTTCGCTTGGAATGAGTATACGGAGATACCCCTGATGCGCAGGTCCCCCCCTTCTTATGATGCTATTGAATGATACTTTACCTTGCTTATTTATTAAATATTACTTGTTTACCTTTCTCATTCTGTAATAAACAAACATCGCCATTCATTTGATAATGCGGACCACAGACAAGTTTGTCATTTAGAGTTTCTTTAGAAAACAATACACATGAATAATATTACGTTTCAATCTTAGCTAAATTTCCGTTCTGTAATCAGTTCGTCTCGGAGGTTCAATCAACGCCATTAGTAATTTAAACTTCATTTCCTGCCTAACTTGATTATTAACATGATCTATAGACCTAAACTTTCCACAAAGTTCACTAATCAGACACTTCCTTTCCTCTTCTATAATTCTGAAATTGGATTCATATCTGCTTAATATACTTGCGATACACTACAATACAATTGGAATGTTTTAGCTGGTTTGGCTCGGAAAGCTGCTCTCCTGAAACGGAATTGTTTCGCGGCCGTTTTCAACAAATATTTCGAATATCAACGAGCTGGTGATACCTCTCAAAACCGTGCCATCATTCCTTACAGAGACAATGAAACCATGTAAGGATGTGTATAATAATTATTCTATAATTAGCACAACTACTTAAATCATGTTCAATATCCTATATGAGATCCTGTGTACATTTCAATTATCTATCTCGTTGCTATGAAGGTACGTGTCAGCTGAGAAGGATCGTGTCACTGCTATATTTAGTACAACTTTTCAAGACGAAGATGACATCATTCTGAGCAAGATATTCATGCAGGTATGCAAGAAAAAAAACACCATGATCTGTGGGATACATCACTACAGCCAGGGTCGCTTATTGTGAACCACCAGGGGACCAAATATCTGTTCATAATAGAGATACTTCATATTAAGCGAACTTGATTCAATACAAATCCTATCTAAAAAAATGAAATTGGGACCAGGAGGTTAGTTCATAATAAACGAATGTTCATAATAAGCGACCCTGACTGTATGAATAAACCAACACCTCTAGATAATCATAGTAACATTATATTTTAAAATGTAATTTTTGTTGAAAAGTTTAAGAATTCCACTGTATAAGAAACAGTATTCTCAAATTTTTATTGGCTGAATAAAAACACTATTGCGTTTTAATATATAAGATAGATTATAGATATATTTAACACTACCTACCGTATATACTCGAAAAGTAGCCGGGGCCATTTACCACCTCAGAAGAATTAATATTTCAGATTTAAGAGAGTTTTCAATGAATATTATCGAACGAGTGAATCAAGAAATGGCAGAAGGGAATAATATACCAAAATTTTTAAAAAAAATTCAGCACCCGCTTTTGGGGGGATTATTCGAGTATACACTGTATATGTTATTACAGCCCTTAAATCCGATGCTAATTCTACACAGGCGTTCACAGAGGGCAGGAAGGTACATGGAGCTCCGTCCGTCCTATTCACGCACAAGGAACCTCCTCTCGAGCTGAAGGGCACCCGAGCTGCTATCGGAAATAACATCGGATACATTACCTTTGGTATGAGTTGAATTTTATATTGAAATAGACAGTAGGCTTTTGGCGCTAGATTTTTGCTAACTCATTTCCGATTAAGTCATTTTGGGCGGGGAAACCTTAGAAGTGTGGGTCTTTGCTATAAATAGAAATGACCCCAGGTAATTTAAGGGTTGATATTATTAATAAGAAACTATTCCAGCTCCTCGAATGTTTTGAGTGTGCAGTGGAGAAAATTTTTTGATGCAGACAGGAAGCTGGAACAATTTCTAACCAACTCTCGGGGCTGTCCGGGGCTTTGCCCGGATGTCATGGTCCGTCCTAAACAAATCATAGGGAGGGCCTCGAATTTTTCACTTTGGCCGGATTACTAAATTCCTTGGGGACTGACTGCCCCTGCCAATAACACCTCAGCTAATTTGATCTGTGATATTTCTAGTTCTGTTTCCTCGCCACTTTGAATTCAAGGTCCGTGACCATACAGTGAATATGATCCACACCTTCAGGAACTACCTGCACTACCACATCAAGTGCTCTAAGGTTGGTTTATATATTTATACTTGGAGCAAAATATTTTTATTATACTTAATAATATAATATATATCCTTCGTTGCCTAGGAATTTTGCTGCGTCATTTCCGGTTTAAGCTATTTTCAGTAGGGAAGCCATACAAGTTTGGGGTAGTTACTATAAATAGAAAACCCCAGGTGCAAATTAGGGATATCATAATATCATATTATTATTACTTACGTGTATATGCATATGCATGTAATATCCTCATAGTAATGTGTATTGCTCCTTCCTGAATTGTTGCGCCATTCACTTGCCAATAATTGTAGATCTAATTTTCTAGTTAATTGGGTTCAGAATCCCTATCCTAATCTACTGATTATGTAACGCGATTTCGTCGATGGCTGTAACATTTTAATAATTGGCTTCTGGTTGTGACTTCCCCCGAATCAACCTACGAATTATGAGATAATCAATAGTTAGGTATGAAATTAGAATTCTATTAACAGAACTACGTACTCTGAAAGCTATTAAAATATCTGCATATATTAAAAATTACGTATCTCATTACGCTGATTAGATACAAATGTTCTATCTTTACATCATTCTGTCATGAGAATAGCCAGAATAGATTTCTTTATAAACTTATATGAGCCAATGATGTGATGTAAGAATCCGTGCAACTTCATTGCATTGTCAGTGGCCATTCAAATCTCCGAGATGAGATGACCTATTGTTTCTCTATCGTATCCCACTATTTTCTGTCTACAAGTGATTTCGCAATCAAGTTGAGGCATAATATCTTGCAACATGTTGAATTCCTAATGTGACGTGAGTTCTCGTAGTCCACTGCATGCAGTTAAACTTTATTATATAATTAATTGATATATCAATAATTAATTGATATATCATCATTTTTAAGATGTAATTACCTATCATCATCGTAATACATATTCTTCTGATTTGGATTCTTCTTGGTATGTCAAGATATTTTAAGTACAGTGATTTCCTTTATACTAAGTATATGTATCTAGCACTTCCATTGGTTTCTCTTGTCATATTATTGAACTAATCTTGAAACCCTTATAATTTGAACTAACTTCGTATCAGCCATCATTTTAATTGAAATTAAATCGTTTCCGTTCTGAAATGTATCATTCTACAAACTAAGCTATGGTTTGTTCAATAATGCGTTTTCTCTGAATTTATCTTCGCATCATTTCCTGTTCTCAGCTATATTCCTGAATTATAATATCCTCATTATGGCCTGTGATTTGAGAAGTTACAACTTTGTAAAGACATAACTTTAGAGTAGGCAAACGAGTGGCTGAGTACTATAAATAGCCTGCCACTATCCATAATCAACAGAATTAAACTCAATACTACTAAAATGGCTGTGTTCAAACGTATTTGTAATACACTTAACAGAAACTCGAACAACTCAATCACCAGCTCCCCAGAACTAAAGAGATGTCGACAAGTCAGCTTTTCGTTCACTTCCTACCTTGAACCTGATGCGATTGAGGTACAGTTTTCGCCCGTGAAGCCAGAAGCTCCCGTTAACAAATTCCTACAAGACGATTTTGTCATGCTTGATATTAAGAATGAACCTCTCCTCACAGCTTCAAACATCGTCACTGCTCTCTCGAATCCTTGCATGGGCACTTCGCGACTGAAGAAGTGTCGTGCTCTCTCACTGCCTTCCAAACCATTCACAGAGACGCAATACTGGATCTCATTCATGCAGGCTATGAGAGAAATTGGCAATCACTGCCTCAAGCACAACCTACTCCTGAAGGAGGATTTTAAAGATCAGGAACCATTTCTTTTCATCGGTCTTCCTGCCCTCGCTATCATGGATATTGCTCACCGGTCTTTTGTACTACAAAGTTACCCTATCGTGTTCTCTAACGGCACAACTTTAAATTCACAACATTCCCCATCTCTTGGTCCTATTCCATATAAGGCAATGGAAATGTTGCAGACACGATTTAAAGAATTGAAATTGACAGCACGTGAAATTTCATTCGCTAAAATAAAGTTATTATATTCATCGGGAGAAGACAGAGATGTGCCCAATGATCTTTCTTCCAGCATCGAACTTGCCAGAATGACTCTCCTGAATGCATTCATCGCAGACATTATTTCCATTTCCATCGACCTAACTCAACTCGCTTACTTCAAAGATAATTTTGAAACGAGTGTTACGAATCAAGTTCTCAAAACTCATATTGAAATATGAACAATTATTTTCACACCTTGTATTTGTTCATTTGATTTTGATGTTTAATTTTTTGCCGCATTTTTGCATACCTTGATGAAACAAACAATATTAATTGATTCATGCTTTTAAAGAATGTCCCTTAACCCCACTCATTAACTGAGATAAGCGACCGTTTCTGACGTAATACGACCATTCAATCAGAAGCCAGTGTGATCCAATCTCCCTGAACCTGACTTGTTTGCATTATAAGTATATGAATGGGACAGACTCAGACACATCGCAGTGATTAGCACTCGAATCAGTTCACTAATTATCATTTCCATGAGTCCATATATTGTCATAGGAAAGATACAATGGAATCCATTTTAATATTATTAATAATATAGCCACCGGTTCCCACATATAGGAGCTACGAGTACTACTAACCTCCGTTAATTGGGAACTCCGCTTAATCGGGTCAAAATATCGATACATCGACACCCAGTTAATAAGTGGAACAAACATATATTTACCCCTACATAGGAAATGCATGTAAACCATTTCGGGAATTTCGGTGTAATACGACCAAATTTTGTCCCCTGGTCTTTGTATAAACGAAGTTCTACTGTGTATAGCTTATGACGTCATTGTTGGGTTCTAGGCTTACCTCCACAGTCGAATGCGCGCCCGCACTGCAGAGTTCCTGAAGATAATGAACAGAGCCAAACCAGAACCTCCCAAGAAGACTGAGAAAAAGACCATCTCGTAAGTTATTCACACAATACGTGCATGCCAACTTGAGCTATGGTAAAAGCGGGACGCAGCGTTGAATTTCGTGGGACATGACGGGACGCTATATAAAAGTATTATACAAGAATAAAAAAAGCGGGACATGATGGGTAAATTTCATGTAAAATCGGGGCACTAAAAATTAGCTCAATAGAAGAGTGAACGGTTGGAATGTATGTATACCGCAGTAATTCTGAACCTTCGTTGATTGGCTGAGTTTGAGGTGCAATGATATCTTCACTGCCAATCAGCTATTTCATCAACATAAAACCATCAACACATCTATGCCACTAGAACACTGGTCTTGTAAAGTTAATTATTTTATTACACACTCCATACTAACATATTTTGCGTCACGATTAATCATTGATTATGCACATCCAATCCAATTCCCGACAATTTGTCCCCACCACTCCCTGACTGAGGTTAGATTATCGGAGATAAGTCATTGCTTTCAAATTTATTTAATTAACCTTTCCATAGTGCCACATGATCGCATGATTTCTTTAGTAATAAAGGCACGTTTGCAATTTAACAATTTTACAATTAATTATTTCTCCCCTTTTAAAAGTTGTCTGGTTAGCATAAGGAATCACTTACTGTACAATTTTAATGTGTTAACTCCTACTGTTAAACTAATGAAAGCATTGTCGAACAGATAAATATACCACTGACATTATGTAAAAAGTCATATTTAAAAAAAGTTATTCTAGACAAGTTTTAAGATTATTTTTAGAAAAGTTCTTATTAAGTACTCGTCATATGTACTTATACGTCTTGAGATCTATTTATAATTGATACGCCCTCAGTTCATTTAAGTTCGAAAGCTTAAAATTAGATTTCAATATTGCTCTATTAGCAACCAATCTTCAGGTCCCAGGTGAAGTTTTTGTGTTAATTCTGTTCCCTTATTAGCAACCATTTTATGAGCAAAACTCGAGTTGCTAATAAGCGAATTCCACTGCAGTAAAATATTCCTTTCTACTTTGTCACTTAGATATTATATTCCAAGAATCACTTTATCATTAACACAGCATTTCATGACATCGGCGAGGAAGAGCTAAACTTCCATGTTCCATGCCAGACATACTCAACGATATTTCCCATAGACATCGAACATTTGTATGTGTTTACTACGCAAGACTGTGATTAAATATTTCTATTGTTTTAGTGGCCGAAGTATGCAGCACTTCTGAGAATCTGAACTTGGCTCGACTTAGTGTGATAGACTTAGAAAGTTATAATTTATGATTTATTGTTATTATGAGTGAAATGTATGGACAATAAAGGATGTATAGATGTGTATGTATATTTATATTAATATAAATCTATGGATTAGGTAAATTTATTATTTATGATCCATTTTATTATTAGGACATTCAATTTTATTTCCTTGATCTAGCATTTTTACTAGACAGATTGGTTGCTAAGATGTTGTTGACAATAGTATTCTTCTCAATCATGTTATCAATCCATGGTGTCGTTTCAATATGTCCTACTGGATATACAGAACTTAACCTAACCTGTGTTGATATAGATGAGTGTATGCTTAACAACGGAAACTGTCAACAAGTATGTGTAAACACAAGGTTCTTTCTACTGTTCATGCACTGATAGAAATGAAATAGTTGATTCTAATAACACCTGTGTTTCACGTAATCAAGCATGCTTGTCTAGGTGCCATTACGTGGATGTATCAGTATTCTGCTCTATAACGCTATTGGATAACCAGACTTGGCCTTCCTTCGTAGATGCTGAGTGCTTCATGACTAATAACCCGAATGGAGAAGTATTATATCTATACATTAGGCCTCCGGATATCGGTCAATTGTTAACAGTTTCTTTTGACCCTAGACAGATGAGATTTTTAAGAGTCGAACTAGACACAATAGCCGCTTTGGTCTGTAGTGACTTAGGAGATAATCGAGTGGCGCTATCATCTAACGGCTCTATATTCCCTGAGGTTAATGTGTTAATAATAGAAGGTTGCTTCGAGGAGTCGAGTGCATTTAACTTCACGAGATCTTTCCCATCCCTTATTGTGATTGGTCTAAGGTATATCATCTCTGATTAAACTCAATTGGTCGGGTTCTGGGATTCGTTTATAAATCTAACTACTATTTACCTCTATAATAATAATATCAGCACTCTCAGAGCTAATATGTTCCAGAATCTACCGAATCTTCAAACCCTTGTTTTGGTGAGAAATTCTATTCAAAACCTGGAAAGTAACACTTTTTCACACCTCTTCACTGCAATATATTGATCTTAGATTTAATAACATTAATTTCATTCACGATTTTCAGTTTACGAATATGCCCTCACTACGTTCTGTTGATTTATCGTATAACTCTCTTACGTCACTACCCAGCACTGCTTTCGAACAATGTCCAAATCTAAACAGTATTGATGTACAAAATAACCCACTCAATTGCAGCTGTGATTTAGCTTGGACGAGCACAGTTAGTACACTCTACTCTATTGCTTTCCCTTTTGCTACATGCCATCCTTCTGGAAATTCCATTCTAGATCCCTCGAACTATGTCAGCTGTCAGACAGACGAACAAGAATGTTTCAATGCCTCAATATTCAATTTGTGTCTATTTGAGTGTGTAAACACTGTAGCTGGCTACCATTGCCAATGTCCTGACGGATATGTCCACGTAGATGATAACATGATTGATTGTCGTGAGATTGACGAATGTTCCTCAAATGGTACTTGTGCACAAATATGCACTAACACTCTTGGTTCATTTGAATGCAGTTGTGTGCCTGGATTCCGACTGAGTAATGATAACAGTTCTTGTGATGATATAAATGAATGTGGCTTGAACAACACTTGTTCACAAATATGCATCAATATAATTGGTTCCTATGAATGCAACTGTACGACTGGTTTCCGACTGAGTAGCGATAACAGTTCCTGTGATGATATTGACGAATGTTCCTCTAACGACACTTGTGCACAAATGTGTACTAACACTCCTGGTTCCTATGAATGCAGTTGCGTGACTGGTTTCCGACTGAGTAGCGATAACAGTTCCTGTGATGATATTGACGAATGTTCCTCTAACGACACTTGTGCACAAATGTGTACTAACACTCCTGGTTCCTATGAATGCAGTTGCGTGACTGGTTTCCGACTGAGTAGTGATAACAGTACATGTGATGATATTGATGAGTGTGAAGAGGTTTCAGTCTGCATTTCAGGCTGCATTAACACGATTGGTTCATATATGTGTCGATGTGCTATGGATAATCCGTTTGAATGCTGTCCCTTAAACCATTCCTACTGTCCGGAAACTGGATGTTGTCTTGACAATATATACAATTGCCCTCCTACCCTTCCACCTTCCACTTCAAGTTTAACTGTGTCTGTAGGTAATGGTAGCAACTACCCATTAGTGTTAACCATCAGAAGTTTCCCAACTGTCGTATTATGCTCTATTAACAGTGAAGTTTCCTCAAACTATGATAGCGGATTTATTGAGTTGTGTGACAGTGATTGGAAAAACTGTCGAGTAGTCTTTTCAGCTCATCCCTCCAATTTCATTTACACTACTTTTCGCTTTTCGAATACTTTCTCATTTGGTCGTTGTCGTTTTCAGTCTCTGACAGAATTGACATTGGAGAGAGACTTCATTGTCACACCTCATCCTTCTGACACTGGGATACTATCTCAATTATCTGCTAACAATATCATGCACATGTTAGCTTGGAACATATCCGGTAACTGTTCACTGAATTGTCCAGACTTTAATGTCGATATTTTCTTTCAGTCGCATCCAGATATCAGCTTAGTGAGTCTGACATCTTTCCAGATAAGTTGTTCTGTTTATGGTTCTCTCCACTGGTTCTCTTACTCCTACTACAAACTCGAAATTGACTTTCCAGAGTTCTCAATTTTCGGAGAAAACTACTTGATTCGAACAGAAAACTCGATATTCGGTAGTTTAACACAAAATATGAACATTCCATTTCCTTCAAATCTGTATTGCAATGTGGACTTCCAATACGGGGTGTTATGGGATGTGACATCAGTTGGAGTGACAACTACACTCAACTGCTCTTATCTCCTCCCTAACGGGAGTAATGAGTCAGGATTGGTCAGGTCTTGTGGGGAGAATGGTGTTTGGAGTGATGTCATATCTGAATGCTCTTTTCCTAACCAACCTTATAATAATGTAAGTTAGTACATAGTACATGCCAACCCGTTTTTTCACTCTCTACTGAGCTAATTTTCACGAGTGTCCCGTTTAAAAATTTCCATGGTGTCCCGTTTTTGCACCCCATGCTTTATACTTTTCTTTGTGCCCCGCCATGTCCCGCGAAATTCATCATTTCTCAAGTTGGCATTATGTTAATATTAGAATGTGTTTGACAATAATTATTCACTGTTGATAATGTACTGTACTAGGTTATCAAGGCAGTTCTATACGTTTCCCTCGATCAGTATGTCATAACGTGGAAGAGAACCACAGACGAACTCTGTCCTGACTCTTCTGCACTGTTGGGGTACTTCCAGGCTAGACTGAGTTCCACTGTGTTATTTGGTGGGAGAGGAGAATACACAGACACCATACTCGTGTATGGGTCTAGTAAGGAGCTTTTGACACCTTTACTCGACAACTTGACAGTTGACTGCTACTCGCAATATTTGATGAGTGAGATCGTACTGAATGCCGAGTTATGCCAGTGCCGCAATGGAATGGAGAGTGACAGAGTCTTTGTTTGTACAGAACCAACCTGTGAATGTACAAGTACGTTTGTAAGCTAATTATAACTCCCACGGAAATATGTTTAAAACACTTAAAATGGCTGAGTTATGGTCGAAAAACTGAAATTTCTAATTATAAAAACAATGACGTCACAATTCCATGAAGAGTCGACATTTTCGTCTGAGCTCAGAACTTAGTGGAGCCATAACCAAAATACTCCCACATGCTAAAAATCAGCTTTCTATGCCTGGCAGTTTCTTCAATCAATTCGTTACATATATATATACGTATATACAGGGTGTCCCATAATTATTGTCGTATAGAATATTTTAAACTTCTGTTTATAGTATTCCTGGTTCGCTCTCTATATACTTTCTTTTCATGTGATATGTATTACTATGAATCAACTTTCGAATTGAAATAGAACCTTGTAATAAATTCCAATTGTTGCACGAGTTTGGACGATTTTATCATCGGAGTATAATTCTACCGAAATGGATGTCGTAAACTCGAAAGAATCACTGAGAAACAGGGCCGTTGGTATGATCATTGGTGGTATGCTTCAGAAAAATGTTGCCATGTGTCTGGATAAACCACTCAGAACAATTCAACGCTGGTGGGCAAGATATAGACGAGGAGAAGATCTTGGACATAAGCCTGGTGCTGGGCCTCCATCAAGAGTGTCGAGGGAAGCAAAAATTATTATGTCCAAATCTCTCGGGAAAATCCGCAACTCGACTAGAAAAATCGCTACCAAATTGAAGAGAAAGGGTTACAATATCTCTAAATCGACAGTACATCGATATTTGAAGGTGACTCTAGGCGCAAATGCCTATAAAAGACCGAAAATTCCCAAATTAAGTGAGAAACAGATACAAAACCGTCTTAACTTTTGTATTGAAAGACAAAATTGGGACTTGGGGGAATGGAAGCGAGTCCTATGGAGTGATGAATCGCCATTTGAATTGTTTCACTCAACTTCAGCCCAGAATGACAGAGTTTGGTCAACTGACAGCTCCGGAATATCACCTCGCGAAAAAGTTAAAAATCCCCCTAAAGTGATGGTCTGGGCGGTTATGAGCTATCGAGCTCTCTCAGAGTTACATTTCGTTCCGCCTAAACAGACAGTAACTTCTCAGTACTATACAGAAGAGGTATTGGAGAAATCCTATAGTACTGCGGTGAGTCGTTCTAGGAATACAGGGGATACTTTGACCAGGAAGTTATTACCAGACATGTCTCGAGCAATTTTCATGCAAGACGGTGCTCCTGCACACACCGCAAATCGGACACAGGAATGGTGCAGGAACAACATGTCTGGTTTCTGGGCCAAAGGAATATGGCCTGGCAACTCGCCGGATTTAAATCCGATAGAAAATCTGTGGAGTATTTTGCAGGAGAAGCTGAATGATATGAAGTCCTCAACGAATCTCCAACAGTTATCGGCGAATCTCAAAGTTGCCTGGGCTAATATCAACCCCTCGATCCTGGAGAATTTAGTGGCTGGTATGCCAGCTCGTATTGCTAAATGCATACAATTGAATGGAAGATATATTGGTAAATAATGGTTAAGATCTGATACATTTAACCTATAATAAGACAACATAGAAACATACGACAATAATTATGGGACACCGTATATATAGTAAGGATGTACTCGTATCCGTTTAGTTTCAAGCTGCGAGTGCACTGAAGAGTACGCTGGCGACGGGATGTACTGCGGTCTGGACAGAGACCGAGATAACTTCCCTCGCGTGGCCCTGCCTTGTCCTGGAAGTGAGTGCAGAGCAGACAACTGTGATCAGTTCTACAACCCAGCTCAGGAGGATTGTAATCTCGATGGGATCGGGGACCTGTGTCAAGAAATCTGTCCGGAGGAAACAGATGAACGTTTCAACTTGAGTTGGCCATGCACACTTAAAGGCGACACTGCTACGACGATGTGCAGTGAGACAACCCAGCAAGCTACTCGCCTGTGTGTCGGGAACAGCTCCTGGTCTGTGTGTCGGGAACAGCTCCTGGTCTGTGTGTCGGGAACAGCTCCTGGTCTGTGTATCGGGAACAGCTCCTGGTCTGTGTATCGGGAACAGCTCCTGGTCTGTGTGTCGGGAACAGCTCCTGGTCTGTGTGTCGGGAACAGCTCCTGGTCTGTGTGTCGGGAACAGCTCCTGGTCTGTGTGTCGGGAATAGCTCCTGGTCTGTGTATCGGGAACAGCTCCTGGTCTGTGTGTCGGGAACAGCTCCTGGTCTGTGTGTCGGGAACAGCTCCTGGTCTGTGTGTCGGGAACAGCTCCTGGTCTGTGTGTCGGGAACAGCTCCTGGTCTGTGTGTCGGGAATAGCTCCTGGTCTGTGTGTCGGGAACAGCTCCTGGTCTGTGTGTCGGGAACAGCTCCTGGTCTGTGTATCGGGAACAGCTCCTGGTCTGTGTGTCGGGAACAGCTCCTGGTCTGTGTGTCGGGAACAGCTCCTGGTCTGTGTGTCGGGAACAGCTCCTGGTCTGTGTATCGGGAACAGCTCCTGGTCTGTGTGTCGGGAACAGCTCCTGGTCTGTGTGTCGGGAACAGCTCCTGGTCTGTGTGTCGGGAATAGCTCCTGGTCTGTGTGTCGGGAACAGCTCCTGGTCTGTGTGTCGGGAACAGCTCCTGGTCTGTGTGTCGGGAATAGCTCCTGGTCTGTGTGTCGGGAACAGCTCCTGGTCTGTGTGTCGGGAACAGCTCCTGGTCTGTGTATCGGGAACAGCTCCTGGTCTGTGTGTCGGGAACAGCTCCTGGTCTGTGTGTCGGGAACAGCTCCTGGTCTGTGTGTCGGGAACAGCTCCTGGTCTGTGTGTCGGGAACAGCTCCTGGTCTGTGTGTCGGGAATAGCTCCTGGTCTGTGGAGATAGACACTCTCAACTGTGCATCTCCCTCATTTGGGAATTTGAGCTTGAGCAGTTCTGACAGTTTACGAGAGTTGTCCTTGCTCGTCGATAAAGAGAAGCCTGCCTACTCGGGAGATATCGACATAACTGTGACAGTCCTTCTTAACAACCAGAATCGAACAGTGACTAGTAACGTGACTGAACTGACTATGGTGTTAGATGATGTATTGAACATAGTTAATAGATTGTTTGACATCGAAGTGATAGATGTTCTCAACCAGACAGAGTCTGTAGCGCCTGTAACAGAAGATATCATCAGATTGTTGGATCAACATGCTATCAATATCCTCTCGCAGAACCACAGTATGAGGTACACGAACCTGTCCAATATCCATTTCGAGACGATGTGTCTTGGCAGAAGCGACAACCCAATCACTCTTAAAGCTGACAATCTTCCTTTCGAGACGGAGGCAGGGTTACAGTTAGTGGAGATAACAGTCCCAGTGGACCAATTAAATTCTAGCGGTGTCGGCTTAAATTTCTTTGTCATTCGGAATGTTGCATCAATTCTATCCCGGTACTCTGATCAAATTTCATTTGGCAGTTTTGGCATTCCTAGACTGTACTTCGGTAGTTGGGAAGTTGTGAGCCCACTCGTGTCTATTCATGTTTTGAAAGATGGCACAAAAGTGACAACATTTAACGATGAAGCAGTGAGGATACAACTTCCGTTCAGGATAATCCTCCCGAATGGGAGCTATAGAAAGCTCTCCTGCGAATTCCTACCCTTGGAAGTTGAGGACAATTACTCGACTTGGCAAGATAGTGGTGTAGATGACAGTCTTACTTCAAACTCGTTAGTCAATTGTTCTTCCAATCATTTGACTTCTTTCGCCGTTTTGGCAGCTGTCAATGGCTTAGAAAGGCAGAGTCCTGCCTTGACGATCGTCTCTTATGTGGGAGTAGGCGTGTCCATTGTAAGCCTAGCACTGTCCATATTCATCTATCTGGTATTCGGTCTTAAATTACTGAAGAATGTGCAGCACTTCGCTTACTTTAATCTCATTCTGTCTCTGCTACTCCTATTTATACTTTTCTCAGTCGGGTTGGAGCTGCCGTACCGTGACAATTTCGGTGACTACATCCCTTGTAAAGTTGCTTCCGGGGTGTTACAGTATCTGGTGCTGTGTGTGTTTGCTTGGATGTTGATCATAGGTGTGATTATCCTCATTCTAATGGTGTGGCCTTTTTACACATTCACGATTAAATTCGCACTGATTTCTGAACTCCTGTGTTGGACAGTGCCTGCGGTGTACGTAGGATCCTACACCTACTGGCTGCACCATTCCTTTCAAACCCCGACTAACTCCCTGCTTAGTAGTAATACCACTCGACAGTTCCCTGGGTACTGCTGGATCCAATCACACGACGTATTCATGAATGCACACCGCCATAACTTAGCTGTGATTGTTCCTATCTGCTGTGTCATTCTGATTAACATCGCTATCTTCATCATTGTCATTGTGAGAGCGTGAAGTTGTATTTTGGCAAGAAGAGCTTTGGGAAGTTGGAGCGAGCTCAGAAAGCATCTCTTGTCCTCTTGAGGCTATTTATAGTCCTGACCCCTATCCTGGGATTCCTGTGGATTGTGGGTGTGTTAACATTGGATCCAGTCTCCCCTTTTGCTTGGGTATTCACAGCTCTCGGAAGTTTTCAAGGCCTATTCATTCTGATTTTTGTTGTTCTTTTGAGAAAAGACATTCGCGATGCAATAAGGAAGAGGTTCGATGTTATCTACCATCGCATGACTTCTCTCACAGGAACAATCAACAAACTTACTTCTTGAATTCACTGCTTCAGCCAACAATAGCCTATTTTCTATTTAATGTACATTTTATTATCTGTCATATTATTAAATTTTCTTAAATTTTATTTATTTTAAACATTTCTATTTTCAATAAAATATTCTTCGTCATGAGATTTGTTAATCGAGACAGATACTACTGTAATTAATACAGAAGCCATCACCTGTATTGTTTAGAATTCACAACAGAGTGCTTCATAGCTTAACGTTAGATATTATTAGATAGAAACACTACGACGACATTGGTATTCATACAGTAATTATATGAGGTTGCATTTCTAACCTGAATATTGGTAACCACACTCAAGATGGTTATAAATATGTTTCGAATCAACTAGATACAATCTTATAATGAGTTTTCTAACAGAGTGGTCTTCATTACTTTCGAAGAAGGAGTTTGATACGCTATTGGAGAGAGTCTGCATCTCAACTCACTGCCATTACCAACTTTTAAAAGATCAAAGTCCGATTCAGTTAACTATCTTCAAATGTATCTGTGCGTTTCTTAATCTCGATCCGAGTTTTCCACATAACAAGAACGCGTGTTGTACTGAACGATACACACATGTGAGTGGACAAAAGCGAGCCGCTATCGCTAATTTCTTCCCCGCATACCTCTCTTACGTCTCAGATCTAAACGAAGTTGACTCGTATGGGAACTCTTACATGCATTACATTGCTGATCTGGCTATTAACCCGAATTTAAAATCAACCATTATGCAACGTGCGATTGAACGTGGAGCTCACCAGTTCCCGAACAGTGAGAATATCACCCCACTGCAAGTAGCAGCACTGAAAGGCGATGGCGCCTGTGTCCGAACAGTGATTTCAAACTATGGTAACATCTCGAGTGCTGAGATTATACAGGCATGTGGCATAGTTCTGTACAGCACACCTTTTCATGGTTTCCATGCTTCGTGTCGTAAATACTTTCAGCAGGAAATCCAGAATCATCTCCCGGCATTCCGAGCTAACCCAACTTTCTATCTTGGCGCAACAATGTCCAAGGAAACGGTCGAAATGTTTGAAACGATTTTCGCAAGCATAGATGAGGACACGTACACACAAGTACAAGTTGATTATAAGCAAAGTTTCACACAGCAAAGTCAGGTCATTCACCAAACAATCACCCCTCCGAGTGGGGAGATTGTGAGTCAGATGCTACAAAAGCACGAGTTCTTCTCCTTCGCAACTATCTACGACATCCTAATGCAATACTACTCCACCAACTCTACATCGGTGAGGGGAGCGTGCCTCGTATCAGCTAGACCCTACATCAAGTTGTACCAGAATAAACTCATTTCTCTTTTGTTCAAGCGTCCGTTGCATATGCAAAATATCGACTTGAATAGATTGAAACGGCAATTCCTAGGTTCGTTTAGATATTGGTTGGACTCAGCCCTTCGTGTGATGGAGACTCACATTCCTCTGCTCAGTCCGAATGCTGCTCTCTTCATGTTGCTAGAATCTCAGGCAGCGGTGGAAGAATATCTTCACATCGCATGCCTATATTTGGACTGCATTAGACAAATTCCTGGTAAACAAAACGTAAACATTTTCGAGAAGGAAAGTAAAGAAGTAGCAATAGCCTTCCTTTCATTTTGCGATTCTGTAACAGCGCTCACTACCTTGGTATCAGCTGACGTTTCCAATGAGTCAGTTCACAGTTTCCTACGATTAGGTTTCTACCCAATACACTGTCTCAGTAGAATCAAGACAGATACCTCCACCAACCCTTCTTCCTTCGTGGTTATATCTCTACTCGACCACCTGATGCCTACTCAGAAACACCTGCTCAACGAGTATGATGATCAGGGAAGAACTCCATTGCATTGGGCAGTCCTCAAAAAGTCCGAGATTATAGTGTACTTGATAGAAGTCGGTGCGTACCCACACGCGATTGATAAAAAACGAAAATTGTCCGCTTTAAAGCTTTTGCGCGCCGAAAAACGTATTCCTAAAGGTGCTAAAAAGTGTTATAAACAGCTACACGACATGGTTCAGCCGTTAAAAGCTCTATCCGCCATCAAGATAGCATCACTACCTGATGAGCTCAGTGCCTTCCTGCCTAAGGACTTAGCTTACTTCGTGTACCTGCATCAAATATCTTACGGGGAGATATATCCTGATATATCTAAGTTAAATGATGAATACAATCCGGAGATTATGCCGATGAAAATGCTAAAAGAAAACCTTGTAGCGAAAAACCAGATTATATACCATTTTTGAATTACTTATTTGTGTCTATACTTCAATGTTTCTGTAAAGTTATTTTATATTTCTGTAAAATTTATTTCCACTGAAGCAATATATGATAATACTTAACAATCTACTTAATTTTCTTTGGTAAGAATATAAATATTCCGGGAATACTCATATATAATTCTATATTCAAATTTTAATTCACTTAATCCGACCAATTAAAAGTCCTCAAAATCCCTTGTTTTTTGTTATAATTTAGACCAAATCTCATACATTTTTCTCATAAAGATTGGTAGATTAGATTTTAATGGCAGAAGCTGAGCCTAGTTCAAGTCACCCTAACAACCCTGTGCATGACGTAGACACGTCCTTCCATGCTCGTGGTCTCTGGCTATTGAAGGCGAGTTTTACTTTTCAAAAGCTATTTATTATCATCCTGTGCCACTTTGAGCCACTTATCTATCTATTTATAGGTTCCAAAGTATCTTGCTGAAAAGTGGGATTCAGCAGAAGATGGAACAGACATTGGACAAATCGAATTTGTAAAGTGAGTTGAAATGTGTGTCGAATCTATATTATTTTTAGAATATTTTCTATCTTTTAGGAAACCAAATTCCACTGCACAAAACGTACTGAATTCAAGTAAACATTTAATAATCTCAAACTATAACTAAGTTCCAACTGTTGTGTCTGTTGTTATAGATTGTATTCCGCGTATCAGCTGACTCAGTGAGCAGTGGGGCTAGCGAACAGGACATTCCACTCTCCCACACCCTCAAGATGGCTCCGTGTGACAATGTCTCCATGATGGTATTCTCACAGAACAAAGGTATTCACAAGCTAGCAACGCGTTTGATAGCATGGAATTTACTTATATTGTTCAGATGGAATCAAGATTGAGGGGAAGATTGCTCAAAGAGCAGACATTCAAGTAGATGCTAGCTATATGAATCAGTACATGTCTCTGAAAAGGTAGCAACCTCTCCTTTGTCAAAAATGTAGAATCCGATTCCTAAATCTGTTTGCTTTAGAAAGAAGATAGAAACAACAGAAGCTACCAAAAAGAAAAAGTACGAACCAATAATGCTACCGAACAATCCTAACAAAATCTACTCGACCAAATACAAAGATATCGTGAGCTACTTTCAGTTATGAAATACAGTCGACTCTGCTTAATAGGGTCACATCGGTCAGAGGACATTTTGCCCCGATTAAGCGGAGAACCGAAAATAGTCTGTATTAGCTTCTATGTGTGAGAGCTATTCCAGTCCTGCCAAAAGTGACCCGATTAAACAGTGACCTTATTAAGCGGGCTCGACTGTACTTTACTGTGTTATCATAGACACGGGTTACCATGGTGATTTTCTTTTTGTTACAACCAATATTTCCACAAAAATGGCATAACATCCTTGTTTTAACTATTAAATTTAATAAAACTCTACCCAATCCATCTTAAAGTATTTATAACCAAGAATATACTTAATCCACAATTCAATACAATAACTCAACGCACGACTATCAATGTTATGCACTGTGAATGGCCAGCAAGTACACTTCCCAGCACACTCAATACTGCAACAAACTCATACTCGCCCCCATGGTCCGCATGGGGACGCTCCCATTCCGCCTCTTGTGTCTGGTGTACGGGGCTGACCTTGTCTTCTCAGAAGAAATTGTGGATCACAAACTAGTGAAGTGTCGCCGCGTTGTTAACCCCGTCTTGAACACGATAGATTTCGTAGACAACGGATCTGTCGCCTTCCGTACTTGTGCCACTGAGAGGGAGAGGGTGGTGCTACAGATTGGAACCGCGTGTGCGAAGAGAGCGACGAAAATCGCGGGATTAGTAGGCACTGACGTCTCTGGGATTGACGTGAACATGGGCTGCCCTAAGGATTTCTCTGTCAAGGGCGGAATGGGGGTAGCGCTCCTCAACAGTCCAGATAGGATTTCTGAGATAATGCCCGCACTCGTGAAGACGAGTAGAATCCCAGTCACCTGCAAGATCCGAATCTTACCCACGCTAGACAGAACGAGAGAACTTCTGAAATTGATTGAGAACACTGGCGTATCAGCTGTCAGCATTCATGGACGCACAGCTGCGCAAAGGCGAACAGAACCGAATCAGAATGAAGTCCTAACCGCCATTTGCACCTCTCGCCCCATCTCCATTCCAATCATAGCTAACGGTATCTCAGCAGATGTCAGCTGCCACTCTGACATCCAAGCTTGGAATGAGAGAATAGGTAGCGACTCTATAATGCTAGCAAGAGCCGCTCAGAGAAACCCGTCTATATTCCGTAAATCCGGTATATTACCGGTTCTAGAGATGTCACGTAGCTACCTTATGTACGCCATAGACTATGATAACCCGTACGGTAACACGTTGTATTGCCTCTGCAACATAATGCATAGTGTGATGGACAAGGAAGTGGGACACGAAGTGAGTAGCAGTAGGAGTATGGCGGAACTGTGTAAGGCTTTTGGTCTGAGTGAATATTACGAGCAAGCAGTAGCGAAGAGGAAAACTATCTTCAACTCTCTTGTCAAGGAGGAGAGTGATCTTTTAAGAGATGTAGGACTCGTATACTCTGATACTGTTAAAAATGTGCCTGAGGTGAGTGAATACGGAGTGGTGGAGCTGCATCTTCAGTACAGGAAGAGAATGGGTGGAGTTGTAGAAGCGAGTAGCCCTAAAGAGAAGCTACTCAAATGGGCTAGAAAGAACCCAGACCTAGAAGTGGAGTACACGACTAAAGAGAGGTCTTCTGACCGCAGGTTTAAGTCCGTCCTGCGGCTAGGGGGAGAGAGCTACTCCTCCAGCTACTGGGAGAAGAATAAGAAGCAAGCAGAACACGCAGCCGCTAGCGTAGCTATGCAAGTGCTGGGGATTGGAGAGTCTGATTGAATGGAGATATTTCTCTCTTTTGTTTGACGTTCTGCTACCTAATCAAAATCTGAACCTTCTCTCTATTTTAGTTGTAGTTCTATATAATAGTTGTCTCATATTTTTATCCGTAGAATTCCAATAGCAAATTTCCTATAATATGATAACTCTCACAGCCTAGTGTTTGAACAACGCAATAAACTAAGAGTAGAAATTGGATTCTTTTGTCCATCGTTTTTTGTTGCTAGGGCTGTAAACATTGTTTTATTAGTAGTACTCCATTAATCGGGACACTTTGGTCTAGAATATTTTGTCCCGATTAAGCAGAGTTTCCAATTAACCGATGAAATTTAGTATTAGCTTCTATGTATGGGAACCATTCCGTTCCTGGAGACTTGTCCCGATTAAGCTGAGTCGACTGTATTTAATAATTCGAGGTTTTAGAGTAAGAGGAAGAGAGAGAGACAGGAAGAGAAGCATCTTCGTAGCGACAAGCAGATAGTGCTCGATAGAGTATTCGACGCTTTTAAAAAGTTTCCCTTCTACAATACCAGCGATCTTGTGAAGATAACCAGACAGCCTCAGGTAATCCATATCCCACTGTTAGGCTATTTAACGAAATTCTTAATCAATTGAAATCCTTGATAAAATAGGACTATAAGTATTAACTTTAAATTAATCTAAAAATATGACAGGTGACTCCGCTTAATCAGGACACTTTGGTCCTGGATATTTTATAAATTTTGTATTAGCTGCTATGTATAGGAACAATTCCGTTCCTGGAGACTTGTCCCGATTAATAAGCGGAGTTGACTGTATTTGTTAAATCGTGATCTTTTTATGTTTTTTAGAATCACTTGAAGGAGATTCTCAAAGGAGTGTGCATATACCGCACACACGCACCCCACAAGAACATGTGGGAACTCAAGCTAGAGTACAAGGACGCTGATTCTGAGAAGGAATCGGACAAAGTAACTGTTATAGATGGAAATGTTTGATTGGATATTTGAATATTTTAGTTCACTCAATTCTGAATAATTTTGACTGCTGATTTCTAATAATTTGGATAATTGCTTGCTTTCTCAAGTTAGGAATGTAATTCTAAAATAGAATACTCTTACTGACAATTAGTTATTCATGGCGGAGACAGAGAGATTTAAGCCGAAACTCAGTCTCCTGGTATTTCTCTCCATCAGCCATTTCTTCTCTAGATGGGTAAGCTAGTACCTTAATTCCTTGAATATAGCCGTGGCAGTTAAGAACTTTTAGCTCAATTTACGATCTGATGAAAATTATTTTTCTGATACAAGATACAGTCGAAACCGGTTTTTCTTACTATTTCTTTACAAAAAATAGTAAGAAAGAACCGATGGAAATTAATATAGATTTGGAATTTACATAATTAAGATTCTGAAATAATAAAGAAAAAAACGATAAGTAAGGATAGACCGGAGTGAGAAAAAACCGGTTTTGACTGTACTTATAAATGAATAACTGTGATCACCTTTCAAAATCTTAAATTTCGACGATTTTTTGAGGGTCGGAAGTAGAATCTTTGGGTCTATGGAGTTTCGCATGAATAATTATGGGTGGTGGCTTCCATTTACAAACGTGTTTTTAGGGAGACCGCATGTGGAGTTTCGGTGTGCCTCTCTTTCTCGTGGTTATCTACTGCAACTCACTCCTACTGGCCGCCGTGTACGGACTCATGCTGACTCTGGCTCTCACGCTGTTCGGAACCTGGGTAGGGGACTTCGTAGACGCTACTCCCAGGAGAAAATGTGTGTAGTCCTGTGCCGTAAGATCTAGAACATCTCGAGATGATGCTCCATATTTTAGAATTCCACAGTTATATAGTGTGGAGATAGCCTAGCTGTCTTCAGTTGTGTGTTTGTAGGCGAAAATCGAGTTTAGTTAATTTGGACTTTTAAGTATTGTTCTAAAATTTTGAATTTGTGGATTTTGGAAAATACTTAGAATTAGCGGCGAATTTAAGTTAAGAGATTTGAAAAACTGTGTTATTTAGAGGTTTAACTGAATACCTAAGAACGTTCATATTTTTTCTAGCTCAACTATTTCGTCCTTCACACTTCTGACATTGTACATCTTATAGTTGTGGTGATAACTCTCTTCCTCAACAATCTGTTCATCTTCCTCAACTCTGCTTGTCTCTTCATCATAATCCTACTCTCCAACCTCCGTATCAGCAACTTGCAGGCCTACGTCTACTCCCTCGTTGTGCTACTCATCTTGTTCGGAGCTGTGGCCAGGATAACCTCTCTGGGGACTAACATCTCTGTGGAGAAGGATTGGGTGGTGGTGATTGCTCATAAGGACAAGATTTCTCTAGCTTGTAAGATGTCCAGCTTGAATTTAGTAGTATACAGTAGAACTCAGTTAGTACGTACTCGGGATAAGACGTACTTCGGCTTAGTACGTACTCATTTCTCTGAACCAGAATTCGTTTAATATATTCCTATGTAATATCAACTCGGTTAGTACTTCTTATCCGAGTTCTACTGTACATTGTATAGTTTGGTTAGGTACAAGTGAACTTTAAAGTGTAATGATTGTTACAAATCACCATTTACAACTTTTTTAGGTCAATTCATCGAAAAATTCTGATAAAATAAGCTTAACTTACACCTTAAATCTTGAAAATATTCCTCTTAAAATATCCGCCAGTCTTTAAATTATTGTACATTTTTCTCATTGAAGCAGCGAAAATATTAACATTGTTTTGTATATGCGCTAATTCGTAAACGTACGTATTCAATTTGATGCATCATTGGAATGTTCTATTATTTACTACGCATTTCCGTACTATCCCAGGTATCAACACAAACCTACGACGAATCGATCTCATCTGCAAGCTGGTAGCTCCTGTCTTCATCACGATGATAATGCATTTCGCGGGGTTGCTCGTAGCTACCGTGGTGCTAGCGGGGTGGAACATGGTCTCATTCGTAGTGGAAACTCTTCTAATCAACATCGTGTACAAAATGGAGCCCAATCTAGCCACTAAGGAGTATAGACACAAAGAGATTTCTGTGGAGAATAACACGAACAATAGTAACAATAATGAGAGTATTGAGTTGTCAGAAGTGAGTGCAGATTACACAGAACAGGTTTGTCCTACACTTTCAGTTCAGCTTTATTCTTATAAATTTTCAAATTTTCAAATTTCCTAAAAGGTTGAACTGACAGACACTGCCCCGGTTCGCAGAAGACCAACTAAAACGAGCTCGAAACGAAACACGAAACTTTTCGCGAAACGTCTGAAAAAGAAACTATTTAGTTTACCCAAAAACTTCATCATCGGCTGGAAGATCTACTTCAGACAGAAAGTTTTCCTGGTCGGTGTATCGATGGCTTGTCTCTACCTGACAGTGCTGGGGTTCAGTGGCGTCACGGCGGGATACTTCTTCACCCAGGGGATGACCGCGTTCTATCTGGGGCTGGCACAAGGTGTGGCTGGTGTCACGGGTGTTGGAGCTACTTTCGCTTATCCCTACATTCGCCGTTTAACTGGAGCAGTGAGAACTGGGATTATCGGCGTTTCTCTGCAGTTATTTTCTCTCGGTTTTTGTGTGATCGGTGTTTTCGCTCCTGGGAATCCTACCTTTGACACCCCCCCTCCATCTGCGGCCTGCCTAAACCCTATCAATCAAACGAACAACACCTTGATCCCAATTATAAACACAGGTAACACCAGCTTCGTAAACAACAACACAAACACTACAACAATCGACTTCGTCAGTCATCAGTACGCTTCGCTCATATTACTGGTGACAGGAGTCGTTACGGCTCGATTCGGACTTTGGTTATTCGACCTTGCGGTGCTGCAGATAATACAGGAGAACGTGGTGGAGTCTGAGAGAGGCGTTGTTAACGGTATTATGAGTTCAATGAATTTCTTCAATGATATGTTGCATTTCCTGCTTGTTGTTATCTTCCCATATCCAAGTCAATTCGGGTATTTGGCACTCCTTTCCTTCGCGGCTATCGCCGTGGCTTGGATTCTGTATTTCGTGTACGTACTGCGCTACGAGAGAGGAGAATTGGAATGTAGGAAATGTTGCAGACGGACCCATCGAGGCTATCAGATAGGGACTTTCGAACATGAAGATGATAGCAGCGATGATAATTCTGTTAGGCTAGAAATCAGTGATGGAGATATCCAATACTTGAATAGTGATGACGACACTGCGTGAGGTATTCCTGATTTTGAGTTTTAAGAATCATTTTATTTATTCCGCAAGATTGTATTTTATCAATCCGATTTGTAACTACCACAGTCATTTTAAGGTCGATCATTCAAATGTCAGTGTAATTCTTTTTTAGTTATTTATAATTTCAGACAATCGATTTTGTTTATTTTTCTGTTGTTGTTGATTTTATTACACACGCAAACAAACAGGAGGAATATAATTCCAGAATGTTATTTAGTATTCTTCTTCAAAAACAATAGTAACTTTAACTAAATATAGCTATACGTATCTAGAGTTACCTCATTCAGAATGAATACTATTTCAGTAGTGATACTAATTAATTCTAAAATTATATTACTGTGAATTGAAAGGTCCATTTACACGAGGTTGTAATACATACGTCTTTGTAACGTTATCTGCGTGACTATATAACAGTGTAGTTGAAGGACTGAATATTCTATTCAGTATGGCAGTAGTAGAAAAACCAGTCGACGACAAGATTAAGCTCACGGTCACCCCGGAGTACCCCGAGTATGACCCTGCGAAAGCTAGCAACTGCTGGGTAGACATCAACCTGTCCGCTCCTCTCTACGAAGAGGATGAGAGCAAGAGGCCAGCTGTCGATATTGTCGCTGTCATTGATCGGTCTGGATCAATGAGTGGCGAGAAACTTCCGTTAGTGAAGAAAACTCTTCTTTTCGTCGTTTCTCAGCTAACGGCAGCTGACCGCATCTGTCTGATCGTATACGATGACACCGTGGACCTCATCTTCAACCTGACCAGCGTCACAGCTGAGAATAAGCCTGAGATTGAGTCGAAGATCGAAGGCGTCCAAACACGAGGCTCCACCAACCTCTGCGGCGGTCTCCTGAAAGGAATGCAGGTGATCATGTCCCGGACTGGAATAAAACCAGACGTGGCCTCTGTCCTCCTGCTGACGGACGGACTGGCTAACGTCGGCATATCGGATACCGCCGGGATCCTAGCGGCCATGAAGGATCCGTTCGCGCACGATATTAAAGGCAGCGCTAAAACGGCGTCACCTGCGAAGAGAAATTCCAGAGCTAGGAGTCTCATTTCTGCTCTGAAAGGCGAACCGAAAAAAACGGACGGAGCTGAGGGGGGAATGGAACCGGCGGATTTGAAGCCCGCGAGCGAATTTACCGGCACCGTTTACACCTTCGGTTTTGGAAAGGATCATAACGCGAGCATGTTGAAGGACATAAGTCAGGCCGGAAACGGGGTGTACTACTTCATCGACACGAATGAGAAGATTCCTGAGTCGTTTGCCGACTGCCTGGGTGGTCTACTGTCCACTGTCGGACAGAACATCAGTTTGAAAGTGGAGCTCTCGAATGGAGCGACCATTTCTGAGTTTGTGGCCAAGAAGACGCCCACCTACAACGCTAACAAGACGAGTGCTGAAGTGGCGCTCGGAGACCTCCAATCCGAGGAGCAGAGAGACATCTTGATGGAGATCCAACTCCCCGAGTGCACCGACCTAGGAGCAGCCGGCGGAATCGTGAACTACGCCGTTGCCTACTTATCCTACTTCAACGTCATCACTGCTACCATGGAGAAAGCCGTGTCGGATCTTCCTGTGGAGAGAACTGACACTGGGAAACCGAAAGTCAGTAATCCCCTGATCGACAAACAGAAGAATCGATTGCTTACGATGAAAGCGATGGAAGAAGCGAAGCAAAAAGCTGACGCGGGAAAGTATGACGAAGGCCGCGATCTGTTGATGGCGACTAAATCCAAAGTTCAAGCCTCTGCCACGAGTGACGAGGTGATGGTAAAAGGAATGATGGATGATCTGGATGACTTATGGGGCGGAATGGAGGATGATCGGCAGTACAATTCCTACGGGAAGAGTCGAACTGTGAATGCGATGCAAGCCCATTGCGAACAAAGGTCTAATTTCTCTGCTCCTAACCAAGTCATGGCTTACGAAACGAAATCTAAAGCGAAGATGAAGATGAAGAAATGAAGAGCTGTCAAGTAGTGTGTATGCGTCCCCCTAGCTTGTTTGTATTTATCTAATAATTTTATAGAAGAGAGTAGAAGTATTTGTATTTACTCTCCAAAGTATGAGAATGTTGTTAGGTGTATATTTGCTATGTTGACTTGTATCTGTGAATTAGATTATTAAATTATTTTTCAATATCAAATTCTTAAACTGAATTCATAATCTATTTATTTAAATAATAATTGTTTTTGAAATATTATTGCTTGTCGAAACAGTTAATACAGCGCAGAGTTTCTTTCAGGATTTTATGTAAGGGGGGGCAAATGAAGGTTTGTAGAACTATAGGGGGGGGCATGGCCATTTTCAATCATACACTTAAGTCATTTCCAAGGGGGGGCAAATGTCCCCCCGCCCCTCCCCCCCCTGAAAGAAACCCTGCAGCGGTTTTCAACCTTTTTTGGCTGTGGACCCCCTATAGCAATTTTCCTATATTCTGTGGACCCCCTCCTATTAACTGTAACACAAAATTGATATCTTCTGTGGACCACTAAGGGGTCCATGGACCCCAGGTTGAAAACCGCTGACTTAATTCAATGAATCCACATTAAACTCTTCGGGTATAATGCATCAATTGAAAAATAAAAATTATTTCATGCAAGTAGTTGACACTATTCCTTGTCTACACCCAACAATACGCTAAATCAACCAGGATTGAATCGAAGTTGGTAGAGCATGGCTTCTGTTGAGGTTAAAGAGGAGGACAGAGTGCCTTCCGTCCCTTCAGATTCCAGCGAGGTGCGAGAAAAACCGATTGAAAACAAGATCAGTTTATCCGCTACCCCGGAATACCCCGAGTATGACCCTGCGAAAGCTAGCAACTGCTGGGTAGACATCAACCTGTCCGCTCCTCTCTACGAAGAGGATGAAAGCAAGAGGCCAGCTGTCGATATTGTCGCTGTCATTGACCGGTCTGGATCAATGAGTGGCGAGAAACTTCCGTTAGTGAAGAAAACTCTTCTTTTCGTCGTTTCTCAGCTAACGGCAGCTGACCGCATCTGTCTGATCGTGTACGATGACACCGTGGACCTCATCTTCAACCTGACCAGGGTCACAGCTGAGAATAAGCCCGAGATTGAGTCCAAGATCGAAGGCGTCCAAACACGAGGCTCCACCAACCTCTGCGGCGGTCTCCTGAAGGGAATGCAGGTGATCATGTCCCGGACTGGAATAAAACCAGACGTGGCCTCTGTCCTCCTGCTGACGGACGGACTGGCTAACGTCGGCATATCGGATACCGCCGGGATCCTAGCGGCCATGAAGGATCCGTTCTCAGTGAAACCTAAGCGCACAGTTAAGATAACTAACAAAAAGAAAGCTAAGAAAGGGAAGAAAGGCAAAATATCGGGAGTTGTTGATGAGGCCGAACCGGAACCGGAACCAGAACCGGAACCAGAGGACTTGGAATCTCCCAATAGTTTCACTGGCACCGTTTACACTTTCGGTTTCGGTAGCGACCATGATGCAAACATGCTAAAGGACATAAGCCAGGCCGGAAACGGGGTGTACTACTTCATCGACACGAATGAGAAGATTCCTGAGTCGTTCGCCGACTGCTTGGGCGGTCTACTGTCCACTGTCGGACAGAACATCAGTTTGAAAGTGGAGCTCTCGAATGGAGCGACCATTTCTGAGTTTGTGGCCAAGAAGACGCCCACCTACAACGCTAACAAGACGAGTGCTGAAGTGGCGCTCGGAGACCTCCAATCCGAGGAGCAGAGAGACATCTTGATGGAGATCCAACTCCCTGAGTGCACCGACCTAGGAGCAGCCGGCGGAATCGTGAACTACGCCGTTGCCTACTTGTCCTACTTCAACGTCATCACTGCTACCATGGAGAAAGCCACAGTGAATTTGCTAATAGAAAGAACGAACACTGGAAAGCCTCGAGTTAGCAATCTTCTTATTGACAAACAGAAGAATCGAATCTTGACAATGAGAGTCCTGGAAGAAGCTCAGAACAAGGCGGATGAAGGAAAGTATGAGGAAGGAAGACAGTTGTTGAAAGAAACGAAATCTCAACTCCAAAATTCTGCTACCAATAGTGAGGTAATGGTACAGGGGATGGTGGATGATCTAGACGATCTGTTTGATGGGATGGTAGATTCAGTGAAGTACCAAGGCTATGGGAAGAAACGAGCAGTTAATGCATTGCAGGCACATGTGGAACAAAGGTCTAACTTCTCTGCCCCAGGCAAAGTGATGAGTTACGAGACTAACTGTAAAAAGAAAATGAAGGGAAAGAAAAAGTGATCTGCGAAAAAGAATTTTAGTTTTTTACCTGCTAACCGATCATTTATGACTGTTTACGAATCGACTTATTTATCTACTTTATTCTATACTTGCATAGTTGAAGTTAATAACCCAATCTTCATAGTAGTTATCTTCTATACAAAAAAATTCTGTTCCTACAATATTTAAACCTAAGTTGACTAATTCATTGAAAGATGATGAATAATTATGAATTATTCAATTAATGAATTATCAAAATCTCAAACATTAGTGCAGATTCTATGCCCAAAAGTGGTTAAGGTTGTTCATATTATTTACCTCTAACATTGCTCAGTCCCTAAGCGAAATATCAAATATTGTTTTCATTATTTTAGTTTTAAATTTTGAGTAATTCATTGATAATTCATGAATTAGTCAACTTTTATACCAATAAAGTTAATTTTATTTAAAAAAGCTACATCATATCCGCAAATATGGTTTTAAGCTGATTTACTCGTATTACATGTACTTACAAGCGCGCTTCGCTAAGTTTCTCAATCTCTAATAATTATATAATTATTATATAATTATTATATGATTATTACAAACGCGCTTCGCTTGCTTGCGCTGTGATAATTGCGGAAACTGCGTGTCCGCAGAGTTTCTCAGTGGGCGCTTGGGGATATTAGAGAAACAATCTTGCTTTCAACGGTTGATATGGGGTTTTCAGGGGTGTAGATTTCGAATATCATATTTTCGAGTAAATTTGATGATTTATTTGTTTACTTTTGTCTACAATAGATACATAAAGTAAACAAATCTCAAAAATATGGTAGAAACTTGCTTCCAACGGTTGACATGGGGTTTTCAGGGGTGTAGATTTCGAATATTATATTTTCGGATCCATATGAGAAATTGTTCGTTAACTTTTGTTTACAATATTTATATAAAGTGAAAAATCCCAAAATATGTTAGACTGAGAAACTCTAGGCGCCCGCAGGGCGACTCTGCGGACACGTAGTGTCCGCAAGCCGCACAGCAAGTAAGCGAAGCCGCTTGTTTATATGAAATAGAATCGTGTGAATCGTATTATAAAAGTCTGATAATTGATTGATTCTCACATGAATCAATGAATTTCAATCACAATTAGCCTTTTGATTGTATGCATAAGTCACTATTGTTTGATCATAATGTATTTGCATTATAAAAGAAACGAATTTGATTGGTCAGTACAATTTGTCATCTATCTCGGCGAGGTGTGAAGATTCCGCTTAGATCTTCGAACTTGATCGTAGACTCATTATTATTTACCTGTGTGCCACATTTCATATTTCTAGCACCTCCCAGTTCCTCAATCAACTCTGGTCAAACAAAAAAACCATAGCGTTTTAATATATAAAATTCGTTTGACTTAGTTATTCAATATAAGATGTCGAGTATGCGATTAGAATTCCCAATCGAGCAAGTAACCGAGATTATAAAAAGTGCCATTACAGACAAGTTTGCGTCGCGTCACACATACCAGAGCGACCAAGTGGAATCCTGGACACGAGAACTCGCTCAGATTTGCACTGACGAGTTCAGCAAGTTAAAAGGCTCGTACAAATACATTACACACGTGATGATAATGCAGAGGACAGGAGGAGGGATGCATACCGCCAGCTGTTGTTACTGGGACCAGAATTCAGACGGAAACTGTGTCCTACGCTGGGAAAACCAGGACATACATGTGGTAGTGGATGTGTTTGGGATTGCTATGTAGTCTTGTTTATTTATTTTGTATATTTTTGTTTTTGTTTATATATTTGTTAAACTGCTTGCAAACTGTGTTATTCATTTGAACATAATAAATACAACTCACTTAGAATTAGCATTATTCTAATGGCGAAAAGTAATTGTGTTGTGTCATTATTGTTGTTGTTGTTGTTTACTAGTATGGCCGCAGCTCTCCCATCCCTCCACACCGTGAAACCACACAGCAAGCTCGCCAGGGTTCCAGCTCACAGTAGAGGGAAGCAGCCAGCCGTCCCCCCAAGAGAAGAGAAGCAGCAGACGCATTCCACACTGGGGATTGGGTTGGCAGGGTTGACAGATCTCGACATCGCCAAGCACAGACAGACGTGTCTCCACAACACCTCAGTAGCTCTGCTAGAAGAGGGATACGTCAACTCCTTCACTGAGATATTCAGCTTAGTTGAGTCCCAGAAACTGCAGCGAGAGTTGGCTGGTAATGTATACAGATAGATAGTGTGACGTCATCTTAGTTATCTGCACTATACACGACTAATGCTACAGTCTGCAAACCAAAATATGTTCCATTATATTGAGCGCATATTGAGGGTGTGGTCATAACGTCATCGTCACCTGTAAAAAAAAATATATTCTTTGTCATTAAATTTGCTAATTTACTGGAATATTTGAGGTTTCTATTTCACACACGATGCGTAGCTTCCCTAGCGAATAGTCATTATCTGCAGGGGTGTAGGCCGTTTAAAAAGTGGCGGGGGCTTGAAGTTGGAATCAAGGAGGTAACAGGTCCCCTGAGAGGTAGCTAGAGAGATCTGGGGTGCTGAAGAACCATGTGTGAATGGGTTAAGTTCTAGATATCAATTTGAATCCGTCCGTGGAATAATTATACCCAATCGCCCCACACACATATATATATATAGAGCTATGAAACTGAATTATTTCCTTATAAGGGAGAGACTCCGGACACTACTACGACCCCTTGCTCCCCGATGAGCCCGACAAGCTGGAGACGCTGGCCAAGCACCTGGGCCTGGCAGAGAAGTTGGAGAGACAAGGCAAGCTCGCAGAGGTGTGCAGTGCGCTGGATCAACTGGCACAGGAGTGCAAAGAGAAGGACACCTGGCTATCCGATCACTTCTACAAGAAGTCCCTCTCCATCAGTCAGCTGATCGAAGGGGACGAAGGGAGGAAGCTGGCCGAGTCTCAGAAGAACTTGGGCCTCATCCACGAGCTCCAGGGCGGACTGCTGGACGCGATCCAGAGCTTGGAGGCCTACTTCAAGCTGTGTCAGAGGTTCAGTCAGGAGTGGCATGATGAGCAGGGGGGCAGTCTCCTGGACGATGCATGCGAACACCTCAGAAGGGTCAGACCAACGTCAATCTCCGATATTTTAACCTAAGACTACCGAAATGTACCACAATGGTACAACTTTATGGCTTCTTTCCCATTGAAAATGGCTGGAGACATCCGCGATATCGCGAGTTTTCGATAATCGAGGGTTAATTCCTCAAAGAAATAAGTTTCAATGCATACAATCGAAGGGATTATTCGGAATTCATTGGTTCATGTGAACCAAATTCATTGGCTCATGTGAACCAACCAATTACAGTAGAACCTCTTTAATACGAACACCAGAGGGGGGGGCGGTCGAATTTGTTCGTATTTCCGGAATTCGTTTTAACCTAAGTTGACCAATTCATTGAAAGAAGATGAAGAATTATGAATTATTCAAAATCTCAAACATTAGTGCAGATTCTATGCCCAAAAGTGGTTAAAAGGTTGCTCATGTTATATACCTCTAACATTGCTCAGTCCCTAAGTGAAGTACCAAATATTTTTTTTCATTATTTTAGTTTCAAATTTTGAGTAATTCATTGATAATTCATGAATTAGTCAACTTAGGTTTTAACCGTACTGATTTACATGTATTTTCCTCCGTAGGGGTAAAATATATGTTTGTATTATCTGTATTTATGAAGTTATTCATAAGATTCGATTTAGAAAATAATTGAGTCTATTCCAAGACCTGATAGATCTCTATTAAGAAATTTAAAACGAATAGAATTGCTATTGAGCATTGAACACTTAGGTTTACACAAGCCACGCTAACTCTCTGAAGAAAAAGAATCCAGCTTCCGCTATAGAATATCTCCAGCTGGCATATGACGTCATCAAGCTATCCTCACACACAGACCTACAGGCGGAGGCTTGCTACCTGCTCGGACTCGCTTTCAGAGACGCGGACGAGTTTAAAACCGGTTTGAAACACTTCAAGGTTTACCTCGAAAAAGCTAAGCACAGTAAAGACAACTTAGGTGTGTTTAATATTTAATTTATTTATATATCTTTATATTGAACTGCTTTGAAGATGAGTTTAGAATTATATATACAGTCAACTCCGCTTAATCGAGACAAGTCTCCAGGAACGGAATGGTTCCCATACATAGAAGTTTATACCGTAAACTGGGGCGACTTTGGCCCTAAGAAGTGACTTTGTCTCACAATAGCAATTTTAATAAAATATACTCGAACTTAGAAATACTGCAGTTTAAATACCTTTGGATATATTGAGAGTTTCATTCAACATATTATCAATGTGATTACATTGATTCATTAGTTGGAGTATATTTTATTAAAATTGCTATTGTGGAACAGTCACTCCAGTTTACGGTACTAAATTCTATCGGTTAATTGGGAACTATATATGGACCAAAGTGTCCCGATTAAGCAGAGTCACCTGTACACTCCGTAGGTGTTATCAGAGGATGTGTCGCTATCTCTGCCACTTACGAGTTGATGGGAGAGCTCCTGAGAGCCGCTGAGTACCAGAAGAAGATCCTGGACATCTCACAGCGGGAAGAGATAGAAGATGCTTACACAGTGGCATGTGCGGCGCTAGGCGGGATATACAACAGACTCGGACTGTACGAGGACGCGGTGCTCTACTTCCAGAGGTCAGCTGGAGACAGCTGTGCCATGGTGGAGATTGCTAACACACAGTTTGGTGTCGCTAACGGACACAATCTCCTGGACACCTACCTCGACCACGTGCTGGGCTATAATGTGGGAATAGTCGCGTTCAAAGATGGACACGATGGGAACATCGAACTTGGGGAGAATGAGAGCGGCGAGGAGGAAGTGGATTGATTGGACACTTTTGTTTGTGTTTACTTGTTTTTGTTGTTGCATTTTAACTTATACACCTGTATCCACCAGACGGGATACCGTCTGTATCAATTGGAATGTCATACTATTCCTTGGTTACATTCCTTTGTTTAAAACTGGTTTCACACATTACCTCTCCAACACCTCTCACTAGCATGGCTAGCCCTAGCCTCTACCCCGAGAACGGGACTGTGCATCCCGTGTCCCGCGGCATATCTGACATATTCGCTATTCAGCTAGAAGTGACTGGTCGACTGCTGGAAGCTGAGCAGAATAAGGTTAGTTACCATTATTCTTCACATTTTGTATTATCCAATACAAATTCTCAGATCTGAAATCGGGAAAACCACTAAATAGGATTAGTCTTCAAGAACTGAATAGTCCCCAACATATAAGCTGAGATGAATTTCATTGGTTCATCGGGACAGAATACCAGACCCGATGTGTCCTATGGTATCTATATTTAGTTGTCTCTACACTGCTAGGTGGACCTGATGGAGAAGGAAATGCGCGCCAATATGAAGGACGAAGTGTCAGCTGGCAGCATGAAGGCGCGCGCTCTGAAGGAACAGCAGAGCAGTTTCCTGCGAATCTACACTCAGCACCAGCGTCTGCTGCAGGAGTACCAGGCAGTGGCCGTGGACGTGTTCAGAAAGGCCGCCGCTAGCTCCACTCAGCGGACAAGGTACAGGACCAACTGTGGGACCAAGGGGTCCCTTGAACCGGTAGAATCACGTCTGTGGGAACTAAGGGATCCCTTAAACCGGTAGAATCATGTCTGTGCCGTATTATATAACCGTGTATAGGATCACACATTTTCCTATTTTTCCTTTTCTACAACTCCCTAAGGACGGTTCTATTTCTGGAACTAGGCTCTATTAGTTCAGAGCTGGGGTTAGTTTTGGGTTCGTTTAATTGATGCTTTAAGCTTAATAGTAGCTTAAACATGCTTCACTGAGATAGCTACATATAAGTGTTAGGGATAGTTATTAACAATTAACTGGAGTCTGTATGGTTTGGTGTTACAAAGCTCATTTGTTGCAGGTCCATTCCGTCCGTGGGGATGAAGAATACTGTCAAGAAGCGAGTGTCCATATTCGGAACGATCGTGTCTGACAGTCAGGGCGCTCAGATCCACGAGAGACCGAATCTCTTCTCTCTCTTCCAACCGGACGATTTCAAAGCCTCCGCTGTCGCTCCCTCCCCCGGGACGCCGCCACTCAAGTTCGATAACGGCTACCTCGTGTCCGGGAGTATGGCCGCTCTGGTGGAGCACATGATACCCACTCTGTCTTACTACCCCGAGAGGACGTTTGTGTTCGCATTCCTGCTCTGCTCCAGACTCAAGACGAGACCGCATGACCTGATGGGAAAGGTGGTACTCTCTATTCTATTGCCGTAAACTGGGGCAACTTTGGCCCTAAGAGGTGACTTTGTCCCACAATAGCAATTTTATTAAAATATACTCAAACTTATGAATCAATGTAATCACATTGCAAATATGTTGAATGAAACTCTGACTATGTCCAAAGGTATTTAAAACGCAATATTTCTAATTTTAAGTATATTTTATAAAAATTGCTATTGTGGGACAAAGTCGCCCCAGTTTACGGTACTAAAATGTCCCATTTTTGTGTGTTTTTAACTACGAAACAGTTTCTATTTGTTCCAGTTTGATTGGTTTATATCTGTTTTAGGTGTACGAAGCATATGAGCAGCAAATATCTCAGTTAAAACCCGTTGATAAGGCTGTTCTCTCAGGATTCTTCCTGCAACTGCTCAGTGAATGGACTGACAACTTCGCTTATGACTTCAGGTAGATAGTAGCTCTGACATGTCGAGACCGAGACTGTATATTTTGATCAGAAAATATGTAGAATTTCAATACTAATTAATATAAATTCTACATTTCTGATCAAAATTCTACATATCCTCTGATATACAGTCTCGTCGAGACCGTATGGTAGCTTCGTGGGACCAAAATTGATTTATCTGGTAGATATGGTTTCCCGAATACCCGTTACAGAGGAAAAAACAACAACAAATGCCACTATACTCTAGTTGACATCTAAAAATGATGTCCACTTTATTATCTCAAATCCGAAGTATCGATTTTATTATTCTAATTTTAGAGATGAAAGGAATATGAAAACATTCAAAGACCTGACGCAAGAATGCACGCAGCATTCTCCAGATCTCCGCAAGGTAGTCGGTGGCTTACAGCACACTCTCTTCCACAGACTCTCTCTCCTGGAGAAGTACGAGACCAACTTACAGCGAATTAACAACTCGGCCATGGAGAAAATCGGAGATTCAAAGGTGCAGGTGACTATGATGGACACATGCGACAACCCAGTCACTCTTGCGCAACAGCTGACACATATCGAGCTGGAGAGAATGAATAACATCGGACCTGAAGAATTCATTCAAACTTTCGTCAAAGAGAAACCGTCTGGTGACAATACGAACGACATGAAGCGGACCAACAACCTAGAGGCTTACATCGAGTGGTTTAACCGTCTCAGCTATCTGGTGGCAACAGAAATATGTATTGTGGACAAAAAGTTGAAAAACCGCGTGAAAATCCTAGAATTCTTCATCGACACAGCCTTTGAATGCTTCTCAATCAACAATTTCAATTCGCTGATGGCGATTGTAGCTGGTCTGCACATGAATCCAGTGCAGAGACTCAAGAAAACTTGGGCCAAGACTAATCAGACCAAGTTTAATCGTCTGATGGAGATAATGGACCCGAGCGGCAACTTCAACAGCTACCGTAAAGCGGTTAAGGAAGCGATTGAACGGAGGTCGGACAAAAAGGGGAAGCCTGTTGTCCCCATTTTCAGTTTGCTTGTCAAAGATCTGTACATGGTAAACGAGACTATTCCACTGAATCTAGACAGCGGGCAGATTAACTTCAACAAATTCTGGGAGTTATCCCAGCACGTGACGCACCTTCTCTCTTTCCGAGACTCAGAGTTCAGTCCTGCGAGGTTAAAGAACGCACTGAACTACCTAATGACGGTCCCCGTGTTCAGTGAAGACGAACTCTACCTCTCCTCTTACAAGTGCGAAGAACCGGAAATGAGTTATGAGAAGTCGAAATATCGGACACTACGTGAATCTACGAAATCTACGCCTAAAGTGGAGGACTTGAAGATCAGTTGACAGAGTTGCGTGGGCAGTTGATGCCTCTTTTAATATGGACTGTTATGTTAGCTAATTTAGTATTTTTCGAATTTAATAATTATTACTTTGTTACTTGTTAATATATTATTATACTTTATATATCTAAAGTGATTTATCAGGGAAATATGTACGTATGTAGTTAAACAGCGTAAATTTAAAATTATGATTTCATTTTTTAAAAAACTTATATTTCATGAAATATTACGAATATCTATAAAGCCAGGATGGCTAGGAGTGTAACATGGAGACACTCGTCTCCTGAGAAAGTCAGGGAACGAGTAGAGCTCGCTTCTACCGCCAGACTCTACATTCTGCACCAGACAGGGCCCACTGGCTTCCACATTAAAGAGGAAGGAAAGGAGAGAAAACTAAAGGTAATGTACCGAGTGAACTTACAAAATTAGGGTGATTGCGAATGTTCATTTGTTTAGTTGACTTAACCATTTAACTCAACCCATTTGCAACATTTAACACAGATAAATGAGTTAGCAAGATACACTTGTAGGTGTTCCTTGGAGATCCTCACACCTGCTCCTGCAACATATTCATGAACGAGCGAGAGCTCTGCGTACACATTCTATGGTCAGTATCATACTCATATTAGCATAATTATATGTGACTTGTTAGAAGACCATCTTATTAATTTGCTTGTAAGTACCCTGATGTGAATTTCCATGTTTATTTCTTATTCGGTGGAAGATGATTGTCCAAGCTTACATTGCGTTCAGCTTCCTGCCTGCTGTCATGTGTTGTTTTTTGCTGGACTTCCATATATGGTGTTGTGTACTGCTTCTATTCGTGATTACGTCAGTGTTTTCGATGTGGTTATTGAACGAAACCATGGATAACTTGAAAGTGCTGTGCATATCCATTGGTCTGGGGTTAGTGTTCGGTCAAGCGCTCAACCAATCATTCACTTCACTCTACGCTCACGACTACATTTCTCTACAATTCTCGCTGTACTGCTGCGCTATGTCATTCTTTCACTACTCTGAATACCTCTCCGTTGCCATGTTCAATCCTAGATACATCAAGATGGATGCATTCCTACTAACACATAGTAGAGAGTACGGCATTGCTCTGGTAGCGAGCCTGGTAGAGATGTGTCTGGAATCTTACTTCGCGCCCGTGATGAAGGGGAACCTTGTGGTTATTTCTTGCGGGATTCTCCTAACAGCGTCTGGTGAATTTATACGGAAATTCGCCATGTATACAGCTGGTGCTGCGTTCACTCATCTAGTTTCGACTCATAAAGAATCCGGCCACAAACTCGTAACGAGAGGTCTCTATAAGTACTGCAGACATCCCAGCTACGTAGGGTGGACCCTGTGGAGCATTGGGACACAGGTCATACTCGCGAACCCTATTTGTGTTGTTCTTTATGCCTGTGCGGTGTTAACGTTCTATAGCGAACGAATTCATGACGAAGAATTCCATTTGGTGCGCTTTTTCGGGGAGCAATACGTTCAATATCAAAAGCGAGTTCCCATTGGTCTGCCTTTCATTAAAGGATTCGATTTAGAAGAGTTCATGAAAGCGAAGAAATAGTTTACTTTTACTGCCAATATGAACTACCTATTTATAGATTTATTGTTATTTATTCCTGGATCTTAGGCTCTTAGCTAAGAAGTTTAAGCTCAAGCGAGAAGATCCATGTGAGTTGAAAGGATCTAAGATTGTTTAAGCTGAGTTTTGTATTTTAATATGTTCATTTAACATGTGTATTACATGCATTATTGTGTAAAGGATTTATTTGTTGATGGTTCCCTCAGTTTGTATTGCAACAAGAAAGTATTAAATGAATTTGTGATTTACCATGGTGCTGTATGCACAACAGATTCATGGGACTTGGGGCTAGGTATCTTGGGGGTCTCTAAAGTTCTGCAACAATCAATTTACTTTCTTAATTTGACTAAGATCACTTGGTTTTAATGAAATCTAGTACCTTAAATAAATTACATACCAATGACTCCAAAATTTGAATTTCAAAAGTGCCAAATTCAAAATCTGTCTCAGATTCCAGTCCAATTTCCGTCCAATCAAAATCTGTCTAATGTATTAGCTTCGTAGCTTAATCCTCATTTTAGCTGATGCTAGTATAGACAGGGACTTTATAAGTTTGCTAATTTGCTGTGTAGTGTTGCATCAACGCGGTTTGATAGAGCGCGAGATTAACGATTTAGTCTTGAGAGAGTTGGCAGAGAAGAAACGGTCTTTGTCGCAGGAGACAGACCGCTCCGTGTCTAGCTGCACCCCTTCCACGCAGAAGGAGGTGCAGGAGGGAGACGTGTGTCCGATATGTCAGGAGGACCTCACTGCTGCAGCCACTGACAACCTCACCTACTGCAGGTAGAGTGTAGCGATGTCTGATCCGATATTAGCACGCTTAGCTTGTCGAATAACGATTTTGTTGCTAAATAGTGCAATTTACCCGAATACCGCACAAAAATTGAAAAAAATTAACGCGCCAATAATCCTGAGGGAAGCACTGATCTGATCCCACACCAAGGAATGATTCAGTTTAATATTGGAAATGCAAATTGCTAAATCTAGTCTAGAACTATGAAAATTGGCTGTAGGTGTCAAATGATGAGTCTACACTAAGTTTGAATATCTAAACGAAATTTTTAAACCTCCAAAAACAAACAAACAAACAAACAAACAAACAAACAAACAAAAAACAAACAAACAAACACAAACAAATGTGTTGGAATTATTTCTGGTTTTCATAGACAGAGTTGTGGCAAGTCTTTGCACGTGAGATGCATGAAGATGTGGGCAGACCATCAGAAGTCCCTGGGAGAGACCAAGATAAAGTGTCCTCTGTGCAGAGAGGAGTTCGGACCATATGAGGTGCAGACTTGGTGAATAGATTACATTATCACATACAACTTCATGGGACTCTCCTGAAGTATGTAATACTTCAGAATCGTATTCTATCTTTAGAATTTGCAAAAAGAGTCGTTAGAAGCTAAGAAGCAGACCTACAAACAGTCCCGAGCTCCTAACGTGCACACAGGCTGTGTCTGCTGTAGGTGCCATGCAGACCCCATCACGGGGGTCTGCTACAGGTAGGACCGTAGGAGAATGTCCAACTCAGATTCTCTACCTTGATATTAGTACTGTCAACAGCGTAGACTGGGAGTGTGGGTTGGTAGGGCCATCTCGGACAATTTGTAGAATTATTGATAGGAGGTAATGGCTCATGACAAATGATTGGTAGTTATGGCCCCACCAACCATATCGATCTCTGGTATGTGTTCTACCATTAATCCATTTCTGATAGTTATGAATCCCGAATTTGCCAGGAATGGTAACTTATTTCCGGTTGAGTTATTTTGTGGGTTGGAAGCCATGAAATGCGGTGTATTTACTATTAATAGAATATATCCATGTTCTAATTCTAGATTTTGTATTTTGGAATCCAGGTAACTGGGATGGGATTCTTTGCTAAGATATTTAACATTCAAACAGGATTAAAATCTTATTCCTAAGCAATTCTGTCTAAGTTCTGTACTCAGGTATGTTGTGTCGTTATTTAGGTGTAGAGAGTGTGAGAATTACTTCCTCTGCTCTAAATGCTACATAGTGGATAGCCACAACCCTACTCACGCATTCCAAGCAAGGAGGGTGAGTGTGTGTAAACAGATTTTAAAATAGCATATTTATGTAAAAAATTCCGCGAAATATAAAATTTATAATTACCAGTTCAAAGGTACAGTCGACTCCGCTTAATAGGGTCACATCGGTCAGAGGACATTTTGCTCCGATCAAGCGGAGAACCCTATTAACCTAAAAGATATTTTGTATTGGCTTCTATGTGTGAGAGCTATTCCGGTCCTACCAAAAGTGACCCTATTAAGCGGAGTCGACTGTATTTCAAATGTGATTTAATTGAAGTTCGCTTAGTATCTGAGTCAGAAGTGGAAGAGAGCTGAAGCGGTCAAGTCCATCCCCAGTCTACCCGCCAGCATAGCTCACAGCATCGAGAGCAAGGAACTGTCCAGTGAGGACTACGATGTGCTGTTGCAACTAGACAGGTAGCACCATGGATATAAATTAATAGCAACTACTCCATACTTTTGGTAAATTATAACTTCAACTAAATTCAGTGTTTCCATGCTATCAGCGCGCTTAGCTTGTCAATTGATATAATTTTGTAGTCAAATAATACAATTTAATTGAGTAAATCACACGAAAATTGCAACATTAACGCGCTTTCCAATATTCCTGTGGGAAGCGAGACTGTATATTTTGATCAAAAATGTGGAATTTAAATACTAATTAATACAAATTCCGCATTTCTGATCAAAATTCTACATATTTTCTGATAAAAATACAGTAGATATTGGATATAGTGATACTTTGACCCAAAATTCCCTGTCCTCGACACTATCACTATATCCGATATCTACTGTATACAGTCTCGTGGGAACATTGTTCATGAATGTGTTCCTCCAGCGTTCCAGATCCAAGCAGAGGAGTGGCTGAGCACATTCTCTTCAAGTTCCCGATCCATCCAATCAAAGCGACGAGTAGTCTCCTGCTGGAGAATGAAAGGTGTGAAATCTGTAAAGAAGTGTACAAAACAGGAGATTGGGTCAGGAAACTCCCGAACTGCATGCATCAGGTGTGAATATTGTGTAACTAATAATAGCAACTATTTCTGCCACTCTATGTATCCTTACTATTAAAACTCAATTAATGTTTATATATACGTATGTGTATATATCTGTAACGAATTGATTGAAGAAACTGCCAGTCACAGAAAGCTGATTTTTGGCATGTGGGAGTTTTTTGGCTATGGCTCCAGTAAGTTCAGAGCTCAGACCAAAATGTCGACTCATCATGGAATTATGACGTCATTGTCACATTTTAAAAGTTAAGCAATACAGTTATTCGAGCATAACTCAGGCATTATAGGAGATATAAGGCTGAAATTTTAATAGAATCTGTATACTAACATACCTCACACATGATGCAACTATCTCAAAAAATGATAACTCATCACTTTGTTATGAGTCATCATTACTCATCAAAATTTTAAAAATTGACAAATTTGGTGATTTTTCGAGTGATGTCGAGTTTAAAACTAAGATGGACATATTTAGAGATGATTTCTCCCTTATAATTAACTAATGTCACCTCCAGGCGACCGAAGGGAGCCTCCGGCGGACACGAAGTGTCCGCCAGCCGCGCAGCGCAAGCAAGCGAAGCGCGCTTGTCTGCATTAAAGTTGAAGTAGGAATTCTATTTTTAGTTCCATCGAGACTGTATCGACTACAAACTCAGATATTTCCAGACAACTTGTCCGATCGATGGAACAGACGTCTATCCCAAGAGAAAAACAGAAAAACGATTTAAATCACGATCTGCTACACTGCCTCAAGTACGTGGTAGCTTTTCGAGTTATAAAGTCTTATTATTTGCTACTACAGTGAAACCCCCGATAGTGAACACCTATGTATAGTGAACACCTCTGTATATATAGTGAACACCTCTGTATATATAGTGAACACCTCTGTATATATAGTGAACACCTCTGTATAGTGAACACCTCTATATATAGTGAACACCTCTATATATATAGTGAACACTTCTGTCTATATAGTGAACACATCTGTATATATGTGAACACCTCTGTATATATAGCGAACACTCTAATTTGTTTACTTTATGTATCTATTGTAAACAAAAGTAAACAAAAAATTATCAAATTTACTCGAAAATATGATATTCGAAATCTACACCCCTGAAAACCCCATGTCACCCATTGGAAGCTAGTCTCTAGCATATTTTTGAGATTTGTTTACTTTATGTATCTATTGTAAACAAAAGTAAACAAATAAATTATAAAATTTACTCGAAAATATTATATTCGAAATCTACACCCCTGAAAACCCCATGTCAACCGTTGGAAGCTAGTCTCTAGCATAATTTTCAAAATTCGTTAAATCGTTTGAAAATGTGTATATAAAGGTGTTAAAATATATACATAACCTTTTTTATAGTCATACACTATAATATAATTGATACATCTATATAAGTTATTGCTAACAATGACAGCCTACAATAGTGTCGTACAATGATTTCCATTGTGAGAGTGAAGCCGTACATAGTATTGTATAGAAAATGTGTGAAAATTTGTTTTCCATATTTCAAAACGCAGCATGCTCAGATTTCAAAACGCAGCATGCTCAGATTTCAAAATGCAGCATACTCAGATTTTCAAAACGCAGCATGCTCAGATTTCTCAGCATGCTCAGATTTAAATCTCAGCATGTTCAGATTTCTCAGCATGCTCAGATTTCTCAGCATGCTCAGATTTCTCAGCATGCTCAGATTTAAAATCGCAGCGTGCTCAGATTTCTCAGCATACTCAGATTTCTCAGCATGCTCAGATTTCTCAGCATACTCAGATTTCTCAGCATGCTCAGATTTAAAATCGCAGCATGCTCAGATTTCTCAGCATACTCAGATTTCTCAGCATGCTCAGATTTCTCAGCATACTCAGATTTCTCAGCATGCTCAGATTTAAAATCGCAGCATGCTCAGATTTCTCAGCATGCTCAGATTTAAATCTCAACATGTTCAGATTTCTCAGCATACTCAGATTTCTCAGCATGCTCAGATTTCTCAGCATACTCAGATTTAAAATCGCAGCATGCTCAGATTTAAATCTCAGCATACTCAGATTTCTCAGCATGTTCAGATTTCTCAGCATACTCAGATTTCTCAGCATGCTCAGATTTAAAATCTCAGCATGCTCAGATTTCAAAACGCAGCAGGTTTTCAGTGGTGTAGATTTCGAATATCATATTTTCAGATCGATTTGATAAATTATTTGTTTACTTTTGTTTACAATATATACATAAAGTAAACAAATTACAAAAATAGACTAGAAACTTGCTTCCAACGGTTGACATGGGGTTTTCAGGGCTGTAGATTTCGAATATCATATTTTCAGATCGATATGATAAATTATTTGTTTACTTTTGTTTACATTAGATGCATAAAGTAAACAAATTGCAAAACTTGGCTAGATACTTGCTTCCAACGGTTGACATGGGGTCTTTAGTGCTGTAGATCTCGAATATAATATTTTCGGATCCATATGAGAAATTATTCGTTGACTTTTGTTTACAATATTTATATAATGGGAAAAATTCCAAACTAGGTCAGATAAAGTAACTACAAGCGCCCTCAGGGCGACTCTGCGGACAAACAGTATCTGCAAGCCGCGCAGCGCAAGTTAGCGAAGCGCGCTTGTATATACTCTAGATACGTATATATTATATACAAGCGCGCTTCGCTTGCTTGCGCTGCGCGGCTTGCAGACACTGCGTGTCTGCAGATTTACCTAGTGGGCGCTTGGGGATATTAGAGAAACAATACGTCGCTTTCTTGTTTTGTACTAAGTACGCTGGATTGTCATTTCTCTACGGTTACATTAGTGAAATCAGAACTGTAGCAGAAATTTTGTTTCGTGATAAATATAATTTACTTCGTATTAAGTCAATTAATCCTGAATGTAAGCCAATTTGAATACACAAAGTTCACATTGCTAAAGATTATATACTTAATTAAATAATCAATTCCAGTCCATGTCGTTAAAAGTTATTTTATGATCGAATTGATTGATTGTAGCATATAACACACTTTAATTGTTGTTAACAATCAAATTATAGACTCAAAATAGCAGTATTCAATTATTTATATGAAATAGAATCGTGTTAATGGCATTATAAAAGGCTGATAATTGATTGGTTCTCACATAAACCAATGAATTTCAACCACAAATAGTCCTTTGGATTGTAGGCATAAGTCACTACCATTTTATTCCAATGTATTTGCATTATAAAATAATCGAAGTTGATTGGTCAGCACATTTTGTCACCTATCTCGGCGAGGTGTGAACATTTCGCTTAGATCTTCGAACTTAATCCTAGATTCATCATTTGACACCTACATGCCAATTTTCGTATCTCTACGACTTGCCAATTCTTCAATCAATTCGGACAAACAACAAAAAAAAAAAATCCTAGCATTTTAATATATAAGATTTATATATATAGTATATGCAACGAATTGATTGAAGAAACTGCCGGGCGCAGGAAGCTAATTTTTGGCATGTGGAAGTATTTTGGCTATGGCTCCAGTAAGTTCTGAGCTCAGACTAAAATGTTGACTCATCATGGAATTATGACGTCATTGTTACCTTTTTAAATTAGAAATTTCAGTTTTTCGACTATAACTCAGTCATTTTAAATGACAGAAGGCTGAAATTTTAATCGAATGTGTATATTAATATACCACAGATATGATGTAACTATCATCAAAAATGATGTCTCATTACTCGGTTATGACTTCATCATTACGCATCAGCATTATAAATGAAATTTGGTGATTTTTCGTGCGATATCGATTATGTATTTAGGGATGTTATATCCGTAAAAATCCCAGGCGGACGAAGGGAGCCTCCGGCGGACACAAAGTGTCCGCTTGCCGTGCTTGTTTTCAAATATTATGTTATCGATGAAGGTTACGTTCAAATAATGGGAAAAATTGAAATTTTAGATAAAAAGTGGGGATCTAATTTGAGTTCACAGAAGGTTCAGATTCATTTTTTTTGTTAGTACTCAAATATGAGAAATTGTTTCTAATTTAATTTCAATTTCTAATTAGTTTGTAACGAAATAATTGGGACATTTCACTCTCGAATTAATTTAATAAACACAAATTACAAACAAAATATACATCCACTCAAATATCCATAAACAAAGGGTTTGGGAGAGTTTGGGGCAAATAGGGGAGACAATGTGGAGGGGGAAGAGGAGGAGGTGGGATATCTGGAGGAGGGGCTGAAATGTTCTGAATGATTGCAGATGCGTAGCAAATTTGCAATTGCTCTTTTAGCATCTTGGCTGGGTCCTGAAAAGCGATATCTCCTGGCCACCAGTCTGGTTTTGGTCCTTTGTATGAACATCTGTCTCTGCTCTGACCCTGAGCGATAAAATATCTCAATTTCCTCCTCAATGTTTCAACGGTTGTCATTTCTGATTTGGTTTCAAATCGTTTGTATTTATAGCTTTCTGTACAAATAACTATCCAGGCCTATGCTTTTTTTCTCACACATAGTAAGATAAGAAAAATGATACCAAACTGGCTGTTTTAACTCTGTTATACTATTATTACGCAGTATCAATACTTTGTGCTGTGGAATAGTGGAGTTATGCAGACAGGAATGATTACTGAATTTAAACAAGGAAATCTGAACACGATAGAGGTGTGTGCATCGTTCTAATAGGAATGAACTAAATTAGATACATAAGCGTGTATTCTGTTACAATTAATCCCTTTCTACTCAATCATCGTTTAACTAAATCTTGAAGGACATGGCGGAATGCAATAGAAAAGTTGTATGCCTATAATCTATAAAGCGATGAGATTTCTAAATGGATTTCAATTTCACTCGAATTAATTTAATAGGAAAATGAATATACACTAAAATACAAATTAAAGATGCACTAAAATGCATATTAAAATGGACACAAAATGCATATTAAAATGGATGCTTGCGCTGCGCGGCTTGCAGACACTGCGTGTCCGCAGATTTACCCAGTGGGCGGTGTGGATATTAGAGAAACATTACGTCGCTTTCTTGTTTTAGTACGCTGGATTGTCATTTGTCTACGGGTACATAACTTACATTAATGAAATCAGAACTGTAGCAGAAATTTTGTTTCGTGATAAATATAATTTACTTCGTATTAAGTCAACTAATCCTTTCACAAAATCACTAGGCATCTCGTGAAATGAATGTGGGGTTTTTCACGAAAAGCATAGTAATTTCGTGAAATCACTAGGCATTTCATGAAATGACTGATTACACACATTGACTGTAACATAGTATCAATTAAAATGAACCTCTGGCTATGGACACCTCGATATAGTAGACAAAAACTCGGGGCTCGAAGTGTTCAATATAGAGAGAGGTTTGACTGTGTTTATATTTGTTATAGGAGCAATCGCCTAAATCTTCCAAGCCTGGCTGTCTCGTAACCGGGCCGTTACTGGGACTCGGCAGCTTACCGAGTTTAGTGTCGAGGGAGAGAGGGAAGGTAGAGATGCTGGTCTCCGGGGAGCAGATGGTACGGACTACACAGACCAGGTAAGTGAATCACCGATAGATTGTACATTTGTATTCCTATCCAAAATACTTTTGTTTGTTTTAGATTAGGAAGTACTCGTCCACCTCTACCGAGTGCTCCTAGCACACAGACAGATCAGACAGGAAACAGAGCTCCTTTATCTCTCCTAAACTGCAAACCTATCTTCTCTCAACAGCAACAACAACAACAACAACAACAACAACAGCAGCACTCTCCATTCAAACTCCCCGCTCTAACCAGATCTAGGTCCCATCCACAGAGGTTCCATCCCTCCAACCCAACTCCCGTCATGTCTGATGTTAAGAGGAACAGGAAACGCACGGAGAGCGAAAGGAGTGTGCAGCATAGCCAGATACAGCAACTCTACATTGGAATGCAGACGTTAGAACCTGCAGCCAATCAGAGCACAGTTACGAAGGTGAAAAGTTAAAAAAATATTCTTAACGTCCTTAGCCTGTTCTTTTTCCAATACATAGTTTGGATCACATATTTATTTATATGCTTCAGTTCATCGCAAAAAATAGCTTAAACCGGAAATGAGCAGGAATATTCCAGGGCATCCATGGTTAATAAATGTATAAGTGTACAATAGGAGGTGTCTTATTGGTCAATTTATTCTAGCCAACCTCAAGATTGAGACCGCTGACCTTTGGTTCTAAACGGAGGAATTATCCGCACTTGGAACAGCTCGAAGTGACTACAGTTCCTTGCACTCTGCGTAAGGATGTGTGAACTGATCGTTTGTTTGTAAATGTTGATACATATTCATTCTATCTTCTATTACTGTCTCAACCGTTCACTTATACAACGTACATACAACTCAGTTTCTAATACTTTACTACTTGAAGGGTATGGGAGACATTGAGATCACAGTTCCTATATTAATATAATATAAACATACACTTAAACTCTCTATGATCGCTACAAATCATCATTAACGAAATTCTGAGAAAATACACTTAATTTCAACCTTAAATCTTGAAAATATTCGTCTTCGAAATAGCCGACATTCTATGTTATAAATCCTAAAGCGAACCTGAACCTGAAAGGATTGAATGGCTGAGAGAGATAGTATTGCGAGGTTAAACCAGACTCGAAGAGATGAGAGAAAATACTCCAAGATTCTCTGCTCATTCCTTCACAGTCTAGACGAGCATCAGAAGAAACAGGAAATTAGAGAAAAACAAGAAAGAGCTTTTTCCGAATCTGAACTGATAAGAAGGCAAGTGGAGGAAGAGGTGTTAGCGGGGATGGGGGGAATGGGGGTAGCTCATGAACTCGCCGATTCTGTACAGGAACAAGAGAGCAGTGCGAACGAATCTTATCTCGTTAAGAAGATGGAGAGTGATGCCAGAGCCAAGGAGAGGTATAGACTGGCTATGGCTAATCTGAATGCGGAGAAGATGAAGCAATTAAGAAATAAACACACCGAGTTAGTCCATCCGCCGCCGAGATTTTCCCATGAAAGCACATTCAATTCAATCGAGAAAGCCATTCAGAACAAAATACACCGAAAACGTGATCCGACAAGTAATCTTAAGTCGAAAGCAAGTGAAAACGAAGGTGTTAAAAAGTATACTCTCAGTTATATCAATGTCTATTCAGCGACGAATAAGTACCAGGTGAAGAAGAATGTACCAGAAAAAGGTAATTTTCATTGTCAGTGTTATGGTATGTCATCTTTAGATATTATAATTGTGATTAGGTGTCAAAGCTATTGATGCTGCGATGCTTAAAAATGCGGAAACTCAGCAGAAAGAAGCTGAATTTGCTCTTCGAAGAGAAGAACAATTGGAGAGAGCTAGGTTGAGGGGGAAACACGCGGATCATGTGAATCGGATGGAAAAGGACCGAAAGACAATCTTGAAAGAATTGTCTTTTTATCAAAAGAAAGATTTACAACAGAAGCGAAGAAAACTCGATTCAACCAAGCCTCTGAACCCTCCGTTCATAGAGAAGAAATCCATTGAACGGAGAAAGCAGAGAGCACTGGAAACTCAGTTCGAGAAGCTATTTATACCTGATCAAGACTCAGGGGAGTGCAGTCCTACTGAAGAGAAAGCTTTCATTGGTCAGACAAAGTTGAGAGATCTCATTTCTCAGCAAAGAGAACTTTGCTCCGAGTTAAGAGGAAGCTGTACAGATGATAGTGTGATGACGTCACAGAATAATACCACATCTCCCCATATGTCAGTATACGCAATATCTGAGACTGACATAACAATGTAACATCCCGGTCACTTAGCACGGCGTATATATGGGTGTTTTAACTCAAATAATTATGAACTCACTAACTGCTAGGTTGAGGGAGAGCCGTTGTAGAGTTGTGTAAATACATATAAGGGGAAGGATTTTTTTCATACCAATATACTTGTACAGTGGAATTCGCTTATTAGCAACTCGAGCTTTGCTCATAAAATGGTTGCTAATACGCGAAGTTGCTAATAAGGGAACAGAATTAACACAAAATCTTCACCTGGGACCTGAAAATTGGTTGCTAATAGAGCAATATTGAAGGGAGTTGCTAATAAGCGAATTCCACTGTAGTTAGGGTTACTCTATCAGGTTAGTAGAAATGATAACAAATAATACTTGCTTGGTGAAGTACGACAATCCTGTCCTGATCAGCAAGAATACGGAGACACGAGGAGGCACGAGCAGACCTCGGACCTCCGGGGTTGGCAGCGTGAGTCAGACAAAGCAGAATCCAGCCGAACAGCGGTCGAAGGAGACAGAGGAGATCCTGAACAAGATCCTACCCCCGCAGGTCTGATGACTATCTTCTGAGAGTTTTTGTCCCGATTAAACGAAAGATTTTGTATTAGCTTTTATGTGTGAGAGCTATTCCGGTCCTGCCAAAATTGGTCCGATTAATCATGGTCCTATTAAGCGGAGTCGACTGTATTTTCAATACATTCAAATGTACAGAAATATTGCAAATATTTGTATATACATACTAATGTCTAGTTTAAAATTATTCATTACATCTCTGTCCGTGTAGGAGTGGAACCAGAATAATCAGCTGTGGCGTCAGTCCGTCTCTGCCACTCCCGCCACTCGTCTGGACGTGTGTGCCCTGCAGGAGCAGCTGGAGATGCGACTGCAGCAGAGAGAGGCTAGGGAGACAGGAATCTGTCCGATCCGGAGAGAGCTGTATTCTGAATGTTTTGATGAGCTCATTAGACAGGTAGGAACACATTCCTGAATATAAGTTATTCCCGAAATATCTCTAAAAGTTGATTCAACAATCACTCAAGATTTCATATAAACTTGAATTTGATACAAAAAATTGATGAAAATCATTTCATCAAACTATCCATTACAAACAAGCACTTTTAACAATTATGGAATAATTTTGAATAATTGGACAAGCCAGTTCTATATTACAATACACGCGTTTAGGTGACAATAATCTGTGCAGAGAGAGGCTTGCTGCTACTCAGGGTGCGGGACGAGATAAAGATGACCCTCAACGCCTACCAGACCTTATACGAGAGCAGCGTAGCCTTCGGGATGCGGACTTCCCTTTCTGCCGCCCAGAACCACGCCACTACCCAGCAGACCAGCTACGAGCTGGAGAGCGAGATCGCCGAGTTGGAGCGTAAAGTTAACGAAGAGAAGAGAGCGAGCGACGAGAATTCGAAGCGGGAGGCTGAGCGGAGGAATGCAGAGGAGGCTAGACACCAGGAAGAGGTGCAGACCTTGAAGAAGAGTAATGCTGAGCTAAAGTCTCAGCTCGACAACATATTCACCGTAGCTAAGAAGTGACACCTGTCTCCATTCTGAACGGCAACCCGATCTGTGTATCAGGACACTTTATGTATATTTAATCACTTATATCAATACTAGCACACGATTAACAGGATTATGTTCAGTATACATCTTGTGGTAACGATCTTTGAGAGGAAGTTTTGTTTATCCTAAATTGTGATTTGTTTATCAATTTAAGGTCAGCACAATTTGTCACCTCGGCAAGGTGTGAAAATTCCGCTTAGATCTTCGAACTCTCTTCTTCTGGATTCATTATTATTTACATAACTACAAGCGCGCTTCGCTTGCTTGCGCTGCGCGGCTGGCGGACACTTTGTGTCCGCTGGAGGCTCCCTTCGGGCGCCTAGGGTCACATTGGTTAATTATAAGAGAGAAAGGATCTCTAAATATGACTGTCCTACTGTTATAATCGATATCACTCGAAAAATCACCAAATTTGTCAATTTTAAAATGTTTTGATGCGTAATGACGACGTCATAACAAAGTGATGAGTCATCATTTTTTTGGTGATAATTGCATCATATGTGAGGTATGTTAATATACGGATTCTATTAAAGTTTTAGCCTTCTATCTCCGATAAGTTACGCTCGTATAACTGTATTGCTTAACTTTTAAACATGTGACAATGACGTGTATATATATATATATATACATTAATCGAGTTTTAATAGTAAAGATGTGCCAAATTTCACGTTTCTAGTACAGTTCCTCAATCAATTTACACAAGCAAACAAACAAAAAAAAACATTGAGTTTTAATAAGATTTGTAGGTATAACATATACCAAAGTGAATACCCTTGGGCATAAAACAGGAGATATTGGATATACCTAGTGATAATACTGGAGACATGGTAAAGTAAACTAACACTATATCGTCACTCAAGCATGTGGCTTAGTGTTTGTAATCAATATATATAAACAGACCAATCTTGTTTCATATAAAAGCACTAACATGTAGGCAAGGGATGGAATTACATCTCTTAGTAAATATATGTGCTATTGAACAGCTTTCTTCTTACCAACAGTTTATTCGAATTTGCGAAAATCAATTTCTCTTTCAGATTCAGCATGGCCTCCCGTTCCGATACCATGATACCAGTCCTCCCAACTGGAATGCCCATGACGAAGCGACACATCTCTTTCTACGACAAAGAATTCACACGCGTCACTGCGGGATTCAACATAGAAACCAGATGTGTCAATAATAATTGCGAAACAGTGCGGACGTTTGGAGGTTTAACATTGATCGGATTTCCAGAATCAGACAGCTGTGTCTATCAAGATCTCGTTTACGATCTCAAGTGTCCTGCCTGCAATGCCACTCTACTGCCGCAACAATTCATCGGTGTTGTTTTCGCGCGTTGTGAGGCTAAAATTACCATTGCGGATAAATCAGCTGTTTTTACAGTTAGTCATGATGAGACCGTTCTATGGGAATTCCTTTTCGAAGGACCGGAAGTCAGGATAAGCATCCACAAAAGAGAATTGGAAGTGGAACCAGCTGCTGTCTCGAAAGCGTATTTGTTCCCGACAAACGGGATCAATTTGGTTGGGCTGTGCTCCTATCGAGAATGTGTCGCATTCAAAGACAACAAGGGCGTAGTGGTCATCAGAGTGGGACTAATCGAGTCAGGAGTTTTTCAAGATCTGGTGAAATACCGGAGCTGTCCTTCATGCCACCACGAAATGAGTCCAGATGGTTTCCAGTCTGTCACATTCCTCGGTTGTCATGCAGAAGTAGAACGCGACGGGATGATTGAAACATTTGACGCTGTTTCAACTCCGAAAAACATAGAACTTCACACTTCTGGTTCGAAGGCGGTTATCCGTGTTAAAAAGGACACACCAGACACCACCTTGAGCACCAGAGTGCCAGATCGCATGGATCACGTGGTAAACTTGTTGTCTGATATGTTTGGGAGGTTAATGACGTCACAGACGTCTTCAGGCCTGGAACCAGGGATTAACTTCATCGCGAAATGTTCCAACAAGAATTGTGGGTTGGTAACAATCCCATCTGGACACACGGTATCTTGCAAATACAGCCAAGCGATCCGAGGAAAAGATTGTCCCAAGTGTCGACAGCCACTTCCGCCTACTAGCTTCAAAGGAGTTGCGTTTTTGCTGTGCAAGGCTCGAGTTAGCATCGGCGGGAAAGTGTCAGTATATCAGGCAGGAAGGATTGTGGAGGTTTGCAAACTTAACCCTGAAGGTATTGAAGCGGATTTGGAGGTGATAGAGAGAGACGATGGAGCAGAGACAACAGGAAAACTCTCAGAGGGAGAAGACAGTTCTAGAAGAGTTTGCAGTGGCTTGAACTTTGAAGCGCTGTGCATAAACCCCAAATGTTCTGAGACGATAGTAATCATCCCCTGTCCCAGAGTGGAGGAATGCGAATATCTTCTTTTGATTCCAACCCTCAAATGTCCTTCTTGCGACACTAGCATTCCGATTCCATTCTTCATTGGCTTCTCTCTGGTCAGGTGTAGAGCGGAAGTTAAAATCGGATCTGAATGCAAAATTGTCTCCGCGAAAGGAAGAGAAACCAAAGATTTCAGAATTGAAGTTGTTAGCCCGCCCGTCACAATCAAAATCCTGAGTCGAGATATTTCAAAATCCGGGACGCTCTCAGAAGGGACTCCTGGACAGAATTACTTGAGAGTTGCAAGTGGCTTGAATATTGTGGCAGAGTGTCACAATCCTGACTGCCTTGCACGAATTGAGAATGACGGAGTGGTCAATATCAAAGCACCTCACATAACGAACTGTGTCCTGAGTGAGGCTGTGTTGGGTTTGGTGTGTCCTTCTTGTGGCACTAATGTCACATACCATCAAGTCATCGTGATCACGTTTGTCAGGTGTGAAGGGGAAGTTAGAGTTGGAGGACAAACCGAGAAGTTTGCTGTTGTCGGGGATGAAAAAATCGATTTCAGAATCGCTCACGATGGAACTGATGTGTTCTTGAAAATCCTGAGTCGAGATATTTCAAAATCCGGGACGCTCTCAGAAGGGACTCCTGGACAGAATTACTTGAGGGCTACAAGTGGATTGAATATAGTGGCAGAGTGTCACAATCCTGACTGCCTTGCACGAATTGAGAATGACGGAGTGGTCAATATCAAAGCAGCGCACATAACGAACTGTGTCCTGAGTGAGGCTGTGTTAGGTCTGGTGTGTCCTTCTTGTTGCACTAATGTCACATACCATCAAGTCATCGTGATCACATTTGTCAGGTGTGAAGGGGAAGTTAGAGTTGGAGGACAAACTGAAAAGTTCGCTGTTGTCAGGGATGAAAAAATTGATTTCAGAATCGCTCACGATGGACCTGATGCGTTTATAAATATCACAAAAGTTCAGGAAAAAAAATCGTTCTCATTCGGGAAAGGACTAAATTTTGTCGCGAAGTGTCTGAATCCTTCCTGTGCGGTTAAAGACCATCCTGAATTGGATCAGATGGTCTTCGTGAATCTCGGAACAGTTCACAGCCCTGATTTACACCAGCTGACTAACTCCATGAAGTGTCCGATTTGTGATCAGAATATCCCAACTGATAAGATTCTCAGAATTGGATTCAAGCAGTGTACAGCAAAGGTTAAGAATGCAAAAGGTGTCAAAATATACTTAAGCGGATCAAGACTACATCTGATACCACTAGATTTATCGTACCAAGTTAACATCCTCCCAGTGAGTTATAGAGAAGTGTCAATATCTCAATCAGCTGGCAATCAATACTTACAGCTGGTTGCTGGTATGAATATCCAGGCGATTTGTTCACATTCGGGGTGCGAAGCGAAAAGAACGCAAAATGGACAAGTCTCTATAAGTTGCGGAGAAATGAAACAGTTTAAGTTAAGAGAAGTGTTTACAAGACTTGGTTGTCCTTCCTGCAAATCACCTCTCTCCCAATTGATCATCATATGCCTAACCTTCATGGAGTGTCAAGCTATCGTTGACACTTCAAAGAAGAAGTACTTCATTGAAGCTGAGAAGGATGAAGCAGTCGATTTAGAAATCGGATCAATTACACCAGAATCTTCTATTCTAATTTTAGATTTGAACGAGGAGATTCCAGATGAGAACGAGGGTTCTATTTCCAAAACAGGGGAATTCTCATGCACATCTTTATGTCACGGAATAAACTTCATAGCTTCTTGTCCAAACCCATCTTGTGTTTCATCCAAGAGAGGTCATTACATACATATAATGTCAGGACACCTTATAGACTTCGATTACAGATCAGCTGTTCAGACACTCTCTTGTCCTTCTTGTGAGGTCCACATTCCCCCAGAGAAGTTCAGAGGGGTGACATTGCTAGAATGTGTCGGAGAGATTCAAATTGGCGATCAAATTCAGAAGATTACTGCGAATAAGGACAGCGCTCCGTCTATAAATATCAGAAACGATGGCACTGAAGTGAAGATCAGAATTACTCATAGGAGTTATGACGTACTTAATCATCCATTGAGGCCATATATGGCGATACGTTTTCTGCGTATTTGTAATGGACTCAATTTTCGTTGCTACTGCAAGAACCCATCTTGTCCTGCAGTAAGGGATGGGAATGGTCTTGTCATGGTTCAGAGGGACAACCCATTTGCGAAAGCCCACAAATTCAGCTTTACCGTGTGTAACTACTGTGAAGAGATTTCTAAACTGGTTTGTCCAGCCTGCTCGACGCCGCTGAAGAAATATTATGTCTGGGGGATTGGTGTCACTCGGTGTAATGGAAGAATCACACGAAATGGATCCCCGCCTGAAAAGTTCGATCCTTCAATGGGCAAAGCCTTATTTTACGCGCTAGATAGAGACGATACATCCGTACGAATCGAGTTCTACACTTGGAGTGGAATGTTTTTCTCTTTCTTTTCTTAATTTAGACTATTACTCATGTTATCTCTCTTACTTTTCTCCCTTTTGTATTTACTCAACACGAAATATACTTTTATATCTTAAAATTGATTGTATTAATTGGGAGGGAGTTGTATAGAGTACTGGCAGGTATAGAGACAAATATAATTTTGATATGTACAGTTGTACTATCGATATGTGAAGTTGTATGTACATTGTATCACTATACAACGTACATACAACTTCACATATCCTTACTATTAAAACTCGATTAATGTGTATATATACAGGGTTTCATTTAAACATTGACTCAAGGGATGGCAAAATTTGGGTTTTGAGGAATAAGGGGTGGCGAGGCCGTAACTGCGTGAGATAGGGTTGTCTGGGAGCATCCTCTCCCTGGAAATAAGAAGGGTTAGGGTCTCTGAGATCGAATCTAGTACAATCTGTGAAGCAAAAATGCATTTTTCTGAAATTGTAGCTTTGTGGTATATTTGCATTATCAAAAGCGTTTGTGGCTTGTTAAAAGTTTTAGTATTTTGCTTACTTACATTTAGTAGTACTGACAGTGCATGTACATTAGGTCATTATTTTTACTGTGAAGTTTCAGTTTTTGTGTTTCAATATTATACAAAATAAACTAACTTTTTCCAACATTTCAAGGGATGTCAAGGGATGGCGAATGAGATCCAAGGGATGGCGGGAGCCATCCCTCGCCATCCCCTAAATGAAACCCTGATATATATATCTCTGTAACGAATTGATTGAAGAAACTGCCGGTCATAGAAAGCTAATTTTTGGCATGTGGGAGTCTTTTGGATATGGCTCCAGTAAGTTCTGAGCTCAGAGTGAAATGTCGACTCATCATGGAATTATGACGTCATTGTCACATTTTTTAAAAGTTAAGCAACACAGTTATTCGAGTATAACTCAGCCATTATAGGAGATAGAAGGCTGAAATTTTAATAGAATATGTATACTAACATATCTCAAATATGATACAACTATCATCAAAAAATGATGACTCATCACTCTGTTATGACGTCATCATTACACATAAAAAATTTTAAAATTGACAAATTTGGTGTTTTTTTCAGTGATATCGATTTTAACCCTAAGATGGACATATTTATAGATGCTATCTCCCTTATAATTAACCAATGTGACCTCAGGCGACCGAAGGGAGCCTCCGGCGGACACGAAGTGTCCGCCAGCCGCGCAGCGCAAGCAAGCGAAGCGCGCTTGTCAATAATACAACTGTACATATCAATCTTCTATACACATTTTTAATATTCAGAACACTCACATTTTTAGTTGATTTTTGCGATGATATTTCATTGTACAAGTGAACATTTCCTCACATGAAATATCAATATAGAGAATGTTACGTATCGGTGTGCCTTTGTTTGTATTAACGGCCTTTCTCCAATTACAGTCATACGTATATATCTTTCAATACCTAGATTTTTAATGTAGACTTTATCTCTGATTCGGTATAGTTTATTGTCTCAAGACTCCTTAACTCTTTATTGAATATTATCTTGAACCTACATTTCAGATGCTGCTTTATTCTCTTGTGCGCCGCACTGCTCTTTCTAGCTTCCTCTCTACTCCTTCTCACGCGTGCAGGCGTTTTAGCGGCATTTCCTATAGAATAGGAATAGTCGGGAGTGGCCCTGCTGGGTTCTACACTGCTCAAAGGATTCTCAAACTCAATCCTCAAGTTAAAGTTGATATTATCGAGAGATTGCCTGCGCCATTTGGACTTGTGAGGTAAATTATATACTAGAATGATTTCAAATTCAATATATGGATTGATTGGATAATTTATACTATATATACTAAGTATTGTACATTGATACAGGTGCTACGCAGTATCAAACTTTGTTCAGTTTATCAAAGAAGCCATCGCGCACTGGCATAATGCAACTAGCTAATTGAACAAGTCAGTTCTATATTACAATACACGCGTTTAGGTGACAATAATCTGTGCAGAGAGAGGCTTGCTGCTACTCAGGGTGCGGGACGAGATAAAGATGACCCTCAACGCCTACCAGACCTTATACGAGAGCAGCGTAGCCTTCGGGATGCGGACTTCCCTTTCTGCCGCCCAGAACCACGCCACTACCCAGCAGACCAGCTACGAGCTGGAGAGCGAAATCGAAAACTTCGATCAATATGTTTCATGATGAGATTGCTTAAAAATTTCCCTTGTCCCCATACCAGTACTCTATACCAGTACTCTATACCAGTACTCTATACCAGTGCTCTATACCAGTGCTCTATACCAGTGCTCTATACCAGTGCTCTATACCAGTGGTATATACCAGTACTCTATACCAGTGCTCTATACCAGTGGTCTTCAAACTGGGTACGCCGGACCACTGCTGTATACAACTCTATCCCAATTAATAGATTGAGTTTTAATATATAAAAGTATATTTGTGTCGAGTAAATACAAAAGGGAGAAAAGTGATGAGAGAGATAACATGAGTAATAGTCTAAATTAGGAAAAGAAAAAGAGGAACTTTCCACTCTAAGTGTAGAACTCGATACGTACGGATGTATCGTCTCTATCTAGCGCGTAAAATAAGACTCTGCCCAATGAAGGAGGGTCGAACTTTTCAGGCGGGGATCCATTTCGTGTGATTCTTCCATTACACCGAGTGACACCAATCCCCCAGACATAATATTTCTTCAGCGGTGTCGAGCAGGCTGGACAAACCAGTTTAGAAATCTCTTCACAGTAGTTACACACGGTATAGCTGAATTTGTGGGCCTTTGTGAATGTGTTGTCTCTCTGCACCATGACAAGACCATCTTCCTCCTTTACTGAAGGACATGATGGGTTCTTGCAGTAGCAACGAAAATTGAGTCCGTTACAAATACGCTGGAAACGTATCACCATATATGGTATCACTGGATCATCACTTACGTCATAGCTCCTATAAGTTATTCTAATCTTCACCTCAGAGCCATCGTTTTTGATATTTATAGACTGAGTGCTGTCCTTATTCGCAGTAATCTTCTGAATTTTATCGCCAATTCGAATCTCTCCGACACATTCTAGCAATATAACTCCCCTGAACTCCTCTGGGGGAATGTGGACCTCACAAGAAGGACACGAGAGCGTCTGAACAGCTGATCTGTAGTCAAAGTCTATAAGATGTCCTGACATTATATGTATGTAATGGCTTCTCTTGGATGAAACACAAGATGGGTTTGGACAAGAAGCTCTGAAGTTTATTCCGTGACATAAAGATTCGTATGAGAACTCCCCTCCTTTGGAGATAGAATCCCCCCCACGCCTTCTGGACAATCCTGATCCAAGTCTAAAATTAGAATATAAGAGTCTGGTGTTATTGATCCGATTTCTAAATCGACAGCTTCATCCTTCTCAGCTTCAATGTAGTATTTCTTCTCTGAAGTGTCAACGATAGCTTGACACTCCATGAAGGTTAGGCATATAATGATCAATTGGGAGAGAGGGGATTTGCAGGAAGGACAACCAAGTATTGTAAACACTTCTCTCAACTTAAACTGTTTCATTTCTCCGCAACTTATAGACTTGTCCATTTTGCGTTCTTTTCGCTTCGCACCCCGAATGTGAACAAATCGCCTGGATATTCATACCAGCAACCAGCTGTAAGTATTGATTGCCAGCTGATTGAGATATTGACACTTCTCTATAGCTCACTGGGAGGATGTTAACTTGGTACGACAAATCTAGTGGTATCAGATGTAGTCTTGATCCGCTTAAGTATATTTTGACACCTTTTGCATTCTTAACCTTTGCTGTACACTGCTTGAATCCAATTCTGAGAATCTTATCAGTTGGAATATTCTGATCACAAAACGGACACTTCATAGAGTTAGCCAGCTGGTGTAAATCAGGGCTGTGAACTGTTCCGAGATTAACGATTACCATCTGATCCAATTCAGGATGGTCTTTAACCGTACAGGCAGGATTCAGACACTTCGCGACTAGATTTAGTCCTTTCCCGAATAAGAAACTTTCTTCTTCTTCTTCTTCTTCAATTTTTGTGATCTTTATAAACACATCAGGTCCATTGTGAGAAATTCTGAAATCAATTTTATTGTCCTCAACAACAGCAAACTTCTCGGTTTGTCCTCCAACTCTAACTTCCCCTTCACACCTGACAAATGTGATCACGATGACTTGATGGTATGTGACATTAGTGCAACAAGAAGGACACACCAGACCCAACACAGCCTCACTCAGGACACAGTTCGTTATGTGCGGTGCTTTGATATTGACCACTCCGTCATTCTCAATTCGTGCAAGACAGTCAGGATTATGACACCTTGCCACTACATTCAAGCCACTTGCAACTCTCAAGTAATTCTGTCCAGGAGTCCCTTCTGAGAACGTCCCGGATTTCGAAATGTCTCGACTCAGGATTTTGATTGTGACGGGCGGTCCAACAACTTCAATTCTGAAATCTTTAGTTTCTCTTCCTTTCGCGGAGACAATTTTGCGTTCAGATCCGATTTTAACTTCCGCTCTACACCTGACCAGAGAGAAGCCAATGAAGAATGGAATCGGAATGCTAGTGTCGCAAGAAGGACATTTGAGGGTTGGAATCAAAAGAAGATATTCGCATTCCTCCACTCTGGGACAGGGGATGATTACTATCGTCTCAGAACATTTGGGGTTTATGCAGACTGCTTCAAAGTTTAAGCCACTGCAAACTCTTCTAGAACTGCCTTCTCTCCTGTTTCCCTTCGAGAGTTTTCCTGTTGTCTCTGCTCCATCGTCTCTCTCTATCACCTCCAAATCCGCTTCAATACCTTCAGGGTTAAGTTTGCAAACCTCTACAATCCTTCCTGCCTGATATACTGACACTTTCCCGCCAATTCTAACTCGAGCCTTGCACTGCAAAAACACAACTCCTTTGAAGCTAGCAAGCGGAAGCGGCTGTCGACACTTGGGACAATCTTTTCCTCTGATCGCTTGGGCGTATTTGCAAGATACCGTGTGTCCAGATGGGAGTTTAACAAACCCACATTTCTTGTTGGGACATTCCGCGATGAAGTTAATCCCTGGTTCCAGGCCTGAAGACGTCTGTGACGTCATTAACTTCCCAAACATATCGGACAGCGAGTTAACCACGTGATCCATGCCATCTGGCTTTCTGGTGCTCAAGGTGGTGTCTGGTGTGTCTTTTTTAACACGGATAACTGCCTTCGAACCAGAAGTGTGAAGTTCTATGTTTTTTGGAGTCGAAATAGCGTTGAATGTTTCTGTCATCCCGTCGCGTTCTACTTCTGCATAACAACCGAGGAATGTGACAGATTGGAAACCATCTGGACTCATTTCGTGGTGGCATGAAGGACAGCTCCGGTATTTCACCAGATCTTGAAAAACTCCTGACTCGATTAGTCCCACTCTGATGACCACTACGCCCTTGTTGTCCTTGAATGCGACACATTCTCGATAGGAGCACAGCCCAACCAAATTGATCCCGTTTGTCGGGAACAAATACGCTTTCGAGATAGCAGCTGGTTCCACTTCCAATTCTCTTTTGTGGATGCTTATCCTGACTTCCGGTCCTTCGAAAAGGAATTCCCATAGAACGGTCTCATCACGACTAACTGTAAAAACAGCTGATTTATCTGAAATGCTAATTTTAGCCTCACAACGCGCGAAAACAAGACCGATGAATTGCTGTGGCAGTAGAGTGGCATTGCAGGCAGGACACTTGAGATCGTGAGCGAGATCTTGATAGACACAGCTGTCTGATTCTGGAAATCCGATCAATGTTAAACCTCCAAACGTCCGCACGGCTTCGCAATTATTATTGACACATCTGGATTCTATGTTGAATCCCGCAGTGACGCGTGTGAATTCTTTGTCGTAGAAAGAAATGTGTCGCTTCGTCATGGGCATTCCAGTTGGGAGGACTGGTATGATAATGGTTTCGGAACGGCAGGCCATTTAAATGATCTGAAAGAGAAATTGATTTTCGCAAATTCGATCAAACTGGTGTAAGATGCAAGTTGTTCAATAGTACGTAGATTTATTAGTGTAATTTACCCATTACATACACAACTGTGTGTTTACATGAAATAAGATTGGTCTGTTTATATATAGGCAATACATTTATTGTAAACACGAATTGGGCTCACGTGCTTGTAGTGATGTATATACCCTAACCGGACAAAAGTATTTGAAATCCTTACTATTTTCCATCATAATTAGTCATAAAGTGGGTCTATTCATGGAGAGAAGCGTAATCAAACTGTGTCAGATACTGGAATTTCGATTTCAAATTCATATTCTACACATTCAAATTACTCAGGTTTGAAGCCTTCTATTGCCATATTCATTCATAAGTTGAATTATTATCAATCTATGTCACTTTGTGCCACTTTTCACTCCAGTTACCATTAGACATGATGACGAGGAGTGGCACAGTGCGATGAATCTTAGCCTTGGGAATGAATACATCAATAGAAGGCATCTAACCTGAGTAATTTGAATGTGTAGAATATGAATTTGAAATCGAAATTACAATATCTGTAACAGTTTGATTACATTTCACTCATGAATAGACCCACTTTATAACTAATTATGATGGAAAATAGTGAGAATTTCAAATACTTTTGTCCGATTAGGGTATATATAGTGCTAGTTTACTGAAAATTCCATGTATCCAGTATTATCACTAGGTGTATCCAATCTCCTGACGCCCAAGGATATTATTCACTCTGTATCATTGAAACATTTACTTATGTATCTATTGTAAACAACAGCAGTAAACAAGTAATTAATCATAGTGATTCGAAAATGCGATATTCGAAATCTATACCTAGCTCTATAAAACCGATGTCAACTGTTGAAAATTATCGCTTAAGTATTAATAACGTCGTACGATGATTTCCATTGTGAGAGTAAAACCATATATTTTGTATAGAAAAGGTGTGAAAAATTGTTTCTCATTTGTTTTAGGTGTGCAGATTTCGAATATTATATTTTCGAATCTATATATGATAAAATAAGATTATTTCAAAAATGTGTAAAAATATGTATATAGTATATACACACATGTTAGTAATTCATAAAATGATTTTACAGTAGCGCGCGTTACATACATGTATACCCTGGGTTTATCTAGGATTTTCCAATCTGGCACCTTTTTTGAATATGATAAAAAGTTATATGACACACAAACAGGGGTTTATCTTCTAATATCGGGGATCGTGGCAACCCGGAACCAGAATCGAAACACACTCCAAGCACCTTGGCTCCTCGGAAGATACCGGGTTGGCACCTATAAGTACCGGTGGAGTACTTAGATAAACCTCTGATGCATGCATACGGACGGATGAGATACGCAGATACGCTGTCCATCCCATTAGGGCATTTCCCTACAGGAGCTGAACTAAAAGACTCCATCGAATTTTATATATAAAATGGAGATATTGACATACTACTACTGCGTATATACATAAATACTAACAATATATACAAACAAGTCAGGAGAGAAAAGTAAGAGAACATGAGTAATAGTCTAAATTAGGAAAACAAAGAGAAGAACTTTCCACTCCAAGTATAGAACTCGATACGTACGGATGTATCGTCTCTATCTAGCGCGTAAAAGGCCACTCTGCCCAATGAAGGATCGAACTTTTCAGGCGGGGATCCATTTCGTGTGATTCTTCCATTACACCGAGTGACACCAATCCCCCAGACATAATATTTCTTCAGCGGTGTCGAGCAGGCTGGACAAACCAGTTTAGAGATCTCTTCACAGTAGTTACACACGGTATAGCTGAAGTTGTGGGCCTTTGCGAATGGGTTGTCCCTCTGCACCATGACAAGACCATCTTCCTCCTTTACTGCAGGACATGATGGGTTCTTGCAGTAGCAACGAAAATTGAGTCCATTACAAGTACGCATGAAACGCATCACCATATATGGCCTCAATGGATGATTAAGTACTTTATAGCTCCTATGAGTTATTCTAATCTTCACCTCAGAGCCATCGTTTCTGATATTTATAGACTGAGTGCTGTCCTTATTCGCAGTAATTTTCTGAATTTTATCGCCAATTTGAATCTCTCCGACACATTCTAGCAACGTCACTCCTCTGAACTCCTCTGGGGGAATGTAGACCTCACAAGAAGGACATGAGAGTGTCTGAACAGCTGATCTGTAGTCAAAGTTTATAAGGTGTCCTGACATTATATGTATGTAATGGCTTCTCTTGGATGAAACACAAGATGGGTTCGGACAAGAAGCTTTTAAGTTTATTCCGCGACACAAAGAAGCATACGATAATAACCCTGATTTGGAGATAGAATCTCCCTCCACGCCTTCTGGATAATCTTGGTCCAAGTCTATAATTAGGATTGAAGATTCTTGTGTGATTGATCCGATTTCTAAATCGACAGCTTCATCCTTCTCAGCTTCAATGAAGTATTTCTTCTCTGAAGCATCAACGATAGCTTGACACTCCATGAAGGTTAGGCATATGATGATCAATTGGGAGAGAGGGGATTTGCAGGAAGGACAACCAAGTCTTGTAAACACTTCTTTCAACTTAAACTGTTTCATTTCTCCGCAACTAATAGAGACTTGTCCATTTTGTGTCTTTTTCGCTTCGCACCCCGGGTGTGAGCAAATCGCCTGGACATTCATGCCAGCAACCAGCTGTGAGTATTGATTGCCAGCTGATTGAGATATTGACACTTCTCTATAGCTCACTGGGAGGATGTCAACTTGGTACGACAAATCGAATTCTATCAGATGTAGTCTTGATCCGCTTAAGTATATTTTCACATCTTTTGCATTCTTAACCTCAGCTGTACACTGCTTGAATCCAATTCTGAGAATATTCTCAGTTGGAATATTCTGATCACAAAACGGACACTTCATGGAGTTAGCCACCTGGTGTAAATCACAGCTGTGAACTGTTCCGAGATTCATAAAGACCATCTGATCCAATTTAGGATGGTTTTTAACCTCACAGGTAGGATTCAGACACTTCGCGACTAGATTTAGTCCTTTCCCCAAAAAGAAACATTTTTCTTCTTCAACTTTTGTGATATTTATAAACACATCAGGTCCATCGTCAGAAATTCTGAAATCAATTGTTTTATCCCCGACAACAGCGAACTTTTCAGTTTGCACTCCAACTCTAACTTCCCCTTCACACCTGACAAATGTGATCCCAATGACTTGATAGTATGTAACCCTTCTGCAACAAGAAGGACACATCAGTTCCAACACAGCCTCACTCAGGACACAGTTCGTTATGTGCGCTGCTTTGATATTGACTACTCCGTCATTCTCAATTCGTGCGAGACAGTCAGGATTATAACACTCTGCCGCAATATTCAAGCCGTTTGCAACCCTCAAGTAATCCTGTTCAGGTCCCACTTTTGATAGCGTCCCGGATCTCGAAATATCTCGATTCAAGATTTTTATAAACACATCAGGTCCATCGTGATCAATTCTGAAATCAATTGTTTTATCCCCGACAACAGCAAACTTCTCGGTTTGTCCTCCAACTTTGACTTCTCCTTCACATCCCACAAATGTGATCCCAATGACTTGATGGTATGTGACATTAGTGCAACAAGAAGGACACATCAGACACAACACAGCCTCACTCAGGACACAGTTTGTTATGTGCGCTGCTTTGATAGTAACCACTCCGTCATTCTCAATTCGTGCGAGACAGTCAGGATTATAACACTCTGCCGCAATATTCAAGCCGTTTGCAACCCTCAAGTAATCCTGTCCAGGTCCCACTTCTGATACCGTTCCTGATGTCGCAATATCCCGACTCAGGATTTTGATTGTGACGGGCGGGCCAACAATTTCAATTCTGAAATCTTTGGTTTCTCTTCCTTTCGCAGAGACAATTTTGCATTCAGGTCCGATTTTAACTTCCGCTCTACACCTGACCAGAGAGAATCCAATGAAGAATGGAATCGGAATGCTAGTGTCGCAAGAAGGACATTTGAGAGTTGGAATCAAAAGAAGATATTCGCATTCTTCCACTCTGGGACAGGGAATGATCACTATCGCCTCAGAGCATTTGGGGTTTATGCACAGCGCTTCAAAGTTCAAGCCACTGCAAACTCTTCTAGAACTGTTCCAATTTCCCTTCGAGAGTTCTCCTGTTGTCTCTGCTCCATCGTCTCTCTCGATCACCTCCAAATCCGCTTCAATACCTTCAGGGTTAAGTTTGCAAACCTCTACAATCCTTCCTGCCTGATATACTGACACTTTCCCGCCGATGGTAACTCGTGCTATGCACAGCAAAAACATAACTCCTTTGAAGTTAGCAATCGGAAGTGGCTGTCGACACTTGGGACAATCTTTTCCTCTGATCGCTTGGGTGTATTTGCAAGATAGAGTGTGTCCAGATGGGATTGTTACCAACCCACATTTCTTGTTGGGACATTCCGCGATGAAATTAATCCCTGGTTCCAGGTTTGAAAACGTCAGTGACATTATTAAGCTCCCAAACATATCGAACAACAAGTCTACCATGTAATCCATGCGATCTGGATTTCTGGTGCTCAAGGTGGTGTCTGGTGTGTCCTTTTTAACACGGATAACCGCCTTCGAACCAGAAGTGTGAAGTTTTATGTTTTTCGGAGTCGAAACAGCATCAAATGTTTCAATCATCCCGTCGCGTTCTACTTCTGAATGACAACCGAGGAATGTGATAGATTGGAAACCATCTGGACTCATTTCGTGGTGGCATGAAGGACAGCTCCGGTATTTCACCAGATCTTGAAAAACTCCTGACTCGATTAGTCCCACTCTGATGACCACTACGCCCTTGTTGTCTTTGAATGCGACACATTCTCGATAGGAGCACAGCCCAACCAAATTGATCCCGTTTGTCGGGAACAAATACGCTCTCGAGACAGCAGCTGGTTCCACTTCCAATTCTCTTTTGTGGATGCTTATCCTGACTTCCGGTCCTTCGAAAAGGAATTCCCATAGAACGGTCTCATCACGACTAACTGTAAAAACAGCTGATTTATCCGCAATGGTAATTTTAGCCTCACAACGCGCGAAAACAACACCGATGAATTGTTGTGGCAGTAGAGTGGCATTGCAGGCAGGACACTTGAGATCGTAAGCGAGATCTTGATAGACACAGCTGTCTGATTCTGGAAATCCGATCAATGTTAAACCTCCAAACGTCCGCACGGCTTCGCAATTATTATTGTCACATCTGGTTTCTATGTTGAATCCCGCAGTGACGCGTGTGAATTCTTTGTCGTAGAAAGAAATGTGTCGCTTCGTCATGGGCATTCCAGTTGGGAGGACTGGTATCACGGTATTGGAACGGGAGGCCATGCAATGGGACTAAAGAGAAATTGATATTCAAACAGCACGTAGATTTACTAGAGGTGTAATTTCATCTCTTGCATACAAAGTGTGTTTATATGGAACAAGATCATGGGCGTAGCGACCAAATATTATTTGGGGGGGCCATTATTTAGATCAAATTTCAAAGTTATTTATTAATTTTGGGGGGGCCGAGTGAAAGTTTTGGGGGGGCCAGGCCCCCCAGGCCCCCCCATGGCTACGCCCATGAACAATATTGGTCTGTTTTTATATGTATATTTATACGTATATGTTTATACATCGCTGCGCGGCAGAGAATGTTAGGTATTCGTGTGCCATTTTGCGCATCAACAACACTTCTCCAATTACAATCATATATATCCGTCAATACTTAGATTTTTAATGAGACTTTGCAAAATTCCAATCGCTAACTCTGTAATGAATATTATCTTGAACCTACATTTCAGATGCTGCTTTATTCTCTTGTGCGCCGCACTGCTCTTTCTAGCTTCCTCTCCACTCCTCACGCGTGCAGGCGTTTTAGCGGTATTTCCTATAGAATAGGAATAGTGGGAAGTGGCCCTGCTGGGTTCTACACTGCTCAAAGGATTCTCAAACTCAATCCTCAAGTTAAAGTTGATATTATCGAGAGATTGCCAGCGCCATTTGGACTTGTGAGGTAAATTTATATACTAGAATGATTTCAAATTCAGTATGGATTGATGAATTATAACTACACAGTATTAAATACAGTCGACCCTACTTAGTAGGGTCACTGTTTAATCGGGTCAGCCGCTTAATCGGGCTACATTTGGCAGGACCGGGGTAGCTCTCACACATAGAAGCTAATACAAGATATTTTCGGTTAATAGGGTTCTCCGCTTAATCGGGTCAAAACGTCCTCTGACTGACAGTTACCTATATTTGACATTCGAGTTTATCAAAGAAGCGAGCATTGCCCATTTGCATAGCACGACTAGTGAGCATTGTGTCCACAAGGTCACCTTGTGGGCGCTTGGGGATATAAAGTAAATAGAGACACGCCCTACGTACGTATTGAGTGGGGGTATCTCCAACTCTCAATTAATAGTTGAGCACTCTATTTATAGTTAGGCATGTTCAACTCTTGATTGAGGAGCATGTTTGGCTTTATGTGATGTGAATTCACTTCTTTGTGTTGTTAAGGTACGGAGTAGCTCCCGACCATCCTGAGGTCAAGAATGTCATAGCACAGTTCACAAACTTGTTGCAAGATGCTCGCTGCTCTTTCTACGGAAACGTATCAGTTGGGAGTCACGTATCTCTGAGTGATTTGCTGGGAAACTACTCAGGCCTGGTGCTAGCCTACGGCGCGGATGCTGACAGACGACTGGGGGTGCCAGGGGAGGATTCGAGGGGGTTTCTATCCGCTAGGAGGTTGGTGGGGTGGTACAACGGAATCCCTGAGGATGCTAGTCTAGAAGTCGACCTCTCTTGTCACACTGCTGTCATTATTGGACATGGTGAGTGGATGTGAGTTAGAATCCATTTTCCTACTTAGCACTATTTTTATTTTTATCTACTATCAATTTTATATATGAATAAGAATTGAACATTGGTATTACCTTTATATTGTTAGTCAATTATAAAAGGCATACACTGGTGTCTCCGAATAACGGACACATTGGAGACATGGCTTTTGTCCGTTAGAGAGTGTCCTCTTCTCGGAGAGTGCTTAACTATTACATACGTATACGGTAAATTCCGTTCCACGAGGTTTGTCCGTTGTAGAGGGGTTGTCAGCTTTTCTAATTACATACTAAACCTATTTCTCGATGTATTATTTAGGAAATGTATCGATAGACGTGGCCCGAATGCTCCTGAGTCCCATAGGTCTCCTGGAGAAGACTGACATATGTTCTCACGCCCTCTCTACTCTCAGACAGAGCCGCGTAAGGAGGGTAGTCATGGTGGGGAGGAGAGGCCCTTTACAAGTCTCATTCACAACAAAAGAACTCCGCGAACTGTTGAAGCTCGAGCAAACAACAGCTCTCTTGGCAGCAGAAGACCACGAGGAATTAGCTAGCATAATCCCTTCCCTCCCCAGAGGGAGAAAACGACTAATAGAACTCCTCTACAATACATCTAAGCAAACTGTTGATACCATATATGGTAATCGTGAGTTAGAAATAAAGTATTTACGTTCCCCTACACAGATTAACACAGACAGAGATGGTAAGCTTAGTTCAATAACATTTGAACTGAATAAGTTAGAGAAACCCAATCTTCTCGAGTCCAAGGCGGAGGCCACTGGCGTACACGACTCCATTCAGTGCGGCATTGCATTCAGGAGTATTGGGTATAAAAGCGTCCCGATCGTAGAGGGAGTTCCCTTTGACGAAAGAAGAAACGTAGTGCCCAACACGAGAGGGAGAGTGGCCTACTCGGATGGAGAGCTGTTCACAGGACTCTACTGTAGCGGTTGGATTAAGCGTGGAGCTGTCGGGGTCATTGCTTCTACGATGAATGACGCGTTCGAAACAGCTGACAGTATTGCAGAAGATATCTCAAATGGGAATTTGCGGAGTGTGAATACAGAGTTTGATTTGTCCTCTGTGCTACCAGACGGACACAAAGTTGTTAAGTCCAGCCATTGGTCTAGTTTAGACTCAGAAGAAGTGTCCAGAGGTAGGGGGAGCAAACCGAGAGAGAAGATTGTTTCTGTTTCTGAAATGATTGATATGGTCGACTGTAGTGAGAAATGATATCAATTATATATATAGGACAATTAAGAAGGTAATGTTGTTATTTACTCATCGAGATGAAGTAATGAATAAGATGTTACTCTGTTAACTAAATACATATAATACAAACAAACAAACAAACAATTTCATGAACTCTGTTTTAATAGTTTACAAGCATTTTCTTAGGCTTAACTCGCATCTTGAGGATTTCATGGATTATTTTTTCATTCTCAGGACTTGAAAGCAACAATTTTTGACCATCTTTAAACTCAATTGTCAAACCACCGATATTCGACCACCTTTCAATATCTGCTGAGGCCCATATGTAACACACGATATCTTCATTCTGCGAAAGACTGATAAGATGTATGTTCTTGGGACTGATGCCTAAGATCGTGTCATTCATTTTTTTCGGCATTTTATTGTTGACTTTGACTCGGAAGTAAACAGAATTTCTGAGTTTACTCCCTTCAGCCAATTCTATAACCTGTGGCATGAGTTCTTCAGGTGAAGACCGATTGCATAGATTTAGTGAGGTGGTTATATCAGCTAGCATTTCCGTATCATGCTTATAGGCTTCTGGGATAATTCTCTGGAAGTCCTTGAATTTGTATATGCTGCCGAGATAAACGGTCAGATCGGAAACCCTGCGTTTACTGAGAGGTTGAGCTCCTTGGATTAACGGAATGAAGGAGCGGTGGAAATGATCGATTGAGTTTTGATCTCGTTCGTTCATATATCGCTCGAAACTCGCTTCATCGAATTCTGCCCCGGATTGGGACAGATAGATTATGTGTGAGGTGGTGATCCTCATTTCTAGGAGAGATTTCCCTATATCTAAAGTTTCGCCCTTTTTCCCCATCATGTTCTGGAAAACGCCTTTCTTCTTAGTATTCGAGTTTGCAGTTTCTAAAATTCCTACAGCCGGGCCAAGCGAAACTTTTAGTTTTTGGAAATTGAATTTGTAGAAAGGAGCCAGCACGTTATGGAGTTCGATATACAATGCATTCGAAAGTGACAATAATTCCTGTGTTAGGACGTTGTCGTCTGTAATGAAGAGAAAGAACACAGCTTTATTCGAGATTAACTCGTAGAATTCTGACTCTTCCTTGCTAGTCATCTTGTCTGCCAACACTCCGCGTTTCATAGCAACTAAAATGTGTGAATGGAATGTTATAAATCATTGGATATACTTAACTACCTATCTTAATTAAATCTATCCATCTAAATCTCACATACCCTTATTCTACTCTATTGTCAGAATATCCCTTACCATTATCGGATCCCAGTAGTTCTGTTTTCTCATTAATCAGCTCTCGCATGTTGAATACTCCCAGCAGGCCTTCTCCTCTCGTAACTGAGATCTCTTCGTAGATCCCAGGAGACGGAACTTCATTGTCTTTTTGCAATATAAGGTACCCATAATCATCTTGTGATTTCTGAGGGCCCTGTTCCTTCATGAGTGGTGGTCTGACACCTTTCATCTGTTCTCCAGATTCTTCTGTCCTGTTGTCACCATCCGGTTTAGTGATCGTGTCAAAAAAATGTTCTCTCCTTGTCCTCTCCTTCAGTTGATCGAGAACGTTGACATAAGAAGGATTTGTATCAGGATTTGTAGCAAAATTGTTATTTCCAATTTTAGGCAACCCTTTCGGGGGCAATTCTGGTTTACACAAGACATGTATCATCTTTTGCTCTTCAAGGTCTTGGCTCCCTTGCGACATATAGGGCGGAGGTAATGGGGGTCTGTAAATGGGAGGAGAAGTGGGCATATTTAGTGGAGCATGGAATCCGGGGCGTTCTCTATGTCCAATTTCTCCATCAATGATTGTCCTTCCCTCCCCCGTATCTTCAAAATTAATACCAACTCCATGCAGTGGTAAAGGCTTTTTAGGTTCTCCTTTGGTTTCGTAAGGACTCACTCTCTCATTGTTATAAGGGTTAAACTTTACCTCGCCGGTAACTCCTGACTCCTTTCCCTCTCGAAAGTAGGCATTCGGTGCTTTATAGTCTGGGACGTTGACGTAGTTCGGATTCTCGGGCTGTGGAGGTTGGTCTTTAAATCGCATTGGAAGCGGTTCAAGTACTTTGATTGGTTGGGTTTTGTTCTCCCGAGATTTTAGCGTGCTGTACTTGGGATTGTTAGAGCCAGGTGCTTGTTTGGGTATGTTGAAATAGTCCGGAGTCTCGGGCCTAGCTGCTATGGGTTTGAATTCGTTCTCCGGTTTGCTTCTGCTTGCTTCAGATCTTGGAGGCAATGCTGGGCTCGATTCGTGCTGCAAGTTGCTGCGTGGCTCTGAAATTCTGAGGTGAGGGGGAGTAGGATGCTTTGAAATCTCTTCGAACGGACTGCCAACTCTTCCAGGAACTCTCGGCTCATTGATCACATTCGCGAGTCTCGATTTATCCTCGAATGGACTGCTTGCTCGGAGTTGTAAAGGTGTATGTTTGGGATCAGCTGGGAACTTGAGCAGCATTGGATTTTCATACTGATGCGCCTTCTCGTTATTGAGTGCGGGATCATTAGGTGCAGGTATTTGGGGCCGTTTGAATTCCACTCGATCCACTTGGTAGCATTCTTTCGTCAGCCAATCGATTTTATTACTCAAATCCCGGTCCGAGGTGCACCTTTCCTTGAGGACTAAAGCAATATAAATACGAGAATTGAAACACACATAATTTAATGGAGAATTTTCGTCTTCCCCCTTTCACTAGATTTTGTCATGTTTGTCCGAATATTCTCTTTAAATTATAGACTCAATCACCGGTGTAGAGAACTATTTCTGTTTCGTAAAACGATTACATATCTCGGTTATTTTGTTATCTGGAACTATGAAAATATGCGCGTTTAATTAAGTCGCGAACTCACCGTTCAAAACAGACAAATTTAGCTTAATAAATTGTTGACTTCTTGATTCTGCCATGTTGTAGCCTCAACTGAGCCTAGTAGCAGCTATATACTAGCTGAGGCCAGTATCAATTTCATCTTAGCACTTTATCCTACAGAAATTGCACTTTAAATGACATCCTACGCCACACTACATTATTTAGTATAGCATCAAATTCTGTGGCATAGTTATTCTACTATCTGTCCTATTATTTGGTTTAATTAACAGACAATATATTGTAGTTTCACGTATGTATAGAGAATACAATAGAATTGCACTGTATTATTCAAATTACTCATAGATAGATCAGAACAACTGTACTGTACTACATGTCTATATACAATCTCGCTCAGAGATCTGTTTGGGTGCTTGTGAACTCGTTTTCTGTCGTTGGATCTAGACTCTCTTCTGCAAACATTTCATCTTGATCATTGAGGAGAGCCTGTTTATCCTCTGCTACTTTCTTAGAGTGAGATTTCACTGAGGCAGTAGGTACTTCTCCGTTTACGCTGTCTTCATCCAACAGTCCTGTCAGGTCAGCTGGGATGTTCGACTTTCCTGAAGGGAATTCGTCTACATTATTGACAGCCATCACGTCGAATTTGTCCGTTTCATCTTCGATTTCTAGCTCGTCCAGTGTCTGGAAAGTGAAGACTTCTCCTGCCTTACCTCTCTTCCGAACTTTATTAATGCATTTTCTTCCGATTAGCACAATTAGTGGGACAACACCTAGAATAAAATAATTTTCATTAATTACTCAATAAATTATAATATTAACAGTCACTTCTATTCGTTACTGGCACTTACTTATTGCTATGAGCAGTACTGCCGTCAGAGATGCGATTAATGCTATCTCCGAGGGAGTAATGGCACTCTGAACACAGGAACAAGGTGTTGTATCTATACATCTATACGAGTCTATCTCCAAACGCCCTCTATCCTTGAACATAAAGCTGTCGTATTATCAAATAACTCGTAGAATTTAATTATTATTAGAATTCATGTGCAACTCACTGTTGTGTTATATTTCCTGAAAAGTTATTCAAAGTCTCTCCGCCCCATCTTAATCTCAAAACTGTTACTTCTGTATCCACAAATATTCTAGGACAAGTGTAGTTATCAAGAAATACCACATTGTCCGACCAACATGGCAGTCTTTTAGCTGATGCACCGTCCATAATCCAATTTTCTAGATCATTCCAATTCTCTGTCGTCATTGTACAATCTGAACAAGTCGGTACCGCCCATGTGAACTCATCAGCACATCCCAGTGATACGAGCGCTAACCCCAGAATAATAGACACAACTCGGTGATGTGTAACAGGCATTTTATGATAGCATTTGCAGATACTGCGAGTTCCTTTCACTTTTAAAATAAGTCTAGCATTGAGGAGATTGGATTACTCTACTAGTAGAGCCTATTAGTGGAATATTTCAATTATTACGTCTAACAGTTAATGATTTGAATATTCAAGTAGTCTATATGCAATTATTTTACCAAGGTATAGGTGACATTTACCTCACTCATGCATTGACTTAAATTTGCATACGTTTATGGTATTAAAAGATTAGTTGGATGGAAGTAGATGCGCCTTCCTTCCAATCGATGGGGTTAGACCCGCGTATCCTGAAGGCGGTATTCAGGCTGGGCTGGGTAGAGCCTACTCCGGTTCAGAGCCAGGGCATCCCCCTCGCTTTAGAAGGCAACGACATCCTCACCAAGGCTAAGACCGGGTCAGGCAAGACTGCAGTCTACCTCTTGCCTATTATGCAGCGGCTACTGAGCAAGGATTGCAAAGGCGTGACTGCCATTGTGGTGGTGCCTTCTAAAGAGCTGTGTCAGCAGGTCTGTCTCCAGATCAGACAGCTGGCCTGTGCCTGTAGCAGAGAGGTGAAGGCGGTTGATGTTGTGGCTAATGGGACGAAAGAGCACATCCTCTTCGAGGAACCGAACATCCTCGTAGGTAGGTTGAGATGCGTTGTCGCATCTTACATTTTATTTCTATTACGAATTGACATCATTTCCAGTTTTTCAATACATTATCAGTCTTACATTTGAAAATTTTAATCAGACAAGTGCACTCGTTATACTGCGTGATTAGAGGACACTTTGTGTCCGCATTCGTCGCCTCTTGTCCTAAACAATGTTAAAACACACCTTGGCGCCAAATTTCGCGTTCCTATAACCTTTTCCATCTCTTCAACCAACTCCGGACAAACAAATACACACACATAAACATTGAGTTTATATACGTGTACGCATAAGATGAGATTATTGCTGTAACTCATTACAATTATGTTATAACAACGTATCTTAATGCAGTTACATAATATTATATCAATAGACATCAGACTATCGTTATAAAAGGCCCGAGCATTTCTGACATCAGTTCATTAAGATTCACGCATCTGTTTACTTCGTATTCAGCTGTGTTCAGTGCAGATACTTATGCTTTCATTACAGAATCGGAATCCTCTCAGCACGGATTCCACGATTGAACCCTCAAATTAGTTATTAATTATTCCAGTTTGTGAAATCTTGAAAGGAGACTTGGTTCTACATTATTAACATTCCTAGATATGTAACTTGATCATAAATAATACATGTAAGCAGGGGCGGTCCCAAGGGGGGGGAGGGGGGGGGCATCCGGGCATTTGCCCCTAGTTTGATTCTGCGGCCCCGGATTTCATTCGACCACGTAAGCCAAAATCATAGGAAGCCCCCGGGTTTTTTTCTTTGGCCCCTCCTCGCCCCGGTTTGGAAAATCCTGTGACCACCCCTGCCTGTAAGGCATATTTGCATTCACTCGTGCCACTTTTCCACAGAAATTATTCATTTTCCAGTATCTGGGAACGGCTGGGTTCCGCTGAACTTGCATATGTATGCAATATACACATTTTCACACCTCTGGTTAATCTTCTTCATCTGCCATTCGATATGTCGACAGACACTTTCCATGCAGTGTTAAGATTGAATGTAATAATACATTCGGGGGGTTTTATTCCAAATATTTTTGTTCATCGTTTTTTTGTCAGTAGACCTCTGTATTCTTATTTTATTGTTAGAGTAGGAGTAACTCCATTACAAACTTTAACATTTAATTCAAGGTGGATAAGGTCAATTTCCTTCCTAGTAGAGTTCTTGTATTATTGTATTTCCTTGCAAGGTACTCCAAGTAAATTCGTTTCGCTGCTAAAGTCCCACACGATTAATTTCGAGTCGCTGGAATGTCTCGTAGTGGATGAAGCCGACTTGATATTCTCATTTGGCTACGAAAAAGATTTCAAACAAATCGCTACCAACTTGCCCCAAATCTACCAGGCTTTCGTGATGTCAGCCACTTTCAGTGTAGATGTGAAAACTTTGAAAAAGTTGGTCTTACATAATCCAGTGACGCTCAAGCTCAAAGATCCTGAAATTCCCGAAGCGGAGAAACTCTCTCAGAGTTATATAAAAGCAGAAAAACCGGACAAGTTTTTGCTGATATACGCACTTCTCAAATTAACTTTACTGAAAGGGAAATCAATCATTTTCGTAAACTCGATCGATAGTTGCTACCATTTGAAGCTATTTTTAGAAAAGTTTTCAATCCGCGCTTGCGTTCTGAATTCAGAGTTGCCTCAGAACTCCCGTCTCCACATAATAGAAGAATTCAACAAAGATGTTTACGAAATTATAATCGCGACAGATGACAGTATCAAGCACGCCACACGAACCACTGACAAGCCAAGTAAGAAAGTTGAAAAAGATTTGGAATATTCTGTTTCAAGAGGGGTGGACTTCCAAAATATCCAAAATGTGATCAACTTCGATTTCCCTGGATCCGTTGAGAAATATATCCACAGAATCGGACGCACGGCCCGCGGGACAAAAACGGGGACAGCTTTGTCTCTTGTCAGTTCCAAAGAGGAAGTGTTCCTCCAGCAACTCGAGGAGAGGCTGAGTTCAAATGGAGAAATCGTGTTGAAATCTTATCAATTCAAAATGTCCGAGATTGAGCATTTCCGGTATCGAGTCAATGGTGTTGTGAAGTCGATAAGTAAGCTTGCAATCAAAAATGCGAGAATTAGAGAGATAAAAGCGGAAATATTCAACTCTTCAAAGCTGCAAACCTATTTCGAGAATAACCCGAGGGACTTAGAGGTACTGAGACACGATAGACATTTAATTCCAGAGAAAATCGAGCCTTCAATGAAGTTTATTCCTCCCTACTTAGTTCCTAAGTCAATGAAAGCTACCTTCACCAACTCAACTATCAAGAAAACGAGACAACATCCATATAAAGCAGGTTCCAACTTTAGGAAGAGGTCTAGGCATAATCCCTTGAAGACTCTCTCTCTCAATAAACCGAGGAGAAAACACAAATAGAATTCGACTAGAGTAGTTATATTCAAATATTGCAATAGATATGACACGTATTGAGTTTTGGGTTGAAACAAGGTTTAATATGTGACATGGATTATAGGGAAATTCACGATAATATTTAGTTTCAACCTTTGTTTGGCTGTGGGACCCCTATAGCAATTATTCCTGTGGACCCCTTCCTATTGACCGTTATACAAAATTTCGAATCCTGTGTACTCCCTGATATCTTATGTGGACCACTAAGGGGTCCATTGGCTCCAGGTTAGGAACCACTGATTTAGGATTAAGTTTTTTGACAATCAATTTCAATTACATCGAAATAGTGTTGGGTTCTACAATGGAAATAATGGATTTACACACAGAATGTTCATTACCCTTGCATTGTCTCTTATTGATTAGTTAAAATGCCTTTGAACAAGTTCACTAAACTCAGAACGGATTGCACGAGGGAACTGAATGACAGCTTAGAAGATGCGAGGAAGTTCCGTCAAGGTGTTGGCTTTATTGGATTCATTACATCGAGCAGGAAAGATTCAACTTCAATTCATAATATCCTCGCAGAATTGAAAGACAAAGCTTACATTCGTGAAGATAATGTTGATGTTCTATTCTACATCTTTCATATAATGGAGATACAGAGTTGCAAGGAATTGGTCGAGGAGTATATGCGTACCAATCAGTCGGAGATGTCATCACATCAACCTCAACCTCCTCCTCCTCTTCACGGTGAGCTAATTGATCTAAATGATTGAGTATAAAAGGTCACATTTTTTAGATTTTTTTAAAAAAATAATTTAAAATTTTTACTCAAAATTGTCGCGTCGTTTAGAATAACACTCGAACTGAATACCAAAACTGACATTAAGTATGCTCCAACAATTATAAATTATCACCAAAAGTGTTTGAACCTAGGAAATAACGATGGACTACTAGTAGTAACGGAGATATATCCCCGAGTTACATATCGATTGTTTTAACTGCAAGATCACGGACGGTATTATTGACCAATGAAAATCTTAAAATTCTACTAAATTGTACTGTTTGCTGCTTAATTTACTGATTTATTCAGTATAATTTTATATTTTGTATTATGATGAAACCTTTTTTCATTTTATGTTACAAAGTTGCCGCGAGTATAAGACTTAAATTAAATTTTTATGAAAATATTTTTTAATATCAAGAGCAATAATATGAACGAGAACTTCCAGCATGCATGTTTCTATAACTCTACAAATTTCCTAGATAAAAACACTCTGAGTAAGCTTTGGCATTTGTTGTCTCATTTCACTTCCATCGATTCCATTCCTAAAATGAATCTCAGGTTAGAGTCTGTCCAGGTAGCGATCCAAGGGGGGGACACCTTCAGCCAACCCTTTACGTTTCCGCGTCGTTGTAACCACAGCCGCCGCCATATTGGAGAGACCCCCTTCCATCGGATCTCCGGGCAGAAGTTGCCAATGGCTGAAGACGCACTGAGGAAAAGCTTGACCGCCCGTCTTGCTCCTCAGCTCAGCTGTGAAGCCGGATGACTCACACACAGGGAGGTAGGACTTTATCACTGACATCGGGGAATATTCCATCCTCGTTTCCTCGAACACAACTCCTCTCCGGCGGTTCAGAACTGCGTAGATTCCGCCCATGGCCTCTTGCGGGCACTGGATCTCGCACAGGTAGACTGGCTCCAGGATCCGCGGCCGTGCGGTCAGCATGGACGCATTGAAGACCCGCCTGGAAGTCGGGATGATCTGTCCGGCACCTCTGTGAATGGCGTCCGAGTGGAGCATCACGTCCTGGATGTTGAAACAGACGCCGCGACAGCTCTCTTCACACAGCACCCCCTCCTTGCTGGCCCACTGGAACCCGGCCACGATGGTGTCCTTAACCTCGTTCAGGTACTGGACTCCCTTGGTGCAGTCGACTAGCATGTTCGGCCCGGAATTCTCGGGACCGAATGCCCAAATTTTCCGCCCCTCTAGAAGGTCCCATTTGTACTTGTCCACGAGGAACCGCGCCCGCGCCTTGACGTCTCCGGTGGGATTTATCTCCCCACTGTCAATGTCCTCTGCGATCCCCTCGGCCAACGGGGCGGCCTGGCAGTAAATGCGATTATGCGAGTTGGGAGATTTGGAATGACACATCTTGGAGCTCTCCTCCGAGACGGTTTCACGATAGGAGACAATGGGTTCGCTCTTTCTTATCGGGACACAGGCGTAATCTTCCAGATCCTTCAGACAGATCTCAAGATGCAGTTCCCCAGCTCCAGCTATGATGTGCTCTCCGGACGCTTCCGTACAGCACTGCACCATCGGGTCCGACTTCGCTAAGCGTTTCATCCCTTCGATCAGCTTGGGAAGATCTATGGCGCTCTTAGGCTCCACGGCTATACGCACGACTGGGCTAACACTGAACTTCATGACTCGCATGTTGTGCGCTACCTCAGATGTAGTGATGGTGCCTGTCTTCATGAGGTACTGATCCACCCCAACCAAACCGACTACATTTCCGCACGGCACGTCCTCCATGCCCTCCACACTACGTCCCATCATCAACACTGTCCTCTGAATGTTCTTGATGTACAGGTCTTTCTTCATTCCCGGTTTAAAGTCAGGCCCCATGATCCGTACTTTCTGTCCTGTGACAACTGTGCCGGAGAAAACGCGTCCGAACGCGTAGAAGCGGCCTTTCTCCGGGGTGGGCACCATCTTGGACACGTACATCATCAGTGGCGCTTCCGGATCGCAGTTTTTGACACCTACAGCCACCTCGTCATCCTTAGGTCCCTCGTACAAGATCTCCATGCGGTACTTCTGAGCTGCCACTGGGGAGGGCAGGTGGATGGCGATCATCTGCAGCATAGTTTCTCCCGCTGGCAGCCAGCGACTCATGCACAGCTTTAGCAACGACTTTCCTTCCTCTTTCATTTCTTCCCCGCTCAGCTTTATGTTCAGCTTTTGTGTTAGTTTAGTTACTTCTTCCTTTTTGAAGTTCATAATGGCGTTGAATAGTTTGTAGATAGGATTTAGGATTAGCAGGCAGAATCCGCGTTCATATCCTTCGCCCGTCTCTTCCTTCCACTTGTTCTCTTTCTCGCTGTAGAACTGGTCGCCCCACAGCCGCTTCATCAAATTCTTAGGTTCTAGCTTGAACTTTTCAACGTAGATCTCGGCGAACTGCTTCAAGGTGAAGGCCCACCCATGCAAACCCGATCCGAACCCGACAGTGCCGTTTGAAGGAGTCACCGTGATGTCCCCCATGGGCGTGTCCTCTCCGTAGGTCTGGATGATGACATTGACGCTCTCGACAATACGCGCCAACTTCTGGTAGAGATCTTCCCCTTCGAGTTGGAGTTCCAGGAGTGCTCGGTCGATTTTGTTCATGAAAAGGATCGGTTTGATTCGCTCCGAGATCGCTTGGCGTAGGACTGTCTCTGTTTGCACACATACGCCGCTCACACAGTCCACTACCACGAGAGCGCCGTCCGTTACTCGGAGAGCAGCCGTCACCTCGGAAGAGAAGTCCACGTGTCCAGGGGAATCGATCAAGTTGATCAGGAAACCGTTTCCGTCCGTCTCTTCCGAGATGTAGTCCATGTCAGTGGCTTTAAGTTCGTAGTAGAGAGACACAGCTGTGGACTTGATGGTGATACAGCGTTGCTGTTCGTCTTCACGGATGTCAGTGAAACGTGCTTCTCCTGCACGGTCTTTCGCGATTAGACCGGCCATCGAGATGAGAGAATCGGTCAGTGTCGACTTTCCATGGTCAACGTGTGCGATGACGGATATGTTACGGATGTTTGTTTGCTTACCCATGATAGCACGGACTTGTTCAATCGTGAAGTTAACCATGGTGATAATGATGTGCTAAATTTTTCAGTGAAAATGTACTTTAAATCATAGATATATCTAGATACATGAAAAATGTTAAGCCCACCATACTCAATGCAACAGTTGTGTGCAAATTGTATGGTGGATTTTAGTTAATAAACCCTTGAATGCACTTGGGATTTTTCTATTTATAGTAGTAACCCCAAACTTATATGGCTTCCCCATTGAAAATGGCTTAAACCGGAAATGACGCAACACATTCCTGTGGCAAGCGTGGGTTATTAAAGAAGATGATAGGATTTATTACAAGGTTAATTAATTTATTTTTAGGAATTGCTCTGTGACCATGATGATTTAGCATATTTTGAACCTAAAATGAAAGTTGAGTTGGGCATTCAGATAAAAATAGGTTGGGATTAGTAGATAATTTTTATTCTCAAAATAGCATATTATATTAGAAGTTACTATTCTTATATACTCTAGTCGCTCCAAATAGAATCCTATGCAATGATTGCAAAGCCTTTATTAAGATTGTATTAGTCTAAATTTAGAATGATCTAAAATTAGAATTAATATGTATTCCGGCTGATGTCACTGGAAATATATTATTACTTTAGCAAGTTGCTGACATGTTTGCATAGTGATTCAATCACAGTAATGGAACTTTTGGTGAGGAACGTGATTATGAAGGGACACATTTCTTAATAACGTAGATATTAAGGACGAAATTGATTGACTAACCAATATTAAATTCTAAATAATACCTGTGCTTCACACCTGTGTTATATCACAGTGTCTTCCCTTAAAGAGACCGTGAATACCATGTGAGTTCGCGAGACAGTCCCTAGAATATTTATCACATGTTAAATCCTACTCATTATTGCTTAATTCTTTTTGAAAATTCAATGATCCACCTTCATATCAAGCAACTGACATATTTACAAATCATCACTAGATTTCACAAATTTATTCATTCTTATTTTCTATTTCTGATAATAAATGCCAGTTTAAGACACTAAATTATGAACATTGATGTTTCATCCATTTTGTGTTTGAATACTTGATAGTAGTTGGAGCTTAATTAACCCGAGGATTCCTGTAATAACAACTCTAATAAAATAGATTGGCTAATTTGGAGTGGTTTTAGTGTTTCCTGTATTAGAAAGTAAAAGTAAAATTGTTAATAATTACCCTAAACACCATGGGGGTCGATTCTTTATATAATTAATCCCGCATTTATATGGCTTTCCCGCTCAACAGTGACTTAACCGGAAATGAGTTAGCAAAATCCGCTGTCCATCAATGGGTTTAATTAAATTAATAGATTTTAAAAAACAACATCCTTTTTTTTACTGTTTCTTTCTAGCGATCACTGATCGCATTGAAGATAAGGATCTACTAAACATATCAGAAAAGATTCCTGTGGGTGAACTAGAAAACTTCGCAGTAAAAGGACTTGGTTTCACTTTTATCCAGTTCGAAAATCTTACAGACGGCTTTGCTAGGACTAAGAAGACGTTGGAAATACTAAAGAAGTGGCATACTAGTGCTCCGATTAGTGAAAGCGCCTCAGCGATGCCACACTGTAGCTACGGAGGCTTAAAATTAGCCTTGCGAAGAGCTAATCTGAATGGCGTCATTAGAGATCTGGGCTTGGATAAGTATCCATAATTGGACCCACTCTGAACTATTAACTTCTATGTACATTTGAACTGTTGTTGTTTTTACTGTATATTCCCGCATTCAGCTATTAGTTGGTATCCATGTATGTATATTAGCTGCTGATATTGTGCATTGCATTCCTATTTCTGATTGTTTTCATTGCATTATTAGATTGAACATTGATTGTAGAATTGGGTGGGAACCATTCTTTGCTTATATTCCAACATAAAGCATAAAGTCTTTACCCAGCTTGGTTACAACGGAAAACTAGACAAAATGAAAAAAACAAAAACTATTTTTTTAACAACATTTATATAATTATGATTCCATAGTCTACTCTGCATAAGGCCTGGTATAAACCTCAAAACTTTGGACTAGGGATGAAGTAGAGGACGGAATTATAAGCGAACAACTTTATAGCTGGAATTTTACATGGTAAGTGTTAGTTTCACAAATTTTCAATCGATCTGTTTATTTAATACACGGGAAAGGACTTCATTTAAATTACTATACGCTGGAGACTCCTGCATCGTCCTCTACTTCATCCATGATATAATCCAGTGGTCCCCAACCTGGGGTCCATGGACCCCTTAGTGGTCCACAGAAGATATCAGGGGGTCCACATAATATAGGAAAATTGATATAGGGGTCGACAGTCTAAAAAGGTTGAAAACCGCTGGTATAATCGATGCCAGATCTAAATTCTTGTATAGGCAATAATAAAATGATTTATCGTAATATAAATAGTTTGGTTTTCGTAAAACTCAGCTTTGCCACTACAGAAACATGTCCATAGGTTCTTAACACTGGCTAATAACAAAGTGATTGGAAATCAGCAAAACTAACTAAGCTAGCTATCTAATTAATAAGTCTGTCGCTGTTTTTAACTTGATTGCGTCATATTCGGTTTCTTGTTCATTCTTCTTTCTTGATATAAATCATGTACTGGCGTGTTTGTTCCCTCAATTTCAGTATCCGCGTGTGAACGTTTCTTCGTTTTAGGCTTTTCATCAAACTTGAGAGTGTCAATATTCGTCAACATGGTGTCTATAAGAAAATCTTCATTAATCCTATGACCACTTCACACCAATCCTTGATATTATAATGTATTTGTATTAACAGTAGGATTGCTTAATATCAGTCCTTAAATTCCATTATTCGAAATTTGGTATCATATTAACATTGAAATTCTGAATTTAATAAATTATATATCTACAAAATCTTGATTCCCCCCCTTTATGAGTTATTTATCTAACCTGGGTCTTGTTGGTGATCTGTCTGTACTATCATTCTCATGAGGTCCTCCACCTTCACGAACGGCCCATGAAAGCACGTGGGAGGAGGGAGTTTGCTGACTAGGTCCGTCAGACTCTCCGGTATGGGGTACACCCCTCCTGCATGTGTGAGCAAGCCGATACCTGTAGAGTACATAATCGTATTTTAGATCCTAGCGCAATGTTCCCAATCTTCATTAAACCAAGTGGAAGTCCCTAAAAGCAGAGAGCCGCTCCCTTGGTTGCTCGTAATAGTAATTATTAACGATCGGGAAAGTACAAGCATCGGATCCTGGAGCTAGAAAATACTCCTGAGAAAGTATTTGGATCCCTGAGCATACACGTCAACCGTCCCGCTTTTTTCACTCTTCTATTGAGCTAATTTTACGAGTGTCCCGTTTTTACATGAAATTTCCTCATTATGACCCGATTTTTTGAATTCCTTGTATAATACTTTTCCATTGCGTCCCGCTTTTATCATGGCTCAATTTGGCATGTATGCCAGGGCCCCAAAAGAAAGGCTTCTAAGCGAATGTCTCAGAATTTCACGCAGTGCCTCAAAATTAAGTTGTACATCCATGGTTCCTGTTATATAAGTGCCTCAGAACTTCACGCAACATGTATTAAATTAATCCGATTCCCCGTTTCTAGGTACGTAATGGTACCTGGAGCTCCTGCAGGCTTATAAGGCTGCATATGCGTCGTGTCTGGCTTGTAAATATGAGGCTCGTAACTGCATTCAGATATGCTCCCAGATACGCTAGCCAACCTCACGCCGTCTGGCTGTGTGATGCGACTCTGCAAATTGAAATGTTTAAATTAACGCATAATATTCGTTCCATATTCAAGACGTGCTTACCTTGTACTTCATTACTTTTAGTTCGTTTTCTGTGCAGGGATACAAGTCAATGTATTTGTATCTGTCAATCACAATGATTGCATCCTTTTCTTTCATTCTCTGCAATCACAAAATATGGTTGAATGCGATTGCTAATAGGAGTACCCCCCCCCCCCCCCGTATCCGTACTTACCTCTGGAAGTATTTCCTCCAAAGCTTCAAATCTCCGTTTCTCCACCTTGAGCAGGCTGGTGAGATCTCCCACGTTGTTCTCGAACTCGTAGAATTGATCCCATATTTCTCTATTATCAGAGATGTAATAAATACATCGAACATAGGTAATGTCAATAAAACAATTTATAAAATCCTTTGGATTGCAAATAAGCAAAGTTGAAACCGATTGAACCGAATTTCAGTATTCATAAACCTAACCGAATACGAATACTGATAATATTCGGTTACTCCAATTAAATACGAATACTGGTATTGGGTTCCCAACCGAATATCAACTACAGGTAGCTCCGCTTAATCGGGACACTTTGGATATTTCGGCCCGATTAAGCGGAGTTCCCAATTAACTGATGAAGTTTAGTATTAGCTTCTATGTATGGGAACCATTTCGTTCCTGGAGACTTGTCCCAATAAAGCGGTTGTCCCGATTAAGCGGAGTTGACTGTATTTGCCAAATAGTATTTGGTCTAACTGAATATTGAACTATTCGGTTCCAAACTTGCAAATAAGGTAGTTCCACGACTTACGCTGTTTGCTCTGGCTGGACCTGAGTGAGTGCCTTCTCAAATAAAACCCTCGCGTTATTCTCATCTACAGGGGTACTAGAATGTGAGCATAATGGGTACATACATTCCTAAGCAAACTGAGTCATACCATTAAGATGTGTTAGAAAGTCCAGGTAGGCCAACACATATGATGATTCTGCTCCGAATTTCTAAGCATACAATTAAATATATTGCAGTTAGTGAGAACAGTTAAGTCGAAGTCGCTTTTTGTCTGATTGATTTTCACAGCTTAGGCAATTACGACGACGGACAAAAAAACCCACTACTTTATAATGCAAGTAATAAAACAATGTCGGCCAAGTGAAAAACAGACTTGACTGTACAGTGTTACCTTGTATCCGAGATCGAATATCTTCAAAGCTGTAACCGTTTCCTAAAAAACTAGATTAATACAATCTACGTTACCAAAGCATTTCACGATTATGCAACGAACCTTGCTTGAATAATACTCCATCAATGCAGCAGCAACATAAACCTGCAAATGCCTAATAAATGTCCTGCTTTAGAGTTGAGACATTTTATGAATAACATACGTGGTGTTTGCTTCTAGGATCATTTCGAGCTCGCCGAAACACCCCACGAGCGGTTATAACCCCTTCCACTCGCCTTGTGAACTTCATGTACTGGACATAAATCTAGAAATTGTATTCGATTCCTTGTCACTTTATACTGTCAATATTTACTAGCTATTTCAGTGGATCCCGGTTTTAAGAACACCTGACAACATTCATATCCTGAAAAGGTCTTGCATAAAAAAGCAGAGAAATTACCAGATAAGACAAGTAAACAATGACCAAAGTATTGATATATTATTGCATTCCTACGAAACATGCTTTATACAACAAAATTGTGATTTGTAATTTATTTGAAATGTGATAAAATTGAAGTTTGATATGCTTCTATCTATTCCGGAAGTGTACACAATTAGTCACTACTGTCATGAAGATATTCGAATATGCCCCAATGTGTTCTTAGAATCAGTTTCCACTGTGTTTAACACATCACTCACAAGCGTTGGATCCAAATCTTCGTTTTCCAAGCCTTTCTCATATATCTTACGCACCTTTTTGTATTTCATTCTTCCCTATACACCAAGATAAAATGGAGAATAATTCATGCTCTGTACTAGCCACCCAGTTCAATGATATATTATATTCTCGACCCCCGGATTCAGGAATTTCCCCAATATCCCTCCAAGTTAAATATGAGATGATGGTGCATTGTGTTGGACAATAAAGTCTTTTAAAGTGGAAATAAGTTCAGATTCATTCTATCTGTCGATTCCCGTTTAGTAATAAGTCAGTGAAAATGTGTAATATCAAAGTCGTCCCAGCACACTGAGTTACCTACCAGCTACCACACACTTAAAATCCTCGTTAAGTGTTGTAATTTGCTGGTAATACTCTATGTACATTGAAATTCCTAAAAATTATAGATTTGAATTGTTTTGGTATTTCTTCATAGCTCGATAATGTTAATAGGACCAATATTTTCTGGATTTTGAAAGTAAATTGCGAGTATTTTCACATAATTTTTCAATACTTCGACTATAAACTAGTTCCTAATGCTATCAAGTTGGTTATTATAAGGTGATTACATTTATTTCGTACAATGGTGATACCCATACGCTATGTCCAACGTTAATCGAATGCTCTGATATACAAAATATCCTTTATAATAGTCCAATCAGCTCATTGAACGTTCTTTAAGGATCTATGCTAACCAAACAGACATTATAGACTGGACAATATGTACACTTAGTACAATACTTATGCAGTAGACTTGGATATTTCTAAAACAAATATTTTCAAGATTTACATTGGATATTACGCGTATTTTCTCATAATTTTGCTCTAGTTTGACCTAAAATGTTGCCAATGTTGATTCAACGATCGTCACCGTTACGCTTCAGTATCTAATGGTGAAGTCTAATAAAAGGTTTCTGAAATATACTTTTCTGTGGATTCATATTTGCCAAAGTGCCAGGATATGAATTCTATCGAATTTGACATGATACAAGAACCCATCATTGGAATGTGAAATACATTGATCAATATTCGCTGAATCTTCAATCCCAGAAGACATATGCCAGGATACCGGGATTGGAATCATAGGTGGAGAAGGTAGACGAATTGCTTTCCTTTTTTCTTTTACACTTCTGCATAAACTAAATGAGCGATAATCGAGCCTTAATTGCTAGCCCATATCCGTACCAGAACGGTATTAATCGAATAATGTTTAAAATTAGTTCCCTCTATGACTATACTGTTGTAGAAATGCTTTTGTGAAATAAGAGAGTAGCAACAGTGGTAGAGGACAATTATATACGAGAGTTCCATTGTACATTGCTTTTTGGACCATGGATAAAACCGTGAAATTTCTCCCACTTTCGTCAAGCAGACTTAGCCATTCGAATTATTAATTGATAAACCCAAAGTGGATTTGAATAAAATGATTCATTTTCGCGTTATACATACGTGTAACAGACATAAATTGCATTTCGGAACTCACAAAGTATTATTTACAAGCAAATCGACTGATGGAACGAGATTGTATCGTAATTTGGAATTTGGAGAGATGTCATTGATGCCCCCTTTTAAATGCAGAGAGAGAATTGTCCGCACCTTATACAATGGGGGCTAATGGCTAATAAGAATTTTGCTCGAAATTTTCCTGCTTTTAGATGTCAAAATGAACATTATGCGGTCGCTCAGGCCTTTGGAAATTGATATTCGACCATTTTTAATAAAATTCTCTGTGAATTGATTCGTTCAACAGTGAGTTCGTTATACCCTCGCTTGTCGATTACCCTTTATCCCTTTTCCAAAGTCCCGTAAATCTGCAATCATTAAATCTTATATCATACCTGAAACCAATCTTACCACCCTTTAACCCAATAAACAGAACAGAAGCTTTAGATTTAGATTTTGCCCGATAACAAATCTAATCACTCGAATTAAAACATTTTCAAATAAGTTAGGACTGAGACTACTTGTGTAGTTTGTCTCTACGTAAAGAGGAGTTATCATTACTTCTTCGTAGTCCGCATATGCGAAGTAGAGGAGAAGGCTGTCCGGCAGGAAGAGAGAAATCGCACGTTCGTACCATTGTGAAACTTCTTCGGCCATTTGTTTGCTGTGTATCGCTTCCTACACAACAAGATACTAGAACTACTGCGAATTCCCTATATTAGCTATATTCCATAAATTCAGAAAATCTAGTCAAGTTTACCCATTTTATCAATTTAAAAAAATTAAATATATATTCATTAGCCGCTATAACGATTGCTATCTCAGTTTTAGTTCGTTTTCATAGATCAATTCGGTTGCAAAGGGAGTTGACCGTATAATAATGCCAAAATGAATTATTAGAATTTGTTAGATTAAATATAGAGTAATAGTAGCATATGACAGTACACATAGTATATACGCTTATACCCCTTTCTCTGCCATGAACTTGCTTCTGGATTCCAGGAAGTGTGCAGCTTCATACCACAAGTGTGCGTGGTATGGAAACACCAAGAGACACTGCTCGAATGCGAACATTACTACACAAAATATAGTTATAACCGACCTCTCTCATCTCTATACAGGCAGTAGCCACTGGTCCGGTTTCAACCTGACCACTTTTGACCAATTTAACCTCAAAAAAAGAACCATTTTGTACGGTCGGACTGATTTCAACCTGACCACTTCACACCTGGCGCCTACGGCCTTGCTATATATCACAGTGTATTCTACCTCGCTTGGTTAATACGACCATGTCGTCCGTCTGAAGCACATTGGATTTCTCCCAGTTTATGTATGCCTTCCATAAATCGATCTACACAAATATAACGCAATGTGAATTTGGATATTCGTCACGTTATTTAATAGAGTAGCGACCTGCTGCAGTTCCTTCTGGTTTCCAGACGGGGGTACAGGGGGGCTGTTCTTATTCAGAGTCCGGTATTCTGATTCAAATGTTTTGGCAGCCCTTCTGGCCTCTCTCTGCACTCGGTTCTTATCTTCCAAAACCTTCTTTGAACTCGGATTGCAACTCTATTTAAATACTTTTCAGTTTTCACACTTTCGTGAATTTAAGAGAACGGAATATTCTACCAACCGTTTCGAATTCGCTATATGATTTCCATATTGTCTCTACTCCTTGCAGTGCGGTAGCAATCGCTCTCTATCAAACAAACAAACTCTCATTTCTCATTATCCACTTGGGATATATCCAAATCTACACTTCAGATACCTGATAGGTTTTCCTAAGCTGATTTGTCTTTTGGGTTTCTGCGAATGTCCCTGCGCAATCACTATAAATACACTCAAACTCACGAACGAATAAACAATTGTAAATTATTTGGAAGTTCCGATTGAACGCACATCTTGTAAGTTGTTTACTAAAATAAATATGTTTACCTTGTTTTCAAAAAGTGTATAAAGTCTTGCCAAATCTATAGAACGAACAACTCATTGATTACAGTTTTATTTCGAATATATTTGTATTCACTTACTGATGTTGCGTTCATGTCAAGTCCAACGTTGTCCAAAGCAAACTCGTAAGCCTTCGTCAGTTTCTCCCTGTTCCAACCATTGCAATGATAAAAGTTCAATAATCAATACTGATAGGATGTAGATATTATTATTATTATTATCTAGGTCATTACTTTTTTACTTAGCTTTGATAATTTCTTAATAAAGCGAGGTATGAGGCAGCGGTTTTTTCTGTTATCGACAAATTCTTAAAATTTCCCAATCCTAATCCACCAAAACCCTAATACATTTCGCATCTCTTCACACTTAATTATTACAACGAATTATACACTATTCCTCCATTCGTTTGTCGTTAGTCGTTAGTAATGATAATGTGAAAGTATTCCCTTTCAGGACGCCACAGTCGCGTAGTCGAGTGTAAAGTACATTTGTATTAAACATATCCAGGGTTAATAATCCGGGCGAGGATCAAATGCAAGTCAATACAGTTCATCTTCAAGGAATACTGGACAATTTCTTTATTTTCCATGATCGGTCATTTGATATTCTCCCATATCCTAGGGGAACACTCGCATGCATGCCAACTGTCCCGTTTTTGGCGGGACGGCCCGCTTTTTCACTCTTCTATTGAGCTAATTTTGACGATTGTCCCTTGAAATCTCCCCATTATGTCCCACTTTTTTAAAATTCCGTGTACGTATAATACTTTTCTATTGCGTCCCGCCTTGTCCCACAAAATTCAACGCCGCGTCTCGATTTTTTGCCGCATATACCAAATCACAACTCTGTTACAATACAAGCTACAATTCCTAATACCTGTAGTTCGACAGCTCCCTTTTCACGTCTCTCACGTAATTGACGTAGCATTTCCATAAATCAATATGCAACACCCTTTTCAAGCATCTCTGAAACAACTACGATTGGAAATGAATAAAGTCGAGGCGATTCCGTGTATCTATCAACTAACAAGTAAATTACCTTCTCAACCTTATCGTAGTTCCGATTTAGCATCTACACCGAAAATAACAGAATAATATACAATTGTTGTTTCAAGTTTACTGTCATACTCATGGCTGTAAGCCTAAAACATCCCTCTGAATATTTTCATGTCTGGCCCGGTGGTTCCCAAACTGGGGTCCATGGACCCCTTAGTGGTCCACAGAATACAAGAAAATTGCTATGGGGGGTCCACAGCAAAATAAAACCAGCTGGCCTCGCCTATGCATTGAATATTACGATGTAGGGCAAGTTTTCGTGCGTCGACTAATATTGGTTTAAATTTGCGCGCCTGTAGAAGCGTGCATACGCCTAGATGGAACATTGGTCATACTCATTTACTTCCAGTTTCTATGTGTGTTAAAAACTTCTTTGCCGTTTCTTATAATAGCCGATCAGTTCCTCTAACTGCTTGATTTGTTTAAAAATTCACAACCAGTACTACGAAGTTCATTTTGCATTCTGAACACATTTAAGAGTTTGTAAGATTTTAAGGTATTTCCCCAGAATGTCCAGTGTCATAATCATTAATAATACACTTTATAACAGTAGAACCTAAATTGTATTAAGAGTTGAGGCACTGGAATAAAAGGCCCTTGTTGGTAACGGGCGATTTCTTCCTTTAACAAATGCTGGCGCTAAAATTCTTCAAAATTTCGCTTTATGCTTTCATCGGTATTCCGTAAATCTTCAGAACACATTTTACAACTTGTGACGATCAAACACTTCAGTTACTTTGATAACTCCCACTCATTGGACCCCACAAACAAAAAGTAACAAAGTTCAATAAACAAAATTACCCCATCAATTATCATCACCTCTACACTGAGTACCCATATCCCATCCCACTCAACCAACCATTAAAACGCTCATCATAGGTTTAATCCCGAAGAGCTTAAAAATAGAAATATTCACACATACGTACACAACAACAACAACAACAAATTCAATACACAGGTTATGAGTAAAGGGATGCATTACTAGCGTTACCATAGTAACCAAGTTATTGCAGTAAAGTAACTCCACCTCAAGCTCTATGTAAGTCTTCCAGAAACGACCACAGGTTGGGAACTGTGTTACCAACTTCTCGAAAAGTGTCCTCGACCGTGTGATGTGTTGGCTCTGGAGAAACAATATTGCAAATAAGCTACAGTCAAATCCCGTTATGACTGAGCTCTCGTGATATTAAATTTCGTGATTTGCATTTATAATGAATGCTACAACCGGACTAAAAAAAAACATTTCGTTATGTGTGTTATGAGTGTACAATGTACATATATCGGACTGGTCCTAACAAGAGTTCACTGTATTTATACCACAGATGCCAACCTCTGCAAGAAAAAAGCGGGACATTGAGCTATTAGGCGGGGCATAGTATAATTGTATTAGTCCCATACACTGAAAAGCGGGACAGTTCCACTTTTTGGAACGTTTTCGCTGGACTTTACTTTCAACATATGTTCGAAAAAGTGGGACGTCCCACCCGGGACAGTTGGCAAGTATGTTATAGTATTGCGTCGAGGGCAGAGCATACATATTTGTATAAGAAATGGTAATGAATAGGAGACATGATCTCTTAGATTCCAAAACAGTGAGTCCCATCTTGTCATGAACAACTCGTTTGGACCAGAACAGTAATGGCGTAACAAAGTTACTTAAGAACCTAACACAGTTCGTATTCAGTATGCGATATGTAGGAAATATGATAAATTTATCGGTTTAAACTTATATTTTGTATCACATTCCCTTTCAATGATATGATTGTATAAATAACTTTATATTCTGAACTAGGATTTCTACCTAACATCAAGATATGTATTTACCTGCGCCTCCCTTATAAGGACACCCCACGCATCCAGGTCGTAGGGATTGGTCTTCAACTTCGTCTCCGCTCTCTGGCCTTCTGTCGTGGTGGACCAGGGTTGGGTGAGGTCTGGGACCTTGAAGAGTTTGTTAGATTCAAATGGAACTAGAGGCATTGCGGTTTATTTATAGAATCTAAAAATAAACTAACTTCTCTTTCATGTTTCTTTGCGAAGAATTCGGTCGCATTTGGCAGCACAGGTTGAGGTTGTGTTGGAATCTGAGTTTGTGTCAGTGTGAGGGGTTGGGATTGAGTGGTTGCTGGGGCAGGAATAGCACTGAGTGTAGTGGCAGCCATTAGGAATAGCTCATGAGGCCTCTAGTTAGTTGAAAAATTGGAAAGAATTGAAAGAGCATTTGAAAGCACATATTTCGCTTTTCAAACATTCTGTGCAAAGTAGGAGAGAGTAGGAGCTTGCGAGAAGATATATATGCCTACTCGACTGCTCGTCCTATTTGTACGCAGTTAGTTGAGATAGGCATATAACCATGCCTATTGCACTAAGGATTCCTAACTCTGATTATAATCTGTATGGAACATCACGAGGATGTGAAAATTAATTATTTTATACCTACTATCCACCTTACGGGTTTTACCTCGATATATATCTTGCTGGGTATAATTTGTATTTATATTTTTGATTCGGATAGTTTATACTTTGAATTAACTAGCAGTGATTATGTTGAAGTAAATTTGTGAAACATTACAACGAGTTGTCTCATCTTACCCCACCAAATAAGTTGAAATTGAACGTTTAGTTTTGTTAATCTTTCCTTTGTAGGATCGAAGTTGATTAGATTTCTGTGTAATTATCTCAACGTACATCTAATTGCATAGTATTAGCTACATCATTGGATTACTGGTATTTAGTAAAGATAGTAATCTACTATTTCAAAAGTTTATAACTTGTATTATACCTTGTTTGTCATTTTTCTGTTTTTGTTTCAATTTTTCAGACTCTAAATAAGTGCATTAGGTAATTATGGCTAAGGCGTATGACTATCTCTTCAAACTGCTCCTAATCGGCGACAGCGGAGTAGGAAAGACCTGCGTTCTCTTCAGATTCTCAGAGGACGCTTTCAATTCAACCTTCATCTCAACAATCGGGATTGACTTCAAAATCAGAACGATTGATTTGGACGGTAAAAAGATCAAACTACAGATCTGGGACACAGGTATGCTTATTCATCATAATAACATTGTCATGACATAATCTCTAATTCGAATAAGTCTTTTTAGCCGGGCAAGAGAGGTTCCGTACCATCACGACGGCCTACTACCGGGGGGCGATGGGGATTATGCTGGTGTACGACATCACGAATGAGAAAACATTCGAGAACATCAAGCATTGGATACGGAACATAGACGAGCACGCGGCGCACGATGTGGAGAGGATGATAATCGGGAACAAGTGCGACTTAGACGATCAGAGAAAAGTCCCCAATCAGAGAGGGGAGATGCTGGCGGTCGAGTATGGAATAAAGTTCCTAGAAACCAGCGCCAAGTCCTCCACAAATGTGGAAGAGGCCTTCTTCGAGCTCGCTCGAGACATTAAAAATAAAATGGACAAAAGCAACGCCCGCATGAACAGTCTTAGCGTCAAGCCGGAGCGTCTCCCTCGACTGGACATGCCTGAGAAGAAGGAAAGGAAGAACTTCTGCCGTTTTTTCTGACCCCTCCCCATTTAGAATGCCTAACTTTGTATGAACCAACTAGTGCCTTGTATGTGATGTAATTTTCAAATATCCTTCAAAATGTGTGTGACTTTTCTCTCAACACGCATTTCTCCATATGGCAACTCTTTATGTTTATGGTATTATGTAAATTATTATAATGTGATCTGACTTCGTAGCGTCTTCACTCTGTATTAATTAATATTAATATTATAACCCCACAAGTCCTATATACGTATTGAACTTGTATAACGTCTGTGACGAGCATTAGAATGTCAGCTGGAGATGGCAGGTCAGGGGACAGAGTGAAGCTGGATCTTGGGGAGGAAGGGGGGGACTTGTCACTAAAAATAGACACAGAATACGCGGTGAGGTATGAGAAACGGAAGCGAGGTGAAGAACTGTCCAAGCTTAGGGATAAATACGGCTACGAAACGGAGAGTTGTTCCTCCGACTCAGATCTGGAAGACGAGCACGGGAAAGGACTGTCTGTTGAGAACGACAAGTCCTTCCTTCGTGTGCTGAGTCTCATCAAGCAGAATGACCCCTCACTCCACGATCTGAATGCAAAGTTCTACGCCACTGAAAGTGACACCAGTATCAGCGAGGACGAAGCCCCGATTTTCCTCCGGGACTACGAGAGAGAGAAACTGCTGAGGGACGGACCTGCTGAGTACGATTCTGGGTCTGAGCTAGGCGAGAATGGTTCAGACGCGCTAGCTTATAATCCTGAGCAGAAAGAGTTGAAGAGGGATTTGTTGGAAGCGGCGAGCGAAATGAAGGAAATAAGGAATATTCAGAATGGTAAGAGATCAGAAATAAACGTTTACATTTCTATATTACTAAAAAGTTGTTGAGCACGAAAAAAGCACGGAAAAAAACACGGAAAATCCCCTGAAAAAGCATGCTGCGATTCAACTGTTTTTTCATGGGTTTTTTAGGTGTGTCGATTTATGATAAATTATTATTTTTTGTTTACAATAGATAAATAAGGTAAACATTTATTTATTTTTTTACAGATCAACTCAACGAATCTGAATTCCTGAAACCACGCATCAAATCGAGCACAGAAGTGTCCCGGGAGGAGAGGGACTATGCTGATTGGCTCAAAACGAACCCTTCGACCGACCTAGACCCACCTCGCTCCCTCTCCGACTCACAGACAGCTGAGCTCTCGCATCTGAGGACTTTCTGGACGCAGACAGATCTGAGCGAGGAGGACAGGTTCCTGAGGGATTACCTCCTGGAGAAGAAGCACCTGGGAGAGGAAGGGGGCGTGGGGGAAGGGAGTGAATTTGATGACCTCGACTTGGAGCAGTTGGATGCTGCTGACGAGTTCGAGAGGAAATATAATTTCAGGTCTGGACTCTATTCACTGAGGACTTAGGACTGAACTTTTGTGAAAGTAAAACCAAGAATTCCTGTTCGAAACTAAATAATATTTGAGAAATCTGAATATTTGTATAGATCCCACTAACCTTTCAGGAATGAGTCCCAACATTCGTTTATGATTGGTCGCTAAGTTCAGATTCGAATTTTAAATTGGATTTGAATTATGGCATTACATTGAATCACTATGCATAAACCGGACTAGCTAGATATCAACAGTGATACTGTACTGATGCTGTAGATTTGAAGAAGAAGAAGGTTCTCTGATCGCTCGATACCCTCGTCTCGTGATGAACTCAGTCCGAAGAGAAGACACGAAACGCAGAGACCAGAGACAGCAACGGAATGAAAGGAAGGAGAGAGAGAAGATGCAGGAGAGAGAAGAGGTAAAAAGACTCAAAAACTTGAAGAAGATGGAGATTCAAGATAAAATTGAATTAATCAAGAAGGTATTTTGTTAATATTAAGCTGGGTACAACAAATTCTTATCGATGTGAACCATTGTAGATAACAGGCAACGCTGAATTGGGAGTCGGCAGCATAGATGTGTCAGGAGATTTCAACGCAGAGGAGTATGATAGGCAGATGAGCTCGATATTCAATGAGGATTATTTGGAGCAGAGAGAAATGACAAAACCTGACTTCTCTTCCTTCCTTCCTCCCGAGCTCTTGGACTCAGATACAGAGGAGCTGCACTGTGAAGATGAGAGGTTCGTCATGGACGCAGACTACATTGAAGAGAACAGAGATAGATCTCAGCCGTTTATCAATGTGAGAATATTAGTTAGACACCATGGTAGAACCTGCACAATCCGGCATTCCTTCATAATCCAATAATTTCCTTATCACAATGAGTCGTATTATGCAGGATAATTAGGATGGATTTATAATTATTTTTAAATTTCTTAGTAATTCCTTGAAGATTTTAGAAAGGTTTTAAAATACATGGAAGACACACTCTTCTCCATTTTATACTTCAAGTAACATAGTTCTTACGATTGCATTCCATTAGGGTGACTCTGTTGCTACGAACTCCCACTTGACCGAGGCGATAGAGGACTATTACAAGCTGGACTACGCAGACAAGATAGGAGACCTCAACTGCAGAATGAAGTACAGAGAAGTTTTTCCAAACGCTTTCGGACTGACCACGGAAGAGATTCTGTCCGCAGAGGATCGGGAGTTGAACCAATGGGCCTCTCTCAAGAAAACTGTCCAATTTCGATCTGAAAATGATGAGAAACGAGACGTTAAGAGGTACAAGCGTAAATCGAGAGATATAAATAAGAAAAAAAGAACTTTCCTCTCGATTTACAAAGATTCACCTGAACATCCTGAGAACAATTCTGAATCAAGTAAGAAAAAATCCCAATCGAAGGACTTTCCATCTCTGTCCAAGGATCAGAAGCGAATCAAGATGAATAAGAAGCTGAGTGAGAGCCAAAGGGACATCTTATCTAGCATGTCTAGTGGTAGAATGAAAGCTTTCAATATAGATCCTAAAAAGGGGTTTAGGAAAAAGTAACCATTAAATTTTACCGATGCAATGTTATTGACTTTAATTTGGCACACGTGATAGTAATTCACAGCACTTCGTCAGCCATGATTAGTAGCTGAGCTTACGTTATAATGTCATGAGTCGGTTCAAGTGTTGATGTTGCAAGATACAGCAGACACTGACCTGTTATTTATGAACGAATCAAAGTCGAATGTAAGCACTGTAGGATGTAACAAGATGTTAAGAATTATTTTATCAGCTAAGGTTCTCAGTTCAGATTATTTCGACTTTACATGTAAATTCGTCCCACCCTAGTAGGGTACTGCCAGAGGTGTATGGCTGGTATAATAATATACAATTATAGCTCAGATTCCATATTAATATGTTCAAGTGTGCTGGAAAGGCGACACTTATTTCTTGTATTTCTAATTTTGGGAAGCCCTCAAATTAGACTGTAGAGTTACCAAACATGAAATCATGTTTAAATGTTTAACAATTTATAACAATTATTTTCGCGTTTCAGAACATTAAATGTTCCAACTTTGCGCTACTAAAGAGAGCCGTCTTTTGACTAATTAGGACGAGCTTACTCACTAGTGCTACAATTGTACAGAGATTCACTGGCATTCGGGTCTGCTCAATGCTTTTTCTCGTTACGACATTGAACGAACGCTCTCCAATCTATTCGCATAGCCCCGGCAGTTAATATTAACTACGCATGCACCAGAATAGAAGTTCTATTAACGAATTAACTATTTTTAAGTTTTATTAATAAACTATTGCGCAACCAGTTTGATCTGATAGTCTTAATTGCACAGCCAATGGCAATTCAAACTTAATAATGGTAACACAGTCAGTTCGTGAATATAAATAATTATTTTATTCATAGACTTACTACGTAGTTTCAAATTCCTAGTTTAGTAATTAGATAATTTATTAAACATGTCTAAAGCACCGAATGCTCTGCCGATACAGAAGATAGTTGTGATAGGGAGCGGCGGCGTCGGAAAATCTGCTCTCACTCTCAGATATATGTACGATGAGGTTGGTTGATATTAAAACATAATTCTTTATTGTATTGAAAACAGTAGAATAGTGTTGTTACATTATAATTGAATTGAGTATTATAGCGATTGTACACTCCACAGTTTAATGCAGAATACAATCCGACCAAAATCGGACAGTTCAAAAAGGATACTCAAACCGACAGAGGAGACAAATGCACCATTGAGATCCTAGATACGGCTGGAGAGGAGGACTTCCTCGTCAATGTGAGCCAGTATTATGCCGCTGGAGACGGATTCATGTTTGTATTCGCGATTAATGACATCGATTCTCTGTATCGAATTAAGGAAATGTACGAAGATGTAGCGCATGCCAAGGGGGAGAGCAGAGTTGATATGATTCTAGTTGGGAATAAATCGGATTTGGAGTTCGGAAGGCAAGTCCTGACTGTAGAGGGACAGAGCTTAGCTGACAGATGGAAGTGTGAATATATAGAAACCTCTGCGAAAACTGGAGATTTTGTGTCGGATGCTTTTCAAGCAATTTTAGGCTTAGTCCAAGATAGCAAGTTCAAAGTCGCTTCGCCAGAAGTAAAGAAAACTAAGAAAAAACGGAAATTTCTGCTAAAAGCAAAATGTTCAGTCATTTAGGTTGTATATATCATCTCTCATGTATATTAATATTGTTGTCTGTATATACGTATATTCATTGCAGTATTGAATTATTCTCTGTCAGAACTCAATACTCGTAATTGGGGAAATCTTCTTAGTTTGAGAGATGAGTAAGAATAGTGGAGCTAATTAAAACTATCAAATTAGTCAGAAAAGAATGAAATAGTAAAAATGAGTGTTAATTCGTTGAGGAAATTGTCTCCTCAAATACTGACGATGTGTCGTTGTTACGGAGTTGTGTACTCTATAGTTTATGGTGGATTATGAGCCGACTAAAGCAGACAACTATCGTAAGAATATCAAGACGGAGGATCAGACAGAAAGCCAGCTGGACATCCTAGACACTGCAGGTTAGCTTAGATAATGCATATTTCAACGTACAACAAGAATTGGCAATGGATATTGTAGAATCAATTCGGAATCACTGCCGTTTTTTCGGACATATGCTGAAAGAAATGTCCCGCGTAAAGGTTCCAAAAAATGAAATTGTCCCGCTTTTGAGTGTGTAGGACTAATACAAATATATTTGTCCCTCTAAAATACTACTATATCCCGATTTTTTTCTTGCAGAGGTTGGCATGTATGTTATTGTTGATTTGCATGCGCTAGGGCAAGAGGACTACCCGGTGGTAAGAGAGGCGTATTATAAAGGCGGGGAAGGGTTTCTTTTGATGTTCGCTATAAACGATCTTGACTCGTTTACTGCCCTGGAAGACTTTCACGACCAGATCCTCACCGTGAAGGGGTCCAGTAAACCGGTTCCGTTTCTTCTCGTCGGGAATAAAGTGGACTTGGAGGATTTCAGAACTGTGTCGACAACAGAAGCACATAATTGCGCTTCAAAATGGAACTGTCCTTACATCGAAACTTCCGCTAAAACCCGCGTGAACGTAGACGAGTCTTTCGTGAATCTCTTCAACCATATCTACGCTGCGAAGAAACCAACCGACCCTGAACCACAACCGGCAAAGGTGAACGAGAAAAGATGCTGTTCCATTATATAAGCTATTTTAGTAGAGAGTTGTTAGACTCAAGTTTGTTACATCTAGGATTGGTAATGATTGTGCTATACACACTGACTCCCTTATTTATCACTCCATTCTGTGGTAGATGTCTATATTCGTACTACATTCATTCTATATAACTATGTTACTACTTTGTCTAATGACTGACTAGTGTGTTTATTCAATTTGCTATAATATTATTTTTATTATTTCCATGAATTGAATGAATCTAGAGGGATGGTAGCATATTTCTTATTTCCGTTATACTCAGGGGTTTATCTAGGTGCTCGGGCGGCACTTTTAGGTGCCAGTCTGGTATCGTCCGAGGAGCCAAGGTGCTTGCAGTAGGGGTTCGATTTTGGTACCGGGTTATCACCAACCCTGGAATTACAAAATAAACCCCTGTTTGGGTGCCATATAAGTTTTATCACCTTCGAAAAAGTGCCGGAGTGGAAAGTTCTAGATAAACCCATGGTTATACTACCAATTGACATACCTAAGATCTTGCATGTATTTCCCATACATTGAAGCTAATACTAAACTTCATCGGTTAATTGGGATCCCTGTTTAATCGAGGAAAAATATCGAGACCCGATGTGTCAGATTGATAGTTTGAGTCATTTGTAAATTGGTTTTAATGGAACGTTTGCAGTTAATTGTGTAAATATATTATTTCAATATTAGATATGATTGTGAAACTAATTTCAATTTTCATCTTGTCTGGGATCATTGACTCTGTGCATTCAGGACAGACATTCACTTTAAAAATCCGACCACGAGACATGCAGTGTTTCTATCAGCCACTGAAAGAGGGACAGTACTTAGAAATAGATTTCCAGGTCATTGAAGGGGGAGGATTGGATGTAGATTGCTACCTTAAAGACCCCAACCTTCGGAGTTTTAAAACCTTTCAAAGGACTTCAGAAGGGTATCACACGTTTGTAGCTGATACCACTGGTGACTATTCGGTGTGTTTCGATAACTCTTTTTCCTCACTCATACCTAAACTTGTTTATTTCATCTTTCAGACCAGTGCTGATGAAAATTTTGAGGTAAATCAATGAAAATGTAAATACTATTATCTAAGCATTTGGTTAATACAGTAGAACTCGGGATATTATCAAAGACGTACTTCGGTTTAGTCTCATTTCTCTGAACCAAAATTAATTTAATACATATATTCCTATGTAATATCAACTCGGTTAATAAGTACTTTTTTCCGCTTCCGGAGGGTAGTCTTATCAGAGTTCTACTGTGTGTACATATTTTTTGTAGAAAATCAAATTTTCCCCCGAAGAGATTTCTAACTACGAAGTGGACGGCCAGGTTCAGAATCTGGAGGATAAGCTTAACAACATAAACCACGCACTAAACCAGATAATTACGGCGCAGAGGCATTTGAGTGGGAGAGAAGTGAGACATAGGAAGACTGTAGAGAACAATTACGAACGTGTCAACTATTTCTCAATCGCTCAAATAATCGTGTTGCTGGTCGTTGCTGGGGTACAAGTTGGAATGGTGAGGATATTCTTTAGAGAGAAGAGAGGAAGGACACAGATATGATATTATGTGCTGTGTGTGCTCTGATTTATATCATTTGTAGGGTTTTAACAAAGCTCATGTTCTACCAATATGAACCCTAATATTGTATATTAGAATCTACTTTATAGCAAAATCTCTTATCTACAACTCTGTTGTTGGAAACATGTGGTGTTACATTAAGCAGCTGTTAAAACGTTTCAAGGGTAGGGGATGATTAATATTTGACAGACAGATGGGGAGGGAGAGAAGGATTTATCGTTTACCGTTTAACGGTCTCTAGTAGGAAGTGGAATGATCACATTTGTCCAAAATGTAATTAACGAGTTTTTCAATCTCAGATTTCGATATCCTTTCTCTCTAGATTGAGTGTGATATCAATAATTATATTATTTGTTATCTATAACTGCAGACTACTAACTACCCTATTGTTTGAATCCATTCATACACTATTAGGATTCATAACAAATGCACTTAATCTATAGTTAGAGTTGCATATACAGATACGAGATTAGTTATTACAAATAACAGAGAGCTGTGTTGGATGAATACGGTACCTATCAATCACCTAGATTTTGGTGTGTGCTAAGATCTCCAAGTTTAACTCCTTTTAAGGATTTTATTTTTAAATATTATTTCGATTTGAAAACATGTTCTTTCCAGTAAATGTCTAGGTTCACTAGTAACCATCTTACGAATACTCTCGGTTGTAGGAATTTTATTTTATTACTACTATAAAGGGAGACTACGTAAATACTAGGATTATTAATCAACATTTAATCTATATTTAGAATTCAATTTATGTGTGTTAAATTTAGATCGTTTAACAATGATCTAAATAGCTCGATCAAATTTTTTAATAAGATCACGTTTCTTTGGTCTAAGCGTAAGCTCTACAGCTTCTAAGCACGAGGAAGCCAGATCAAGTCCAGACATAGTCAATTCGTTTTTTGAAGAATGATCTCAAAACTTCAACAATTCTTCACAACTAGAATTCAATTACTTCATAAAATCTCTCAGACCTCACAACTTACATCACATCACCCCATTCTCAGAATAGGGTTAGGGTTAGGATTAGGGTATTGTGTTTACAAAATCCTGATTCTAGCCCTAACCCTATGCATTTTATGAAAATATGTGTGCCTCCAAATATAAAGCTAATTAGACCACATCTAATTAAATAGACATTTTTCACTGTAAAGGAAACAATTTCTTTTTACCAACTAATTAATTTTGATTTACATATTCGACACCATTCGAACGTTCTTAATTTAGCTATTTTGAAAGCATTGATTTGCGAGAGATCATTCGTAAAGGAAATGATTAGGAAACTTTCAGTTTAAAAATTGTCGAATCACGGGCAGTTCAAGTGGATGATATTTTTAGATCGCAAACATGAGGCTTCCTTCACTTCGTACATTTGAATTGAAACTATAGAACAAGAATAGCTATTCTCTCAAATACATATTGTCTCAGGTGATTTACATCATCAGTGTATTTAGCAACCTACGCAGATCTTCGTTATACTGATCGAATTTGCTTTAGTATTGAAAGTTCTATTTTAGTGTTACATTGTACTATTGTTCTTATCCTTCTTAGTTTTTGTATAAATACTTGCCTCGCTTGCTACAAAATAATTAAACTTAATTTCTACTATTGAATACAGAACAAAGGTTAGAGCAATGTCAAGTGACAATTCCTCATTTGAAACGGACGAAATCATCGAGATTGAAAGAATATTTTCTCTCTTCACGACCGAATCCAAGCCTCAAATTCCTCTCAAAGATATCCCGAACGTTTTTAAAGGGGTGGGGCTACACAGAACTGAGTCTGAGATGTCAAAACTTCTCTCTCCCTTTGAAGGATTAAAAGGTTTGGACTTCCCTCAATTCCTATCCGTTTTAACTCAAGATAGCACTCTCTCAAATAACCCAAAGAACTACGTGCGCACCATGTCAGTATTCACTGAGCAAGCGAAGGAGGCCTTTATCAGTATGGACACGAATGGGGACGGGACGATAAGCCCTGATGAACTTAAGGAAGGGGTGCATAAAATGTTGGGACAGGAAGCTGAACAGATTGATATAGATGCTATGTTTTCTGCAGCTGACTCGAACAAGGATGGAGAGATAGATTTCTCAGAATTCAGGAACGCTCTTAAAAAGGCTTCAACTTAAAGTCTTCTCTCTATTCCATTTCTTGTTTGTGATGCTGTGGTTATTTTGATTAATGTTATTAAATATTCACTGATTATATAAACGCATTCACAGACATTAAATATAACTAATAACCTCACTCTACGATCCTACTAACTAAGGCTACAGGCCAATCAATCTGTCGACATTTTCTCTGAATCTTTCTCCGATTTGTGATCCCTTTTTGTATAAAACACACGGTTTCCCGATAGGAGCATCGATTTTAACATCTACATTATTCCCTATAGCAGAAACACAAGTAAGAGAGTTTCGTGATTAGTTTTCAGATGACACCTTCTTAAAATACCTGTGTAAACATTATCTGTCCACAGATGCAACCATGTCGTCTGGTAGGGTATATGCACAGAGACCTCCGTGTGTGTAGCAGTTAGTACTGGAGCTACCAGGATATCCGTGCCCACTAGAAATTGTTTGTTGAGAATATCCTCACTTGCCTGCTGTAGGTTCGTGTAGTGTAAGAACATCGGTCGTAATATTGGAATGCCAGTGTTTCCTAAATTGAATTAAGTCTGAACGGTTACAACGTTTTAATGGGAACCAGTCAACTCGTACCAACTACCAACTCGTCCAAAAGCACTAAGTCAACTCGTACCAACTACCAAAATGAAAGGTACGATCTCCATAGCATTTTGGATGAGATATCTGTAAGAACACAGCGAAAAGCAGGATTTTCTGTATGTGGTACGAGTTGGTATGTGGTACGAGTTGGCAAGTGGTACGAGTTGGCATGTGGTACGAGTTGGTATGTGGTACGAGTTGGTATGTGGTACGAGTTGGTATGTGGTACGAGTTGGCATGTGGTACGAGTTGGTATGTGGTACGAGTTGACTGGAATTCTGTTTTAATAGTTTAATAATATAGTACTACTGTATTCGAGTGTAACTACCTGTGATTCCATTATGAGTTGTTTCCTATAGAAGAACCAGGCCTGGAACAGACGGGACATGTTGAAGAAGTGTGACATAGTCTCGTCGTCTGTGTAAAACTGATAGTCTTTGTCAGGCAGAGTTCCTGGATGTGTGCGATACATGAGTGAGAAAGCTGACAGTTCGCACCAGCGAAGTAACAACTCCCTCGTCCTTATCATCCTAGATTACAGAGCAGTTATGTTCCATTCTAACACACAGAACTACTGCAAACCTACACAGTTGGTAGTGACGTGTATCCTCCAATGTCTGAGTGTGTTATAGTTAGTCCGGACAGACCCCCAGTTAGCATCCCGATCATAGCAGACTGGAGGCCATCGAATTGGTCCCATTTAACGTTTTGGTCTCCCATCCACATTAGATTCGTGTGCTTCGCCGTCCCCATTGATGCGCTCCTCATGAAATACAAAATATCTGATGCATTCTAGTGCAATGCAAATATTAAATTAACCAATTAATTCCTATGATATTCGTCACAGTTACTAACTTTAATTATTCCTTGTTGCTGAGCCTCGTATACTGCCTCATGGTTGAGTTTTGCCCACAAGTAAGGGAACATTCCATGGAATGTCTTCGCATCCAGGTTAGCTTTAAGAACAGCATCGAATGGTGCACTCTCCCCGAAATCCAACATCCATCCACTAGCTCCAGTCCCGAGCATATTCTACAAAAAAATTCCTTCATACGTTCACTAGACTTGATTGATAAACATGTGAGGTTATAAGGTACCAAGGGAGATTATTGGAGTTTTTGCCGAATATTTTAATAATTAACCAGTTGAGGCGTTTTTAACCTTACTTGTATTTCTACCTTGTTATTCACTTATTCCAGTTTACACATTATGGTCAACCTAATCTATTCCATCAATCGCAAATTCTTAGTTGATCAATTGCAAACATACCTTTGCATAGATGACTAAATAATTGAGTCATCTACGACCTATGTTAATCAGTTGCAAACCTTATTTGATCAATTGCAAACTTAGGTTGATCAATTGCAATGAATTTAGTTGTGATCAATTTAGTGTCTCCTTATGATCACGCTTAACTCCATATTAACGAACTCAGCACATCAGAACTGACTGACTATGGTAGTTGTTAACCGAACCAGCTTTGTATTAGTTATGTACGCTTGTCCTAACCTTAATAATAATCTGTTTCAGCCAATTATAAGCATCGTTGTTGGAGAGATCTATTAGACCAGCTGTGCTATATCCTTCCCAATTGCTACCATCCTCTAGCTTCACAAAATATCCATTATCCTTCGCTTCTTTATATAAGTTCCTATGAAAGTATGTGAAAAGTGTTGAGATATTTCTAATACAAACCTTGCATTACCTTTGATATGGCGTTCCCCTGGCTGTGATATCAACCAGCAGACAGTTTATATAGGTTAGAACCCGGATCCCATTTTTCTGCAGTAGTTGTATCATCCTGTCCCAATCTTTGTACAAGGTTCCATCTACCTAATTTAGGGCATAACTGTAAAGCAAACCACATGGTAGCAAATCCTTTTATACCTTCTCACCTCCCAATTCCACCACAGTCCTACCCTATCCAGTTCTCCCTTCCCAGAGAAATTCCTCAATCCTGACCAGTCCTGCAGCCAGACGGCTGCTACGTCCTTGGTTGTATTCAGAAGCTTCTGCACCTGTGAAATCCTCTGTAACACCAAACCACTGCCTCCTTCAAGGCCCAGTATTGCCCCCGAGTGCGACCAGTCAGGTGGTGCCTGCATGCGACCGGTGTAGAGGGTGGTTTGTGGTAGCAGAGATAAGATGGAATCTCCTATTTATACTTTAAGTGTGACAAGAGTCTCAGTTTTTGGAAATCATTGATTCTTCCTTACCAGTGAATAAATACGCTACCAGGTTGAGTGTTTCTGCCTCTACGGAAGAGGATGCTTTAGCTGTGAAGTCGAACCAGATAGGATCCCACGAATCTATCAGTAGCGAGTAGTTTGAGCTAGAATGGTAGAGCGGCAGTTGTGTATATGTTGTATGCCAGTTCCCTCCTACGTAATGCAAGTTAGAATTATATGAATTACTAGTATCAATATTTACTTGTGCGTATTTACTTAAGGTATTCCAAATTACGCTCAAAATATGCTCAAATTATGCTCAAACTATGCTCAAACTGTGCTCAAATTATAATGCATTTTTGAGCATAATTTGAGCATAATTTGAGCATAGTTTGAGCATAATTTGAGTATATTTTGAGCATAATTTGAATCCGCACACGAGCTCACATCCGGCCAGAGCCCCGTCTAGAGAAGTCTGGGGTCGTGTCTAATTCTTATTAGGCCCAAATTCTTTGACTATGTAAGAAAACCTTTGGAATACCCTCAGTGGATATATTACTTACCCGCGTTATGAAGTTTTGAGCCTTCGTTTACCAGCTCTGTTATCCCTTCCTCTCCCCTACCTACCCCTTGTTCCGAAGTGAAAATTGGAAGATATCTTCCATTCATATTCATAACGGTGTACTGGTGTCCGAACCCGTAATAGCACTCATCTTGTATCGAGCGGTAGAATAGTTTGATCGTGTTAAAATCGTAGAATATCTTCTCTATTGTGAAGTTGGACTTGATATGCTGAGGCAGGGACTTGTTACTTGGTTGTATTGCCTAATATGGAATAGCAATTATAGATAAAACATACATTCTATAGCAATGTATTTGAAATCAACGTAGTACACAGTACATACCAAATCCAAATTCAAGTTTGCACATTTTCACGATTTTCTATTGATTTAAAAGTAAGGGTATGTTCATAAAAGTCTCCGTATTTCCCTGAATAAGCGCCGGGTCTAAAGGGTGAGCGAAATAAATAAGCGCCCGGGCGCTTATTCGAAACAATACTGTATATAGGAAATTTCATTTGTAGAATATATATGATTTTCACGACTGTGATATTTTCAATGAATTAGCGTTAGCATGGCGTCAGAACAATCAGTGCTAGAAAGCGTAGATAAAGATAGTTTCTTGACACAGGTGGAGACAGCTCGTGGTAGACTGAGAGAGTCAGTGTCAGAGCTACGAGTGAGTCTCCAGCAGAGAGAAGAAGAACTGTGTGTGGAGTTAGATAGGCTAGAGAGAGAACACACAAGTAGAGTGAGTGGGTACAGAGATAGGATGGCTTCTCTTACTGCCATACAGGCTGGTATAGAGGAGCAGTTCAAGCATGGAGAGTTTGAAGATCTGAAGAAATCCCTTCTCTCTGAGACAGACAGGAAGATAGAAGAGCTAGAGAGAGAGTACCCACCTCGTAGTGTGGAGTTTGTGTGTGAAGAAGGACTTGTTGAGAAAGTGAAGGGAATGGGGAAAATTGTAGTTCGTGTTGAAGAGAGTGAGAAGTGTGAGAAGAGAGAAAAGGTAGCTGACAGTGAGATTGAGATTGATACTGATGCGAAAGGAAGCACTGAGGAGTTGAATGTAGAAATGAGGACATATGGATTAGCTGAGGAACGTGTTGAAAAGCCTTTAACTATTGGTACAGATGATGGAACAATTGATTACTCACTGAGAACCAAACCTGTGACCACTCTTGGATATCCTCAAATCAAGTGTCAATATCCTCAGGGAATAGCTTATGATGAAAAAGATAACTCAGTTTATTTCACTGCTTTTAGTGAGTACTACTCTCATTGGAGTTTGTTTAAATTAATTCTCACTAATGACAAGGTTGTTGTCATCTCTATTCCTGAAATTTATTTTAATGACAGATGCCTGAAACGAAATTCCTCGAATATCCAACCATTTGGAATTGCAGTATTGGATAATATTTATATTTCTGGAAAAACGACAGCAGACCAGCTTGAAAGTGTACAAGTAGTAGTGCGCTGTTGTATTGAATATGGCTATCCAAACAAACTCAATTTAGGCAGCACAATCTTATATGGAAAGAAGGTATTTGGAGGAGAGCATAACCCTCCGACTGGAATCGCTGTTCACTCAGATTTGGTTTATGTCTGCGACACTAAAAGTGATTTAGTTCGAGTTTATTCAATAGCAAATCATTATTGTATCTTGCGAACCATCACAGATCCAGATCTGTACCTCCCTCTGGACGTGAAGGTACACGAGAAGAGAATATTCGTTCTGAACAGCAAGCCCCCCTACGTGTTAGAGTTCGATCTGACTGGATTCCGCAGAGACGCGTTTCTCTCCCACTCCATCCTATCTGATTTCGTGCCTAGCTTCCTGTGTGTGGACAGAGCAGGTCGCTTTCTGATCTCAGACAGGAGACGGCCGTACGTGTACGTGTTGAGGAGAGAGAAGAGTATGCGTGCAGCTGTCGAGGCTCGTCTGGAGCTGAAGCACGGAGAGGATCCTCTGGTGGAGCCTAGGGGTGTCTGTCTGGATGGAGAGGGGAGGGTGCTAGTGCTCTGTAACTACAAGGAAGCTATGCTGCAGATATTCTGATATAGCCAGTTCTACTTTATTTAGTAGGATTGTACGTAATGTTAATTCTCCTAGTTTAATACTTCATCATAGATTGTTTATTGCTTTTTCGAATGGCCAAGTCTTTATACTATTTTTGTTACTGATAATTCGGTTTGATATGATTTGTTTACTTAATAAAATGTGTATACGTGTCATATATATATATACTTTACCTGGAAAGTAAGATTATAATTCGCCTGGTCACACAGACCTCCACTAACTGACACCACATCATACAGTACACCGTCCTTCAGGTTGTTGTTGTTGTTGTTGTTGTTGTTGTTGTTGTTGTTGTTGTTGTTGTTGTTGTTGTTGTTGTTGTTGTTGTTGACATGTTTGTGTACTTGTACTTTCCTAATAGTAACAGTAACGCACTCATACTGCATTTCTCTGTTGTAGATAAAATCTCCGCTAGCCTGTTCGATCCGATTCTTAACCATTTTGACGTTCAGGAAATGAGTTGAGAAGTTCTGACTCTCAAATACGAACACTGGCTTGTATCTTCCATTTGTGTCCGTATGTGTCACTGAGATAGATGGCAGGAGGTTGGTGTCGACTGTAATTGTAAATTCGCCTGTTTTGGAGCGAATCAGTGCATTCTGACACTCCAAAACGTTTCCAAGTAATATCAGTACAGTTAAAACAATCTTCATTGATGATTGATAAAATTACGTTTGAAGAATAAATCCTATAAAATACACTAGTAGACTTATCTGGTTACATACAATACAATACATGTACTATCTCCATGTGTATAAATAATCAATTGGGTTGAGTTGTAGATCTGAGACAAGATGGCTGGTAACGTATTGAAAGATGTTCCAATCGCTATGAGCGAGATTAAACCGGACTCGACAGATCCGCTCTCCTTAGACCTGAAATCTGTCCCATACACGAAGTTCTACTGCGAGGAGAACGCGTGGAAATTAGTTGAACACATTTCTAAGAATTGTGGAGACTTTTCCAAATGCTACGTCATCATTTCCAGCAAGAAGAGAGTTTCTTTTTTCCATCACAAAACCAGGAACGTGTATATTAGTATATCTTACATATGATACAACTATCGTCATAAATGATGACTTATCACTGTTATGACGTCACCATTACGCATCAAAAAAAATTAAAAATTGACAAATTTGGTGATTTTTCGTGCGATATGGATTATAACAGTAGGACAGACGTATTTAGAGATGTTATCTCCATTTTAATTAACCAATGTGACCCCAGGCGCCCGAAGGGCGACTCCGGCGGACACAAAGTGTCCGCCAGTCGCGCAACGCAAGCAAGCAAAGCGCGCTTGTTATTTTAAAAGTAGGAGTATGTTCATAAAAGCTAGTATAGGAAATTTCATTTGTTGGATATATATTATTTTCACGACTATGATATTTTCAATGAATTAGCATTAGAATGGCGTCAGAACAATCAGTGCTAGAAAGCGTAGATAAAGATATTTTCTTGACACAGGTGGAGACAGCTCGTGGTAGACTGAGAGAGTCAGTATCAGAACTACGAGTGAGTCTCCAGCAGAGAGAAGAGGAACTGTGTGTGGAGTTAGATAGGCTAGAGAGAGAACACACAAGTAGAGTGAGTGGGTACAGAGATAGGATGGCTTCTCTTACCGCCATACAGGCTGGTATAGAGGAGCAGTTCAAGCATGGAGAGTTTGAAGATCTGAAGAAATCCTTTCTCTCTGAGACAGACAGGAAGATAGAAGAGCTAGAGAGAGAGTACCCACCTCGTAGTGTGGAGTTTGTGTGTGAAGAAGGACTTGTTGAGAAAGTGAAGGGAATGGGGAAGATTGTAGTTCGTGTTGAAGAGAGTGAGAAGAGTGAGATGAGAGAAAAGTTAGCTGACAGTGAGATTGAGACTGATACTGATGCGAAAGGAAGCACTGAGGAGTTGAATGTAGAAGTGAAGACAGATGGATCAGCTGAGGAATGTGTTGAAAAGCCTTTAACTATTGGTACAGATGATGGAGCAATTGATTACTCACTGAGAACCAAACCTGTGACCACTCTTGGATATCCTCAGATCGAGTGTCACTATCCTCAGGGAATAGTTTACCATGAAAAAGATAACTCAGTTTATTTTATAGCTTTAGAATCAAATTTGTATAAAGTGTTTCTCACTGATAATAAAGTTTCGACTCTCCCTATTCCTGGATTTAAATTTTATGAGAAAGATCAAAAACTAAAAAGATACCAACCTCTCTCATATGTCCAACCATATGGAATCGCAGTAATATTGGATCAGATTTGCATTTGTGGAACAACAATGACATTAAACAAACTTGAAAGTTTGCAATTTGTAGCTTACTGCGATGTTTTATCCTATCTAACTAACCCCTATGCAAACGAATTATATCCAATCTTATATGGAAAGCAAGCATTTGGAGTAGAGCATAACCCTCCGACTGGAATAGCTATTCACTCAAATTTTGTATTTGTTTGTGACTCTAAAAGTAATTTAATTCGAGTTTTTTCGGGATTTTATATCCTGCGAACCATCACAGATCCAGATATGTACCTCCCTCTGGACGTGAAGGTACACGAGAAGAGAATATTCGTTCTGAACAGCAAGCCCCCCCACGTGCTAGAGTTCGATCTGACTGGATTCCGCAGAGACGCATTTCTTTCCCACTCCATCCTATCTGATTTCGTGCCTAGCTTCTTGTGTGTGGACAGAGCAGGTCGCTTTCTGATCTCAGACAGGAGACGGCCGTACGTGTACGTGTTGAGGAGAGAGAAGAGTATGCGTGCGGCTGTCGAGGCTCGTCTGGAGCTGAAACACGGAGAGGATCCTCTGGTGGAGCCTAGGGGTGTCTGTCTGGATGGAGAGGGGAGGGTGCTAGTGCTCTGTAGCTACAAGGAAGCTATGCTGCAGATATTCTAGCACAGCCAGTTCAACTATATAGTATAGCGTGATTGTACGTAATACTAATTCTCCTAGTTTAATACTTCATCATGGATTGTTTATTGCTTTTTCGAATGGCCAAGTCTTTATACTATTTTTGTTACTGATAATTCGGTTTGATATGATTTGTTTACTTAATAAAATGTGTATATACTATATAGTCTACTTTACCTGGAAAGTAAGATTATAATTCGCCTGGTCACACATTTCTCCACTAACTGACACCACATCATACATTACACCATCCTTCAGATTGTTGTTGTTGTTGACATGTTTGTGTACTTGTACTTTCCCAATAGTAACAGTAGAGCACTCATACTGCATTTCTCTGTAGTAGATAAAATCTCCACTAGCCTGTTCGATACGATTCTTAACCATTTTAACATTTAGGAAATGAGTTGAGATGTTCTGACTCTCAAATACGAACACTGGCTTGTATCTTCCATTTGTGTCCGTATGTGTCACTGAGATAGATGGAAGGAGGTTGGTGTCGACTGTAATTGTAAATTCGCCTGTTTTGGAGCGAATCAGTGCATTCTGACACTCCAAAACGTTTCCAAGTAATATCAGTACAGTTAAAACAATCTTCATTGATGATTGATAAAATTACGTTTGAAGAATAAATCCTATAAAATACACTAGTAGACTTATCTGGTTACATACAATACAATACATGTACTATCTCCATGTGTATAAATAATCAATTGGGTTGAGTTGTAGATCTGAGACAAGATGGCTGGTAACGTATTGAAAGATGTTCCAATCGCTATGAGCGAGATTAAACCTGACACGACAGATCCGCCCTCCTTAGACCTGAAATCTGTCCCATACACGAAGTTCTACTGCGAGTAGAACGCGTGGAAATTAGTTGAACACATTTCTAAGAATTGTGAAGACTTCCAAATGTTACGCCATCATTTGCAGTAATGATAAGAAGAGAGTTCCTTTTTTCTATCACAAGACCGGGAATGTGTATGTTAATATATCTTACATATGATACAAATTTAAATTGACAAATTTGGTGATTTTTCGTGCGATTTCGATTATAGTAGTAGGACAGACATATTTAGAGATGTTATCTCCCTTATAATTAATCAATGTGACCCTAGGCGCCCAAAGGGCACCTAAGGTCACATTTTCACGATTTTCTATGGTTTTAAAAGTAGGAGTATGTTCATAAAAGCCAGTATAGGAAATTTCATTTGTAGAATATATATTATTTTCACGACTGTGATATTTTCAATGAATTAGCGTTAACATGGCGTCAGAACAATCAGTGCTAGAAAGCGTAGATAAAGATAGTTTCCTGACACAGGTGGAGACAGCTCGTGGTAGACTGAGAGAGTCAGTGTCAGAGCTACGAGTGAGTCTCCAGCAGAGAGAAGAAGAACTGTGTGTGGAGTTAGATAGGCTAGAGAGAGAACACACAAGTAGAGTGAGTGGGTACAGAGATAGGATGGCTTCTCTTACCGCCATACAGGCTGGTATAGAGGAGCAGTTCAAGCATGGAGAGTTTGAAGATCTGAAGAAATCCTTTCTCTCTGAGACAGACAGGAAGATAGAAGAGCTAGAGAGAGAGTACCCACCTCGTAGTGTGGAGTTTGTGTGTGAAGAAGGACTTGTTGAGAAAGTGAAGGGAATGGGGAAGATTGTAGTTCGTGTTGAAGAGAGTGAGAAGTGTGAGAGGAGAGAAAAGGTAGCTGACAGTGAGATTGAGATTGATACTGACGCGAAAGGAAGCACTGAGGAGTTGAATGTAGAAGTGAAGACAGATGGATCAGCTGAGGACTGTGTTGAAAAGCCTTTAACTATTGGTACAGATGATGGAGCAATTGATTACTCACTGAGAACCAAACCTGTGACCACTCTTGGATATCCTCAAATAGATTGTAAATATCCTCAGGGAATAGCTTACGACGAAAAAGATAACTCAGTTTATATAACAGCTCTTGGAACAAGTTTGCGAAAGATATTTCTCAACGATAACAAGGTTTCTGCTTTCGATATTACTGGAATTGAACTTTATGATAAATCATTGCAAAGAAATTATCCCAGATTTACTCAAGCACTTGGAATCGCTGTATCGAATGAGATTTACATTTCTCGAACCACAATGACATACAACCAGCTTGAAAGTGTACAAGTAGTAGCTTCCATTCATATCCAGTATGACACGAATTCCCGTTCAAACAAACTAAACTTGGGCAACAGAATCTTATATGGAAAGAAGGTAGTAGGAGGAGAGCACAATCCTCTGACTGGAATCACTGTTCACTCAGATTTGGTTTATGTCTGCGACTCTAAAAGCAATTTAGTTCGAGTTTATTTAAAAACGTATTATTACTGTATCGTGCGAACCATCACAGATCCAGATATGTACCTCCCTCTGGACGTGAAGGTACACGAGAAGAGAATATTCGTTCTGAACAGCAAGCCCCCCTACGTGTTAGAGTTCGATCTGACTGGATTCCGCAGAGACGCGTTTCTCTCCCACTCCATCCTATCTGATTTCGTGCCTAGCTTCCTGTGTGTGGACAGAGCAGGTCGCTTTCTGATCTCAGACAGGAGACGGCCGTACGTGTACGTGTTGAGGAGAGAGAAGAGTATGCGTGCGGCTGTCGAGGCTCGTCTGGAGCTGAATCACGGAGAGGATCCTCTGGTGGAGCCTAGGGGTGTCTGTCTGGATGGAGAGGGGAGGGTGCTAGTGCTCTGTAACTACAAGGAAGCTATGCTGCAGATATTCTAGCACAGCCAGTTCAACTTTATATAGTAGGATTGCACGCAATCTAATTTTAATCATAGATTGTTTATATTTTAAACTTTTTCCTTTTTCGAATTGCCATTTAGTCTTTATACTATTTTTGTTGCTGATAATTCGGTTTGATATGATTTGTTTACTTAATAAAATGTGTATATACCAGAGGCGTAGCCAGCCCAATTTTTAGGGTGCGGCAATTCCGTGAGAGGGTTGCGGCACCCAATGCTAATTTGTGAAATTTTAGTGGGCACAGCCTTTGAGGTTGCGGCCTAGGCCCCATGTGCCGCACCCTGACTACGCCTCTGGTATATACTATACAGTAAAATACACTAGACTTCTCTGGTTACATACAATACAATACATGTACTATCTCCATGTGTATAAATAATCATTTTGGTTGTAGTTGTAGATCTGAGACAAGATGGCTGGTAACGTATTGAAAGATGTTCCAATCGCTATGAGCGAGATTAAACCTGACACGACAGATCCGCTCTCCTTAGACCTGAAATCTGTCCCATACACGAAGTTCTACTGCGAGGAGAACGCGTGGAAATTAGTTGAACACATTTCTAAGAATTGTGAAGACTTTTCCAAATGCTACGTCATCATTTGCAGTAATGATAAGAAGAGAGTTCCTTTTTTCCATCACAAGACCGGGAAAGTTGAGAACATGTACATGCAGATATGGGACTACCACATGTTCATAGTTTGGAAGGAGAGCAAGGAGCAAGTTGTTGTTTACGATCTAGATTCTTGTTTACCTTTCCCGATTGAGTTCAGTCAATACATTCAGTTGGCTCTACAGCTTGACCTTATGAAACGGATGAATGAAGAATTCCAGCGCTCTTACAGGATTATAAAGGGACAAGATTTCCTGTCACAATTCGCGAGTGACCGCTCCCATATGATCGAGTCGAATGGAAGCTATTACGCCCCCCCGCCCGAGTATGCACCTATCAAGAATGAACATTCCACGCATAACTTAGACGATTTCGTTGCTATGAAGAAGAATTCTGCTCCTGGACACGTTTGTAATGAAGAAAGTTTTATTAAAATATTTTTACCCTAGTTTCACATTATGGCGTAAAGAATGTTGCATAAATGACTTTATTATATATTAATATGTGTAATGTCTGTATACCCTATCCGTTGTTTGCAACATCTACCTTATTTATTTATAGATTTGCTAGTGATTATGAATAAAGTTGAGGTGAATTAGTTCATCAATTTAGTTAGACACATCGTAAGCCTGAGCTGTGAAGATCTATGTGCACTTAAAGATGCATCACACACATGCACAAATGATTAGGTGTAACATCTCACAAATTATGCTTCTGTGATAAAAATAATCTCGCAATATAAATGTTAGAGACTAATATAGGATCAAACACCTAACGCAGTGGTTCCCAGCCTGGGGTCCATGGACCCCTTAATGGTCCTCAGAATATATCAGGGTATTTTTGTATTGTGGTTAATGGGAGGGTCCACAGAATGTAGGAATTTGCATAGGGAGTCCAGGGCCAGAAAGGTAGAAAACCGCTGACCTAAATACTGTTCTTAATTCGGCAGTTACATCATACCTTGGGATTAGCAGATTATGTCGATATGAATATGAAGTCACCTGCATATACATATATAATATACATATATGTATAGACTCATTGATCTGGAAAGTAATGGCAGAATAGATTTGATTTTATTATAGCGATTTTTGTGTAGTATTTTGCACAGAAACTACGCATCTATACAAATACAAGTTCCATCTTGACCCAACAAATCTAAACTTTAATATTTAATACTAAGAAACAACATTTTCACTTTGTAACGCGCTAACTTGGTTGCTTAGCAAATGTACTTATGGATACGCCTATAAACGGTGACATCCGGACAAGAACCCGCACCCGGGGGGAGCCACGCCTGGAGAAGTGTGAGTGGTACTGGGGGAACATCACCAGGGAGATGGTGCAGGAGAAGATGCGAGATGTCCAGGACGGTGCCTTCCTCGTCCGAGACGCCGCGTCCAGTCCTGGCGAGTACACACTCACGCTGAAGAAGGGCGGCTGCAACAAACTCATCCGGATCATGTTCAACGGCTCCTTCTACGGATTCACAGAACCGCTCAACTACAGGTCAGTGTGAATAGAGTCTACTCATTCAGTAGAACCTGTTCTATCCCGCGTTTTTAATATCCCAATGAATATCAGATCACGCAGGTTCCACCGTAGTTACAAGACGATGCGCATGGAATGTATGCATTTAGAATACAGAATGTTTGGGTCAGGTTATATTTTTCCTTTGTGACTAGCGTGAGGGATATCCTACATCAAACTGATCTCTCTGTCAGATTGATCATTTTATACTTTCATACAAAATGAACTTTGGGTTGTTACCCTCCCATCCACCCCTAATCGATAACCAAATTTATTTATTATAATGAATGCCGTGTGCCAATGTATTCTCTCTTTATTATCAAATCACTCAGAGACTAAATCTATTCAGGGTATTTCCCATTCTCAGTTAATTCGTGCCTGAGTGGGTCTGCTATTACGTATCATGTGTTCCATAGATCTGTCCCTGAATTGGTATCTCACTTTCAGAAGTGCTCTCTCTCGGTTTATAACGAGAAGTTAGACATTAAACTCGAGCACCCAATCTCTAAGAAGATCTCCTCTGATCAGGAAAGTTCAGTAGAAAAACTCTTCGAGATATTAGCGCAGAAGGAAGCAGAGTATAAAGCGCAGAACGACAACTTCACAGCGATTCACAACTACTACACTTCATCCAAGAATGACGTCGCCAAAGCTAAGATAGACATCTCAGCACAGAAGCAGATTATAGAAATGATGCGTAATCAGTTACAAGCTCTGAACGGATACAGGAGTGAGGTCAGTGACAAGCAGCAGAAGGAGCTGGAAGAGAACTACCAGCTGCTGTCCAGACGCACAACGATACAGGAGCAAGCACTGATGCATATTCAGAAGAATCATAGGGACTTTAACTCGCAGGTAATTTGGGTTTAGAGATATATAAAAATGTTCCATTTTTATTGGGCTTTTTTGGTCATATAAACGCATAATGGGTTATATTTATTATTCATTTATCCTTGCATATAAATACTAAATTTTCCTACTTAATAGCTGCATAATTTCTCCGTTATTAGATTAGAGTAGTTTCCTCACATTCCAACTAACCCAAATGATCTCTAAAGAATCTAGATCCCAAATTTGATTTGCTTATAATCTTTCTCTGCTATACTTCCATTCAAATCAAGTTTGGATTAGAATCGGTGCATTCAGATTGTGTGTGTCTGTGTGTAGGTTAACGATTTCGAGAAGCAGTTGAACCAGATGAAACCAGTGATGATCTACATCCACCAAGAGAGACTGCACTTCAACCAGCTACTGTTGGACAGAGGGTTGCAAGGGGCAGACATTATCAACGAAGTCAACAGGATCCTGGGACTCGTGAAACCGAAGCCTAGAGCTAGTATCATACCTAAAGGTAAGGAACACACAACTATCTCTTAAAACCGTAGAATGCCCAGTGGGGACACAGTGTCCCCGATATCGCGGATGTCTCCCAGCCATTTTCTATGGCACTGAAGCCATAAAAGTGCCATAGAAATGATGGGCATTCTACAGTTAAAACCCATCCTATATCCTTGGTCCAGAGTGTCATATACTTTTGCATCGCGTCTAAGCCAGCGATTTTCAAGCTGTGGACCCCCTAATGCAATTTTCCTATATTCTGTGGACCCCCTGATATCTTATGTGGACCACTAAGTGTCCATGGACCCCAGGTTGGGAACCACTGGTCTAATTAATACTTTGATTGGTTAATTAAATTTATAATGACACAACCTCAGATTATGAGACAGAAGAAACTCACTATGAGAATAACGAAGCTGTCTACATGGCAGTAGCGGAGGATGACGATGACGCTATCTACGCTACATTCAGTTACCTCAACTACAAGAGAGAGCAGGACAAGGAGGTTGTGAGGAGAGTAGCTCCTTCCCCTCCGACTAGGCCCCCTCTGGATGTAACCAACTCGGGTGGCGCACAAACATCTGGCAACCAAAGTGAGTATATGGAATTTAGACTTTGCATTCTTTTTGAGAACTTCTTTTATTCCGTAAAAGAATACTTATATGGCGCTTACCGACAATGCCGCTAGCTTAAAAACTCCTGAGCTCCGTGGTTTTAAAACTCTATTTTCACACCTAAAAAACGCGACAGCCACCCTCCCTGCTAGCAAATGTCCCCTTCGACAACCTGGGAGCCATACCTCCACCCAGAATGCTGCTAAATCGGTCTGAATGGGCAGCATTCTCCACTGAAAACGCTGCGTTATTATCGCTAGAGTCAGCGACATTGTCACACAGCGCCACATAGGTTTCTATTCCGTAAAATAGTAGCCTAGATTTCATTCTAGTTGACTTTGTTCAATAGACCACCCAGGCTACTCACCCAGTCAATTTAACACCCCCAGCCCTAGTGCGGCGACCCTACCAGCCCACCAGACCCACCACCCGACTTTAAAACCGTCCATGACTGCTCTACCTCGAACTCCCACAGCGCCCCGACCACCTAGGACCCCGGTAGACACCCCCAAACGGAGCCCGTTAGAAGAGCAGGAGAAGTGGCAGGTGTCAATCGACAGGGACGAAGCGAGGAAAAGACTGCTCCAGTCGAGGGAAGGAACCTTTTTAGTCCGAAAAACTCAGAATCCAAGACCAGACCCTGAAGACCCGCGGGCAGAACACCAATTCACTCTTGACATTTTACACCACAACGAAGTGAAACACGTCAAAATTAATTATCAGAAAGAGATGGGAAAATTTGGCTTCGCAGCTCCCTACGAATTCTCCAATCTTGTGGATTTAGTCCTATTTTACTCTCAAAAATCTCTTAAGCAGCACAACCCAGGGCTGGACACAGTTTTACGGTTTCCACTGTACCATCAGCAGTAGAAGCGGCAGAGAATATAAAGCTGGGATACGTCATGCTCTGTATATATTGCAGGATTGTTCGACTACTTTATTTTATGAATTACTTTTGTGTTTATTGTCTCTACGTAATGTATTATAGGATGGTTTGAATGCTCCCTTGCTAAATTATCAGATACCACCGGTTACTGTTTCGTTGTGAAATTCCGTAGAGATTTACGCGATATTTTACGGATTGCTTCATTCTCATTTGAGTTCATGTGCTCTATGTGTGCAGAAGCCTTGTGTCTAAAGGAATTTAGTTAGTTAAGGTTATTTAGATTTCTCCAACGATAATCTAGTTTTTAAGTAAAGATTAGAAATAGTCTTACTGATTAGATTTATATTAATTTATAATAGAAAATTAATGCAATAATTTTATGGTAGAATTTTGCTATAAAACTTTTGATATAATTTACTATCAATTACCTTAGTTTGATTTCTAAGATTAGACCCATGGCTTCTCCCACTATCACCCTCACCGTCACCTTGATACGGGGGTATAACCTGCCAGTCATGGATGTTAACGGAAAAGCTGATCCGTATTGCATCATCAAATGCAACAAAGTGAAAAAGAAAAGTCCCGTTGCCAAGGCTACCCTAGCTCCGGAATGGAATGAGTCGTTCAAGTTTGAAATTTCACACCCTTGCTGGAATCCAGGTAGATATTCATAGCTACACATTCCGAATGAAACTTTTTACTAACCGATACCTTTAAATTCGTCTCAACTTGTAGATTCTTTCATTGGAGACGACAAAGTACATTTGTAATGTATGTTTTTGATAGAATCTAACCTGGATCACACTCACTACATCATTGTAGAGGTGTGGGATGAAGACACTTTGAAAGACGATGAGTTCATTGGCTACACCATGATACCCATATCCAGCATCAGTGAATGTATGATAGCTTCGCGGAAGTTTAAACTTGGAAAGAAAAGTAGTGAGAAAGCGCAGGGATTTATTCAAGTTCGTACTTTATACTATTTATATAGAGTGTCACTGTTTGTATTCAGAATCAGTGATGGATTGGTCCATCGAGAGAGAAGGAATTTCCCGGTGGACGGTTGGGTAGGAGGGAGATGGGCAGTGGGTCGTTCAAATATTTTCCTGACCAGTCCGTCACTGTTCAAAAGTATTAAGCTCATCCATACATTGATATATCGAATCGAATATCAAAATATCCGGACATACCTAAGTTACGAAATGGAATGGAACGGAACGGTTCCATCAAGTTCCTTAAATTAGGTACTCAGACTCCCGGAATGGTTCCGTTCCGTTCCATTCCGTAAATTAAGTATGTCCTAATATCCACATCTTACTCACTATCAGACCATTCTCTAACATAACCTTGCATAACATTATAAGTATGCAGTACAATCCTATTGAGCTATGCACCACTCTAGTTAGGCATTCATCTCGACTGTCCTTTCGCCCCCTCCTCTTGGATCCTGCACGGTTGGGTGTACAGTAAGACGCTGGCTGTCGGATTACAGCTCACCGTCTTAGCTCAGAAACGGAATCAAACGCCCGACATTGTAAATGAATCATATGTGTCTCCCACTGAGAATCCAGAGCCACCGGAGCAAGTCCACTTTCCAGGACTGGCAGAGAGGGTGGAGCTGTTCCTCGACAACATCCTCGTTGAAATAAGGTGCTTGTTCTTATCCTTGGTGCACTCAATACGTCTAAACGAAATTATTTCTGTTATAAACTGTATTAGATCTGAAGGCGAGGTTAGAGAGATAGTTAGAGCAGTGGGATCAGTGGTACTGACCAACTTCCGGATAATCATACTCCACCGAACTAACAGAGACATGTGTCTCGACAAGGAGACCGAGCTGACCATGGAGATACCACTGGGAGTGTTGTGGGGCGTAGACACACTTAAAACTGATGACCGACACTTCCATTTCACAGGTCTTGAGAAGGACAAGATGGAGACACTCGTTATAAA